>BPLQ01009518.1:81191-265181 GCA_021605075.1 Caerostris darwini | reverse complement strand
TTTATGTGTTTATTATAATTTTTATATATTATTTTATTTATTTATGTGTTTATTATGTATTTGTTTATAATAGCCTTTACGTATTTGTTTACAATAGCCTTTATGTGTTTATTTATAAAAGCCTTTATTTGTTTCCTATTCACTTGATTAAAAATCTATTGAAAGTTTTTTATAATCAGTAACATTAAAAAACATAAGTTTGAAACATTTATTCTTGATTCCATCATGATTTGTCCTCATATTGACAGCTATGGTTAGTCCAATTTAACTTGCAAAATCTTCTATCGCCCTTTAAAACACCCCATAATAATAGAAATAACATACCATTTCACTATCCAAGTAGCATTAACCAAGATTAATGATAAGAATAAGACGAATAACAAGAAGAAAAAAAAAGAATTGTCATGTATCTCTCTATCTCGATATATATCATCCTCAAAGGAATATCTCAAATCCTGAGGAGGAAAGACATAAAAGAAATACAGAAAGGTATAAATCTACACAGATCCCATACCGCCGAGAAGCAAAAACCTAATGAATAAAATATATATGTATAAATTAATTATATGTATAAAGTAATGCATATGCTATTTAATAATTAAAGCCACATGCACATTTGTGTCTCTATGGCTTTAAATTTAACCAAAACATTAATATGCATAATGTACAAAATTGATTGTAAAAATTACTCCAAGTACAATAAATGATATTTTTTTTAATTACAACAATAGAATGGCTTTGTTGTATTAATAGCCTTTATGTGTTGGTTTATTGTACCCTTTATGTGTTTGTTTACAATAGCCTTTATTTTATTTATAATAGCCTTTATGTGTTTGTTTATAATAGCCTTTATATGTTTATTTATAATTGTCTTTATGTGTCTCCTTTTCACTCGAATAAAAATATGTTGAAAGTTTTTAAATAGGCAACACTAAAAAACATAAGTTTGAAACATGATTTATCCATGATTCCATCATGATTTGTCCTCATACTGACAGCTGTGCTCAGCCCAATTTAACTTCAAAATTTTCTATCACTCTTTAAAAAACCCCTTAAATGTAGAAGTAACATTCCATTTCACTATCCAAGTAAGCATTAACCAAGATTTATGGTAAGAAAAGAATTGTCATGTATCTCTCTATCTCGATATATCCCTTACTCAAAGGAATACCTTAAATCCTGAAGAGGAAAGACATAAAAGAAATCCAGAAAGGTATAAATCTACACAGATACCCATACCGCCGAGGAGCAGCAAAAACCTAATGAATAAAAGAACTAAAACCAGGCAGCAGACAAAACGGTTCGTCGGCCATCTATATCTCGAGATTTGATTCTCCAGAGAAAATTCTTTTAACTCCAACCCACTGCGAATAAAAGTGCTGACGAAAGAAGTTACATTTTCTCAACAAAGCCATTTTTTTTTTCTTCTTCTTCTTTTCTGTTTGGTTCCATCTTGCTGCTGTGGCTTGTTCTTTTCATCGAACGATAGCGAAAGCACGTTCCACAGATTGCGAAATCGAAGCCCTTTTGTCAATGGTCATGGACGCTGAGGTGAGTTGAGGTGGCAATATCCTGCTGCTGCATAGCTGGAAACTGTTATTGCGTATTGGGGAAAGGGGGCCTATCTTGTAACGGTAGTAGATTAGATAACGTACCGGGAATGGCCTTTTGTTTCAGGCATTTAGCATTAAAGATCTCTGCTTGAGATACTGAGTCATGGTAATGGTGAGGCATTGTAGTAAGAGAAAGAGCGGTTTTTGAGGTTCAGGAAATGAGGTGATTTGTAAACATTTCATGACTCTTGCTATAAAATGAAAGACAATTAGGAACTTTGTAAGAGGTGATTCAAGTGAAACATAACAATTTCGACGGTTAAATTAGGTGACGAAAAAGTTGTTAAAGTTACAACGTTAGATGTAAAAAAATATATACATGCACTATTAATTAAAATGAAGTTGTGTGAGAAAATTGGTAAATCAATACTTAAAAAAAAGCAACTAATTTGCAAGTAAATATTCTCTAATCAAAATTTTAATTACTAATGTTGTTTTTTTACATAATAATACTTCATAATTACAAATTTGCCTCCTATTTGATATTTAAAGAACAATTATAGACAACAGATTTTTTAAGGTGACAATAATTATATAATGCTAATATTTATTTTTCATAAAACATGCTATTTTGTATATTTCAATTTATAAGAATATAAATAACATTTTCGATATTGTTAAAGAACTGTTTTCCACAATATTTTTTTTAAACAAAATATATAATAAAACTTGAATAAATATAAAGTCAAAAATGAAATTGAATGATAGAGCAAGATACGTAAAAATGATATTCGTTTGAATAATTTAAACAAATTAATGCATAAATAAACTTTATTATGCATAAATTTTATAAAATGTCAAGAGCATGAAAAAACATGAAAATTCTTTTACATATAAAGAATTTAATGCAAATATTTTGTAGAATAAAAAGTAAAAATATTTGAAAAGAAAATGTTTTTATTAGTCAAATTCAATTACACTAATAGTATCTGTTTCTCTTATATAAACGTAAAAAAGCAAGACGCAAAATTATCGTAAGATTAATATTTACTATTTATCCGAATTTGAAACTAAAAGTAATAATTTTAATAAATATAAAAAGAAATATCGGATTTCTTCGTTACTTTTTTCATATATGTTGTAGTTCTAATGCAGCTGGCAATACAGATCTTTATGCCCTAAGCAAGGATTGCACCGCTGTTACTCATTTAGCACTACCAGGGGGCACGTGTAGCTTAAAGAAATGCTACGGACGCGAATAAGATTACCCCCACAACGCTGTACGATCCTATTAGACCGGGACCTAGGGTTTAATGTAGATTCCGAACCACTATCAACATCAATGGCGCCACCGGGACTCGAATCCGAAACCTGTGGTACCGAGAGCCAGAACGCTCTCTACTCGGCCATCAAGTCCAATTTTTTTCATATATAAATTATTAAAAATACTATATATATAATTCTTTGTTTTGGATTAATTAAACATTTTATTATAAAAAAAATTTTACAAAAATAAATTATTTACAAAAAAAAATATGATTTTTTACTGTTTTTACAAATGTTTAACTTACTTAAAAATTTAGTCATAATTATAATAACATTCTAAAACAAAAGATATTTTAATCAAAAACGCTATTCTTAAAAGAGAACACGAAAAAACAATTAGACAAAGAAATGACAATCTAATGATTATTCTTGAGGGGAAAAAAAGCACAAAAGTGGGCCAACAAAAAGCATTAATTTAATCTCCACAACAGGAACAACAGCTACTGCAATGGAAAAATAACGACAGCTGACTATTACTAATTTAATAAGTCTGAACAATTTCTGACAGGAAGAAAACGCGAAAAGATTTATTTGCGAAGGTTGTCGTCCTACTTCGCAAAAAAATAATTTGAATTCGACTCTATTTTTAGCCAAATGACACCGACCAGAATATTCATCTGCTCAAGACCACGAATAGCTAGCTATTCGGCTTTTAAGCGGATAACCTTAGATTCTTTCTTTTTTTATTCTATTCTATTATCAACGTCAAATAGCAAGGACTTTTTTATTTCTCTGTCCATCAGATTAAACGAGAGTTATTAAAGAAAAATAGCCGACTCTATTCAGAGTTAAGCTCGAAATAAGCTCAAAAGCTGTATTTGTCGTAATTTATTTAGAATGCAGTCCAAAACATCCTTGCTCCTTTGTGTAGTGAGACTTGTGCCATGAAAAAATAAAGATAAGAATTCAAAGTATTGTATTTCTCCTTTTCAGAGACACTGACAGAAATATTGCAATTAAAATTATTGTACTCGAAACGCAATTCAAATCTTGTTGAAAAGTAATTTAATCGTCACACTGTAAGCATACCATTATAATAATATTGCTTATTATTATACATCATTAGAGAGTTTTTGCATACCGTACGTTAGTTACCGTAGACGTCCGTTAGCTTTTTCTCCCTAGCCGCATGCTCATAGGAAACTATGAGCATGCGGGCTAGGGAGAAAAAGCTAACGGACGTTCTACGGTAACTAACGTACGGTATGCAAAAACTCTCTATTGTGTTTGATTAATTAAAGAATGAATTTAATATCAGTACAATGAAATATTAATTAAATTAGCATTAAATTAAATTAAATTAAATTTCAATTTATTTATTTCACACAGATAATTAAAAACAATCTTAAAAGAAATACATTATCTATACTCCATTTATTAGAATATTAAAAAAAATTGTTATTAGAAAAAATTAATTTCATATATATTTATAATATGTGCTTTGTTTAATAAAATAATGTAATTTTTATTTTTGTAATAATTTGTAATATGTAAATATGTTAATTGTAAATGCAATATGTAAATATGCTAATTGTAAATGTAATACATAAATTTGTGTTTCGTTTATAACAATCAGATTTAAATCATCAATTGCAAAAATAATTTACACAATTAATGGCTAATATTTTAAATTATTTTTATAATTAATTTCTAAGGAATTCCAAACTATATGAATTTAATTTAAAACAAATATTTGCTTACAAATAATATTTTTGTTTCATACATCTATTCTAAATAATTACTAATTAGTTATTAAAGAAAATAATCGACTCTACTCAGCGCTAATCTCGAAATAAGCTCAAAAGCTGTATTCGTCGTAATTTATTTAGAATGCAGTCCAAAACACCCTTGCTTTTTTGTGTAGTGAGACTCGTGCGACGAAAAATAAAGATAAGAATTCGAAATATTGTATCTCCTTTTCAGAGACACTGACAGAAATATTACAATTAAAATTATTCTATTTGAAACGCAATTCAAATCTTGTTGAAGATTAATTTAATCGTCACACTGATAGTATTGCATCCAATTTAATAACAATGCTTTGCAATACACCATTGTCTTTGATTATTTAAAGAATGAATTTAATATCAAAACAATGAAATATAATTAAATTAAATTAAATTTCAGCATTAAATTTCAATTTATTTATTTCAGACAGATAATTAAAAATGATCTTCAAAGAAATTCATTATCTATACTCCATTTATTAGAATATTAAAAAAATTGTTATTAGAAAAAATTAATTTCATATATATTTATAATATGTGCTTTCTTTTATAAAATGATATAATGTAAATTTTATTTTTGTATTAATTTGTAATATGTAAATATGTTAATTGTAAATGTAATATGCAAATTTAATAAAATATGTTGATGTAATATGAAAATAGGTTAATTAAAAATATATGTAAATATGCTAATTGTAAATGTAATATGTAAATATAATAAAATATGATAAATGTAAATACGAATATAATATGTAAAATATGTAACTGTAATACATATAATATGTAAAATATGTAAATGTAATACATATAATATGTAAAATATGTAAAGATGTTAATTGTAAATGTAAATATGCTAATTGTAAATGTAATACATAAATTTGTGTTTCTTTTTATCAAATTTGTGTTTCTTTTTAAATCATCAATTGCAAAAATAATTTACATAATTAATGGCTAATAGTTTAAATTATTTTTGTAATTAATTCTTAAGGAATTCCCAACTATATGAATTTAATTTAAAATAAATATTTGTTTACAAGTAATACTTTTGTTTCATACATCTATTCTAAATAATTACTAAATAGTTATTAAAGAAAACAGCCGACTCCATTCAGCGCTAAGCTCGAAATAATCTGAAAAGCTGTATTTGTCGCAATTTATTTAGAATGCAGTCCAACATCCTTGTTCCTTTATGTAGTGCGACAAAAAATAAACATAAGAATTCGAAATACTGTATTTCTTCCTTTTTCAAAGACACTGACTGAAATATTATAATTAAAATTATTTTACTTCAAACACAATTCAAATAAGAGTAATTTAATCGTCAAACAGATAACACTGCATCTAATGTAATAATATCGCTGTTGCTTTATAATATATCATTGTCTTTGATTATTTAAAGAATGAATTTAATATCATTACAATGACATATTAATTAAATTAGCATTAAATTAGATTAAACTTCCCCATTAAATTTCAATTTATTTATTTTACACTGATAAATAAAAACGAACATCAAATAAATACATTTACATTTTTTAGAACATAAAAAAAAAAGTTTTTATTAGAAAAATAATAATTTGAAATGCATTTATGTGCCGTATTTAATAAAATAATATAATGTAAATTTTATTTTTGTGATAATTTTTCATATGTAAATATGTTAATTGTAAATGTAACATATATATATGCTAAATCTAAATGTAATATGTAAATATAAAATATGTAGATGTAGTTTGTAAATAGGTTAATTACAAATGCAATATGTAAATTTGCTAATTGGAAATGTAATATGTTAAATATTTAAATGTAATACGTAAATATAATATGTAACATAAATATGTTAATTGTAAATGTAATATGTAAATATGCTAATTATAAATGAAATTCGTAAATTTGTGTTTAATTTCATATTGTATATCACGCTAAGCTTTAATTGATCAATTGAAAAAATAATTTACATAATTAATGGCTAACAGTTTAAATTATTTTTGTAATTAATTCCTAAATTTCTTATTTAATTTTGTAGCATTGCCACAATTTTCAGCAATAATTATCATTTCATAATTTTTTTAAATTTCTTTTTCATATACAATACAAAATATTAAACAACTGATAGGAAATAAAGTTTTTTTGCTGCTTGCAAAGGCATAATTGGTTGTATATAACAACCTATTTTCAGTTCACTGAATATGAATTCATATTTAAAAAACAAAACTGTGAAAAATTATTACTTTCATCAGAGTATGAAAAACAAATGTATCTTTTTTAGAGTACAAAATAGAATTAGAAAAATAAAAACTGCTAACCAAAAATAATTATTTTGATACAGATCAATGCTTACTAAAAATATCAAAAATAAATTTTTCAGTTCTTTTGAAGTTCTTCTCCTTTCTTATGGACAAATAATTTACAGTTCTTGAAAAATCACTGTCATCTATGCTATTTATTACTGTGCCCCAAAGGTAAGATCAATTTTTTTTTTTTTTTTTTTCAAAAATTCTTTATTTATTCTTCCAAATTTATTTCATCGACTTCAAAGTATTCCCCTCCAAACACAATGCACTTATGCCAACTTTTTTTCCAATCCTCAATGCATGCTAAAAAGTCATCGACAGGGATGGCATTATAAGCGAGCGGCGATTCACGCTGAATCTCTTCAAGGGACTCAAAACGATGTCCCCGGAGTGGTCTTTTGAGTTTAGGGAATAGCGTCTCACGAAGCCAAGCGTAACTCAAACACTAATGAATATTTTGTATAATATATATATATAGCACAGATGTCAAGGACAGTTCCAGCAACATAAAAAAGAAAAAAGAATTGAAATTTCATAAGCCCCGGGAATTTTAAATTGAAAATTAGTATTACTTTTTGGACACAATAGTATATGAAAAAAAAAAAATTTTTTTTTTAGAGCACGAAGTAGACTTAAGAACTATAAGTATAATAGTATAATACTATAATTTATTGCTAACCAAAAATAATTATTTTGATACATATCACTGCTTACCAAAAATACCAAAAATAAATTTTGAAGTTCTTTTGAAAAAGCTATCCTTGTATATGAAGTTCACAGTTTTTCTTATGGACAAATAATTTACAGTTCTTGAAAAATCGCTGTCGTCTAACGCTATTTATCCAGGCCATGATAAACGAGAATTTCCCCCCGGTCTATTATATTTCTTCGTTTCCGAATAAAATGTGAGAAGATATTTATCATCATCAATATCAAAAAGCAAAAGTTTGACTTTAACAGCGTTCTATGTTTCCAGCACGAAATAAATAAATTATAATAAAAAAAAAAAAAAAAAAAAAGATTTCGCCGATAACATGCAAGGTTTTAAAATTTTTAGTATCTCGGTGGTAAACTTGTTAGTAAGTTTCTTTAATAAGATAGTAGCTTTCTTTAGTAGTCTTTTCTTCTTAAAATTTAAGAGTTCTGAAATAAGAATGTATGGTCGTAGGAAGAATTTTATGGCGAAGTGAAACAATGCTTGTTATTAAGTCAGGTAATTTAATAAACTTTTGTGTCACGAGAGAGAACGTAAAAGTGATAATAAGAGATAATGTGCAATGCAGATTTTAACAAGATAATAGTGAGCGTTAATAGTACACGTTATACAGATCTCTTACTATTAGTAATTCTAATGGTGAAAAATTTATATGTGTAAATAAAATGGAAATTCAATCAAATGTCTATTTTCCTACTAGATCTGTCACAAAATGTTCGCTCCAAATTTTGATGGTGGAATTCTCATGTATTATAGACCGTCCGTGATACATCCTAGGTAACGTTGATTTTGCTACTATCTGTAATTCTAATGGTGAAAAACCCATATATAGATATATATATAATAAAAGTGGAATTTCAATCCATTGTTCATCTTCCTACTAGATCTGTTAAAGGATATTCGCTTCAATTTCGATGAAGAAATTCTCGTAAATTATAGACCGTTCATGATACATCCTAGATAACATTGAACCTGCTACTATTTGTAGTTCTAATGGTGAAAAATCATTATGATACCTCTCCGTTTGATTTTTAAGGTTTAAATATTGGTTAAGATAACACAAATTAATATTTATTTTTCAAATTTTGTAAGATATTCAATGAGTTTGACAGAAAAAAGAAGTGCTCAGTGAAATTTTTTAAAAACCTTTTTTAGATAATAACTATTCTTTATAAATAAAAAACTATGTTTCAAAATAGCTCATAATGATTAATATTTATAGGAAGAAACTTTTTTTTTAAAGCCTTCATTTATTTTTCAGAATCATAACCTGTAAAAATTATAGAGGAAGAGATACAAAAAAGTGCAAATGTTTTGAGAGAAACAACAAAAGAGTCATAAACGTTCAAGGACATTGTGACACATCCACCAATCAATCTTATTAGTAACTTATTGCAAAGGAGTTAGATTTCAATGAAAATATTGCAACCTGATGACTCAATAAAATAAAAAATGAGCTTCACTCATATTTTAAAACAACTTGCCGATCTACATCATCGGTAATAAATTTAAAGACATTGCAAAAAAAAAGCATATCTTTAAGTGCTTTTTAAATCACTTACATAACACTTCGAGAAAAATTTTGAAATGCTTTTAAGTAACTGAAATTATACATAAGAAAACTATTTTCTAAACTTTATTTTCTAATTTTAGTTTATACTATTCTTGCATTTTTGTCAGGATTAAACTCCCATTATTTATACATATTTTGTAAATATATGTATAAATAATAGAATATATGTATGATGATCGATTGACCAGCGCTCTAGCAATCGGTGCCACGGGTTCGAGTTCCGGCGGTGCCATGAATGTTCATAGTGGTTCGAAATCCGTGTTAAACTGTAGTTCCAGGTCTAATTAGCCCAAAGTGTCCACAAAATGAGCGTAAAGCAACAAACCAAACTTAGAAATATGTCCCCCCAAAAGCCAAAATGTTATACTATCCCGTTTTCTTACTTAAATATAATTGCATATTATTTATATATATATATATATAAATGATATAAACGCCCGTATATATATATATATATATATAACCATACATCAATATAATTCTAGTTAATAAAATGGTTCATTTAATTGAAAAAATAAATAAGATCACTTCTTTAAGTGCAGAACGATCATAAAAGAGCGATACAAAAATCAGATAAAACAAATAGCCCTAACTGGCCATTATAGGTTTTCGCAAGTTACAACTATTGTGTTTTTCCAAACATATATTTCCCCTTTTAATATCGTTATACCTTCTATGAATGGATTTTATCGGCAAACTAACGCCTTCGCCATCACCGGCACAACTTAATCTTGTTGTTTTTTCCCTTTATAAACCTAAAGGAAGGGAAAAAACTCACTTTAGTGCCCCAAACATCTCTTCCCGAAATGGGTTTCGGAATCTTAGATGAAATAGATTTCAAGGAGCAACAAAATAAGGGTCAGTCCGTTCCCATGGCAACGACACGCCCATTGATTCGGTCGTGTTAGGGAGAGCACCTGTTTTCTTTAATGGCGCTCTCACTCAACTACTAACTAGTAAATTTAGTTAAGCAACAACTAAGCGACCCTGTGAGGGAAAAATGACATCTTTTTTCTTTTTTACTTTATTTTATTTTATTATTATTTTTTTTTTTTTTTGCTTACGCCTTGTTAAATTTAAAGATTAACTCAAGAGGTACTTAATTTAATGGAGGAAAAATAAATTGTATTAACAGAAGGCACTTGAGAATTTTTTATTTTTATTCTTTGTGAATTCTTTTTGAACGGTTTCAGAAGTAAATAAAAAACCAGAAAATAATTGCTTTGAAAATAAGAGGGTTAATGCTGTTTATTTATAAATTAGCAGATGAGTAGTTATTGTATAGAAATAATAAGCTTTTATCTATATTGACGGAAACTTTTTTTTTTACTGTGTCCATAAGATAATTTAGTCATTGATTTACTGTCAATAGCATTGATTTTTGTACAAAAAATATTTAATAAGAAATAATAATACATAATTTTTCGAAATCTGTTAAAATTACTTGAAAAGATGAAATTTACGTGCGATTAGTATGAAAAATTATTGTACGAACTTAATAAATATATAATGCAAATATTTTAACATTGCATTCATAATTTCATCCGTTTTAAATTTCTGTTTGCTTTATATCACCTTTACAGATGCGCTCTGATCATTACCATTATAGATATCAGAATAATGGGAACTCTGTCTGAAGATTAGCAAGAGAGAGATGAACCGAATATTCCCACGTTTACGCCGGGAATGAACACGTTAAATACTCAGATTGGAAATAAATTTTATTGATTCGAAAAAGAAGGATGGAAGAGAAGACCAATGCTAACAAACGTCCATATTACAATCAGGATTCGAAGCAGAAGGCTGGGGTACCAAAGGACTAGCCAATTGGCCATCACACCACCTTAGAAGTCCATGATCAATTCAAAATGAGATATTAACTGATTTTTAATTAATAACTAGTATTTTTACTACTAATAATTAATTATTAATTATGACTAATATTGAATAATAATAGTGAATTAATATTTACAGATAATAATCGTCGGCAACATGCGCTTACATATAAATTTCTACTGTTAAATAATGGAAATCATATGACAAATTAATCGTTTTTTCTGTTATAGAAAAATATTTGTGATTCTAGAGAAAACTAATTGATTTTATAAAACCCTCGCTTTTTGTTAGCTTTAAAATGTTGGCAACACAAAAAGATCAATGTCACCTTCACTCATGAAAGGCACCAATCAATATAACGAAATCTTGAAAATCTTTGGACAAAAAATAAGGAAAACGTCAATTTCCCGTTGCCCGTTCTAAAGTTCCTCTATCAAAAAATAGAGTATTTCGTAAGAATATTTCTTAAGTGGATGTTCGTCATCCACTTTAAACTGTAGGTCCGGTCTGTTTAGCCTAAAGTGTGCACAAGATGGCCGATAAACCAAACCAAACTAATCACTGTTTTTCTGTTATAGAAAAATATTTGTGATTCTGGAGAAAACTAATTAATTTTATAAAACTCTCGCTTTTTATTAGTTTTAAAATGTTGGCAACACTAGAGGATCAGTGTCACCTTCACTCATGAAAGGCACCAATCAATATAACGAAATCTTGAAAATCTTTGGACAAAAAATAAGGAAAACGTCAATTTCCCGTTGCCCGTTCTAAAGCTCTTCTATCAAAAAATAGAATATCCCCTCCGATTCATGCCAAAAGCATCAGCTTATTTAAATATCTCCTGAGCTGTCTGCGAAAGTGATGTCTGCTTCTCGCGAGGAATAATTACCTGGTGAGCACGTCACAAGTTTCCGGACCAGGAAAAGCCATCAAAAGACTCAGCGGATTGCAAACTTTAAATCCTTTTTAAGTGTTAGGAAGTCCATTAATTAAACTTTGATGTATTATACTGTAAGGTGTGTCGTTTCATGTGTACACATTGTACAGAATAAAAGTTGAAAAACACTTGCACTGATAAGCATGTATTTATTTTTTCCCAAATTTTTGTTATTATTATTTTTTTAATTTATATTTTAGTTTATATAGATTAAAAATATGTTATTTAATACGTTGTTTCAGCAAGAGAAGAGAAATCTCTGGCAATCTTAGAAAGAAAAGTGCTACGAACTATTTTTGGTGGTATCAATGACAATGGAAATTAGCGAAGAAGATATAATTTTGAACTTTACAAACTTTTTAGTGATATTGACATTCTAAAATTTATTAAACTGAATAGAATGAGATGGGCCGGTCATCTCATGAGAATGGAAAGTGATAGAGCTGCTTTGAAGGTTTTCAATGAAATTCCTTTTGGACAACGACCAAGGGAAAGACCGAAAAAGAGATGGGTGAACTGTTTAGACTCTGATTTTAATGTTATTAAGATCAAAAGCTGGAGATCCACGGCCAAGAACAGCCTGGCTGGATCTTTTAAAGAAGGCCAAGGCCCACAACGGGCTGTCGAGCCTGTTATGATGATGAGTAAGTTATTTAATCAAATTAAATACGGAAGAGATTACTGTTCGTAATATTTACTAATTACACATTGATCACATTGTGATAATGTTTTATGATAAGCTTACTATAGATAATATGTAGTACTATTAATCTTTTTTTTTTCCTTATCCTGTTTGGTAAACAGCAACATCTAGACAAGTACAAAAACCCGTGTGGTCTCATGGAAGGAGGGAAAGGAGGAGGGGGGGTCAGCTACTGATGTGATGAAACACCCGTAGGTAGAAATCTGATTTGGCTCCATGACGCCTAAGAAGGAAAACTGTGCTTCCGGGTGGATTTTGGGGGAACAACCTCGCATTTGCGCATCTTATGGGAGAAAACCCGGAACAAATCCCACCAGGTAGTCCGAGCAACGAGGCAATAAGTTGAACATCACAAACGTGAAACAGTGTTTGCAACAAATTCGTTAGATTATTGAACCTCCTACTTGATGCTCACCAGCGGCGCGCTTTGGCACTGAGTCACGAGTCGGGCTAATTAAAATCTAATTTATAATATCTAATTAATAATAATCGAGCATTTATGAAACGGTTTCTAAAATCTACATAACTTCGTTATTAATGCCTTAAAAATATGCACAATTACAAACAAATATGGGATAGAAAATATATAGAAAATGTGTATAAACATGGAAGACAAATTTTATACGAATATAGGACAATTTATTTTAATATTTTAAAATTTAATGAAAAAACTTTATTAATATTAGAAATCCTGATTGAAATATTGTAGCTATTAATACAAGGATTATAATTTTAGACTGACTAAATTAATTAAAACTATAGTCATTTATTAAGCTTAAGTAATTTAATAACCAGTCACAAATTTTGACGTATTTCGGACTTTAAATTTGAATTATTTAGTTAAATTAAACTATTCGTGAAGGATTTGTAAATACTTTAGTTAAGCTTATATAATGCATATTCTTACCTTTCATTTAATAATTCTCACAACTTTGCAAAGCATTCACCAAACATAGTCCAAAACGACCATCGTAGATGATTCTGAAAACCAAAATAAAATATGATGTTAATATATATGCATATAATACATAAATCCAAGTTATAAAATTTAAAAAAAAACAATAATTTTTATGTTTATTTTCATCAGTGGGCCTCCTGCTCATTTATGTAAAAGGTTATTTATGTGGAAAGATACTGCCTTCGATAATGGAAGGACATTGTCTTCCGGGAAAACTTTTAGGGGTAACCGCACCAAATTCGAGTATGGAACTAACTCTCATCAGGCAGCCTGACCCGCTATTCCAGGCACTTAACACATGTTACAGTCTCTATCGAGTCTTATCATTTCTGAAAACAGTGACTGAAACAGACGATGCAGCAGTGACTCAAACTTAGTCCCACAAGTTATTACTGAGGCACGAATTGGGCATTTCGTTGCATTTCACGCAGTTTCAAAATATTTACCATTCCCAATGGAAAATATTTATGCGTTGACCAAGTCCAAGAACCCGCGTGGTCTCATGGAAGGAGGGAAAGAGTGGGCAATTTCTGTTGTCATGGAGAATCTGTAGGTAGAAGTCGGCAAGCATGGATGTTTGCAGTGATTCGGAATCCACTTTAAGTAGTAGTTCAAGGTCTAATATGGCAGTAGAGTGTTGGGCGTAGGGCTGATAACCCTATGCGGTAAAAAAGAAGTCAGCGTTACGGAGCCAAATCAATCCACGCCTCTTCCGAGATTCGAACCCGAAACCTGTGGCACCGAGCGCCAGAGTGCTAGTCAATCGGCCAACAGCCCCTGAAGACTTGAACTAGTTACCCTATGCTATGTGCAAACACAGAGATAAACATTCTAGCGTGTTATCTTTTTGTCCTTGGTGGCAGCGCAATTTAGAACAAACATGTCCAAGGTGACAAATTGAACATGAGCAATTTTTTTCAATTTAACTCAACGGAAAGATTACGTTAAATTATAGGTCCCGGTCTAATTAGCCCAAAGTGTGCACAAAATAACCGTAGAGCGACAAACCAAATCAAACCAACGGACAGATTTTCAGGTTTATCGATTTGTCACCGGGTTAAACAAGGAATGTTTCGATATGACTTGTTTACTGAGTTTCAATTTGAGATCGCATAGTTCTGGAGCATAAAGCACTAACCACTAGGCCATTCCTTGTCGATATCTTTAATTAATCATAAAATATTAAGCATTCAAACTAATACAAACAAGAAAATTCCCCTTATTTACATCGATATCTCAACCAATAGACACACAATTCTAAAGTAAAACCTATATGATTAACAATAAATAAAATCAGGCAGATAAATATTAACTATAATTTCCATACAATCTCCGTGGCAAACAATTTTAAATCGCTGCGGAGACCAATTTAGAAAAATCCCAAACAAATTTTAGAATACCAATGCACACGGAGTACAAAATCACTGCAAAGAAAGTAAACAAATCATAATACATATTATTGCCGGTCTCAATTGAAAAGTCAAGACCCTTGACTGCATGTAATAATGCTCCGCATTCCTCATACTGGTGTTCCGCATGTCCGTAATTGCAATTGCTGTTGACAAGCTCCGCATTTCTCTCACGTCTCCAATACCGTAGCTATGGAGAGGGTAATTTTGAAAGGCATATTGGAACTGTTTCAGACAGAGCCAATCTCTGTTCATTTACTCGCCAAGTGCTGCGAAACCAATTGCTAGTTACAAGCAAATCCCTCGTTAAATTATGTAGGATTTCAATTATGTTTGCTTTTAAAGTGGTGTTCGATACGCAGTTATTTACTTATTCTGATGTGTATACAGAGTAAGATTTGTAGACTCTATGCAACCAATTTTTCCTGACTATGCATATTAATTGGCCGAGTGACTAACGCTCGGTACCACAGATTTCATGTTCGAGTCCCGCGGTGCCATGGATGTTTTGTAGAGGTTCGGAATTCACTTTAAAACGTAGGTTCTCTATCTAATATGACTGCAGAGCGTTGGACGTAGGGTTTACAACCCTACCCTGTCAAATGAAAACATCTCACGTTTCGAAATTTGCCATTTGGCAGACGGCTTTGGCCCGCCATGGGGCTGTTGCGCTAATGAAGAAAAAGATAGATATTTATGGTTTTTAATTTGTGGGACTGCCCCCCCCCACCCAGAAGGGAAGAGAGTGGATATGGTGTCTTGATGGGTTTTGTTTGACGCTCTACGGTCATTTTTTGCGCACTTTAGGCTAATTAGACAAGGACCTACAGTTTAATGTGGTTTCCGAGCCGATAGCAAACATTAATGCCACTACCAGGATTCGAATCTGAAGCCGATAAATGTGGGGTTGAGGAATATTCTATAGATAGTAATTTAATTACATCAACAAACTTACCTTTATTTAACCATAAAAACTAAATCACCTTATGCGAATGAAAAATCAATTAAAAGTAACATGGAAAAACATTTACACCAATTTTATAAATTGCCTCCAAATTTAATAATTAGATACTTCAAAATTACTAATGAAGGAATTCGTATTGGTTAATGAAATCCCAATTTAAATGAATCACTATTGGTTTCAAATAAAAGTATTTTCATGTAAATCATTCGCCACTAATATTAGAGAGATGCACAAATTCAACGTCATCTAGGGTACAACAATCGGGGCTGCTCCCATATATGTGTGATTCGAATCCTGGCTGTTGCACGAATGTTTGTTAGTGGTTCGAATCCTGGCTGTGGCACGGATGTTTGTTAGCGGTTCGAAATCCACATTAAACTGTAGTTCCCTGTCTAATTAGCCTACAGCGTGCAAAAAATAACTATAAAGTAACAAACCAAACTCATACATGTGTCACAATAGTTTGAATGAACACTACCCCTTAGGGATAACGTCTGGTGTTTCGCAACCTTCTCCCCTCCTCATCAAGACATCCAGGCCTACAGATTTAACTAAATCTTTTTCGACAAACAAAACAACAAACTACAAACTTTAAATACAAACTTTAAATATTAAAATACAAAAAAAATTATTTATACAGCTATAGTTTTCTTTAAAGTGAACTATTTTACAAGTCAGGCAGATATTTCTGATTAAATATCAGAAGAATAAATGATGCTACCAATTTTTATTGATAACTGATGATAATAATAAAATGTTTGGTTATTTTTTACAATATAAAATTAAATATTAGGAGTTATTTACCATTACATTTCCCACAATTGATTAACTAAAATTGTAAATATTAATATTCTTAATGCAAAAGAAACCCAACTATTAATATATTAAAAAAAATTCAATTACTTATATATTTCAACAATAAAATAAATTAAACAAACCATCAAAGCTACTGACATTTACCGATTAAAAATAGCACACAGATTATAAAAATTATCAACTTTTTTACCAATAGATTAATCTTTAAATCGTTTGGAGCTTTTATTTACTGTAATGAAGTGAAGTAAAAACTTGCTTTAGATTGAAGAATGCTTTTTTGGCATTACTCAAAAATATTTTTTTTAATGTTTTTTTCATGCTTTATTTTTATGAGTTTTTCATGTTTTTTTTCAAAGTAAACGCTTTCATAAAGTATTGAAATGGAAGAGAAATATTTAATTTGATCAAAAAAAATAGTTATAAAATAAACATAGATATGGAAAATATAAAAATTCTTAAGACTTAATTGTTCTTCATTAGTATTTTGAAAATGATTAACTATTTTTTAAATTATATCTTTATTGGTCATAATTGTATAATTGATAAAGCTTTATAATTAAAAAAAGATTCTAAAAGAATTTGCTTTTTATTTATAAGAAAGATAGAAATTCTTCATAGAATTTAAAATAAAAAAAAACATTACATTATTATTTTATTTAAAAAAAATTCTCTTTATTATCAGAAAAAGGAAAAAAATTTCCTAAAGAACTGAAGAGAATTTTTCTGATGTTTCATAATAAATTTTTTATTTATAAATATTTCGTACGATAGGAAAAAAAGAACAATTGAAGATGTAACAGTAAAATACACGAACGAATTAACGAATATTGGAACATTAAGAATTTTTTTTAACTATTTCTCTGCTCTATACTATGAAAAAATGTAAGAATAAGATGTTAAAAAATTGTGTAATTTTTTTCCGAGTTGTAAGTAATGCTATAATTAATTCAATTTGTTACTTAACATATTGTTTAAAAATTTATTTATAAGCTAATTATGAAATGAAAAAAATTTATTTCTTGATTATAAATACTTAAACAATTAATTAAAAAAAATCAAATATTTATAAGTTTTTTTAATTTCTATAAAAGCGCCTTTCTAATACAATTAAGACACTTTTTTTTAATACACAATGTTGTCACTATGGTAAATAATTTAATTTTCTCGCAAATAAGTTTAATTACCAATTTTTTTTCAAATCAGCATTTTTTTGTTAATATTCGCTTAAAAAAAGTCATTAAGTAAAAACTATGCAAACTTAAAATTTCTTTTAATTTTACGTTTATTTAAAGTAAAAGTTCATTTATTGTTTTATAAATCTATTAACTCTTTTGTTATTTGCTATATCTCGCTGTATATATATATACATACATATAATGAGACTTGATGGCCGAGTGACTGGCACCACAAGTTTTAGGTTCGAGTCCCGACGGTGCCATGGATGTTTGTAGTAGTTCGGAATCCATTTTAAACTGTAGGTTCCGGTCTAATATGACTGTAGAGCGTTGGACGTAGGGCTGACAACCCAACTCCGTAAAAAGAAAACAATTGTCTCGAAGTCTGCCAGTAGGCAGACGGCCTTGGCCCACCATGGGGCTGTTGCGCCAATGATGACAATGATATATAATGTTAATTATAATATATAATGCGTAGGAGTGAGCACTTGTGATATCAACACCTGGAACATAGACACGTTGTTTGGTTCTTCATAAAGTTGAGGCATTGTAGATATAACAAGTAGGTAACACCCTTCTTGTAGGGCATTTAAGATATAACAAGAAGTTTCATATAATATCAGATAAAACATGGTAACTTACAGTAAGGTAATGCAACTATTCCTGCGAGTCTATAACATTCGCCAACAATTCTACTCGTTTTTTAAATAATTGATCGTAGGGCACACCACCAATGGAATCAAACTCGCATACATTGACATATTCGAGAGCATATATATATTAAAATACATTATATATTTGCTCATATCTGTTTTCAAATCTAATGTAATATCAAAAAACTATATTTTATTATAATATATATTAATATAAATATATAATATTTATATGTATCATATATATTATATTATATTATATTTTTACGCATCATTAATCATTTATAGAAATATAACGAGGTTCAATTAATACAAAACATTTCATTTTTCTGATTTGAATAAATTATTGCAAAACATTCTTGCAACAGAACTGTAATTTAAAACAGTCACGACATAAATAAAAATAAACGTCATCTCAGATTAATGACGATAAAAAAATAATAATAATAAAGCATGCTTTCTTGGTTTCCATGGCAACGGGGTCGATATTTTCAATTTCTTGAGATTCGTTATGACATTTGAATTATTTGTGAATTCATTCTGCTAGAAGCATTCACAGTCAAAATTTAAAATAAAAAAATATTTGTTTTTTTGGGGGTTTTTTTTTTTTTTTTTTTTTTTTAGATTTTAAATAAATTCTCATTATTACTCTTGCAACTAAAGAGGAAAAAAATTTGTTTTAGCTTTAAAAGTAATTAAAAAAAAGTTTATTTTAATTCTAAAATGAGAGCACTTCATCAAAAAAAAAATTCATGCTTCATTTTAAAACACTTGAAATTAAAATGGTTCTTATTCTAAATTAGAAAGAGATGCTTTTTTTAATTGTTTTTTATTTGTTATATTTCATATCAGTGCAAACATATTTATTATGTTGATGTTAAAAGTATACTGATTAAAATGTTGTTTTCTGGTTGGTATAAAAGATCAAACTACTTCACTAAATTAAAAATAGAATTGCTTTTAATTTTTAAAAAAATACATTTAAAAACATGATGGAATAAATTATTTTAGACAAAATGATACATATGATTACATTTATTTAAAATACATACTTATTTATAAACAAAAATCATTATATCGAAATTTATTTGTATCAGAAAAATTAATATTTGAATTATGGCAATTTATAAAAGATTATTTAATAAAAGTAACATGTGAATATTTAATTTCTTTGAAATATATTTAAAAGTCAATATATTTTTGCAATGCTTATTTTAAAACTGTTATGAAGTTAGTATACAAAGTCGTTATCTAAATTATAACAAATATTCACAAAACTGTTATTGCTATTATTTGTTTTTATTTTTTCATTAAATAATAGCGAAATTAAATACATTTTTTTTCCACAAGTTCAACACAAAATTAATGTTTAGCAGTTTAGAACAACCTTGGAACACTGAATTGCAGTTCCTGTTTTAAAAGATATTGCATATACATTTTTTTTTTTATTGCCATTGGGTGTCCGTAAATTTTTGGACACATTACAATTTTTTGTAAAATTAAAAGAAAAAGAAAATGTTTTTATAAGCTATAATGTCGTTAATTTCATAATTCGTGTATGTCTCTTCATCTGCAATATGTGAAATTGTGCAGAAAGCCGCTGGTTCGAGCCCACTTTTGACGATGGTTGCAGTCACACGATTGTGAATATAATTTTCTCACATCGAGAGTTTTCCTAGTGGGATTTTCTCAGATTTAAGAAATGGAAATAAAAAAAAAGAAGGGAATGAAAAAGAATGTAAAAAATAAAGAACTGGGCAAAAGAAAGGATATATAAGAAAGAGAGTTGGGAATAGAAAAGATGATCTTAGAATAGAACAGAATTTAAAATATGATTTTAGAATACAAAAAGAATTAAAAAGATGATCTTAGAATACAAAAAATAATTTAAAAGAAAAGAATATAATAGAAAAAATATGATTTTAGAACAGAAAAGAATTTAAAAGATGAAAATAGAAAATTTCAAAAGATGATTTTAGAATGATAATCTAAAAATAGAACATTTAAAATATCTTAGAATAGAAAAGAATTAAAAAAGTTTAAAATGATTTTATAAGATGATCTTAGAATAGATATGAATTTAAAAGATGATCTTTGCAGAATAGAAAAGAATTTAAAATATGATCTTAGAATAGAAAAGAATTTAAAATATGATAGAAAAGAATTTAAAATATGATCTTAGAATAGAAAAGAAATCTTAGAATAGAAAAGAATTAAAAAGCTGATTTTAGAATAGAAAATAATTTAAAAGATGATCTAAGAATATAATAGAATTTAAAATATGATTTTAGAACAGAAAAGAATTTAAAAGATGATCTTAGAATAGAAAATAGTTCAAAAGATGATTTTAGAATAGAAACAATTTAATAGATAATCTAAAAATAGAACATTTAAAATATCTTAGAATAGAAAAGAATTAAAAAGCTGAGTTTAAAATAGAGAAAAGATTTTATATTTAGAAAAGATGAATTTAAAAGATGATCTTTGCAGAATAGAAAAGAATTTAAAATATGATCTTAGAATAGAAAAGAATTTAAAATATGATCTTAGAATAGAAAAGAATTTAAAATATGATCTTAGAATAGAAAAGAATTAAAAAGATGATCTTAGAATAGAAAAGAATTAAAAAGCTGATTTTAGAATAGAAAATAATTTAAAAGATGATCTAAGAATATAATAGAATTTAAAATATGATTTTAGAACAGAAAAGAATTTAAAAGATGATCTTAGAATAGAAAATAGTTCAAAAGATGATTTTAGAATAGAAACAATTTAATAGATAATCTAAAAATAGAACATTTAAAATATCTTAGAATAGAAAAGAATTAAAAAGCTGAGTTTAAAATAGAAAAGAATTTTATAAGATGATCTTAGAATAGAGATGAATTTAAAAGATGATCTTTGCAGAATAGAAAAGAATTTAAAATATGATCTTAGAATAGAAAAGAATTTAAAATATGATCTTAGAATAGAAAAGAATTTAAAATATGATCTTAGAATAGAAAAGAATTTAAAATATGATCTTAGAATAGAAAAGAATTTAAAAAAATTATCTTAGAATAACAAAGAATATAAAAAAATGAAAAGCTGGAAATAAAAAAAGGAAATTAAAAATTAGACGAACTGAAATGAATGAGATATCTTCAAAAGTGTTGCTGCAATTATGATGACAAAGTTATTAAAAATAAGTGTATGCAGGTTTTTTTCACTGATAAGTGAATAGGCTTTTAATTTCATCGTTCTTTATATTAGAAAGGAAGCCATAAAATTTACCACCGTTCAATAATGCCAGGAAGATGAACAGCATTAATTAAATATCTGTAAAGAGCAATCGCTTTTCCATTAACATTATTTATCATATGAATCTATCATTATACGATGCAATATGATTATTCATCATACACTAGGCATTTAATAACATGTCCAACACATAACTATTTGAACAGCACATTCGAAATAAAAAGCAAAACAAGCAATTAACCAAAGGTGACCTATCAGTCAATATCAAAAACAATACCGAAATCCAAACGACCACGAAAGCATTCATCAATGAAAATACCACGACAAGAACTTTCTTTCCCAAGATCATTTGGAAGCAGGCTTAATTATCCTGCCTCGTTTACAAAGCACTGCTACGAACAATGGAGCCGTTTCTTTCTGTTACGGCCCTTTAGAAACATCTGCGCCTTGCAGATAAATTAGCAAAATAGATGCCTGTTTATTTTTTTCTTCTTTTAATTATTCTGGCATTGATAGTAATCCACGGCTGGCATACGGCGGAAGCCTCTCTTTATGGGTGTTCAGGCCGATATGCTGCGCTCATTAACAATATTTTTAACTCCGATGTGTTATTGTGTTTGTGAAAGGACCGTGGATGCACATGTTGGCTTATTATGCGA
This sequence comes from Caerostris darwini, assembly GCA_021605075.1. Lineage (NCBI taxonomy): Eukaryota > Metazoa > Arthropoda > Arachnida > Araneae > Araneidae > Caerostris > Caerostris darwini. The sequence goes on along the minus strand of BPLQ01009518.1, from coordinate 242,643 downwards.
TGTCGTAATGACAGGTTCATTGTTGGTAATCACGGTGTGGCAATCAGAAGAAAGATAGTGTACAATGAAATAGTTTCTTGGTAGTAGACAAAATACTTCCGGGCTACGTTTTTTGTAGTGATAAGCTGTTTACTAGTAAAAACGAGGTGTGTAAAATGATTTCTTTTTTACACCGTTAAAGTGACGTAAGCGCAAGATTGCACATATCGTGGCCTCCGCTTTTATATATATTATTTTACTTAAAAATATAATTATTAATTTTTGAAGATTTTAAGATTTTAATGATATATATATATTGTTCTTGTTGTTGTTACTTATCCCACTTGGTAGATATCTAATCTAGACCAAGTCCACGAATCAGTATGGAATCATGGTTGAAGGGGAAGGACGCAGCTTCTGTTGTGATGGAGCACCCGTAGGTAGAAGTCTGACTTTGGCTCCGTGAAGTTCTTACAGTCATATGAGACCCGGACCTATGGCTCAAAGTGGATTCCGAACCACTACAAACATCCATGGCACGGCCGGGACTCGAGCCTGAAACCTGTGGTACCGAGCGCTAGCCACTCGAATGTTCAGGTCCTATATATATATATGATATATGTATATGTACACACACACACACAGAGATATATATATATTCTCTAATAAATAAGTTTTTAAATCGAAATTATATAATGAACATAAAAAATTGATGCATTGAATTTGTAATTATTTTTAGCACTAAAACAAATAATTAATGAAGAGTAATTACTAAAGACACTCAAAAGCAAATGATTTTCCTTGAGTGTCTTGCCTTTGCCTTTATAATTATTTTCTAAAAAATAATCATATTTACATACACGTATTTTATCACCGTTTTACTAAAATAAGAACATTTAAAAGATTATAGTTTTTAAATCCTGGTTTCAAATTTTTTTATTTTAATAACTGTTAATAATCTCTACAAAATTCTTTATTTCATTTTGAATTTAAAGTTTTTATAGAATTAAGTCGGGTTGATTTTGAAATCCCACATCTGAACAGGAGATTCTTTTATCTACACTTGATTTGGACAAATTAAAGTTGGCGTCCAGAAAGTCCTTTGAGTCAGCTTGAAGAAATAATAGAAGGATGTGATCTTTCCAGATGCCACGCTTGAAATCGTTAAATTTATATTCCAGTGTCCCCATATATTAACACTGATTCAGTGATGTGGTGTTTCCATCATAAAATAGTCCACAACATTGCAAATACATGAATCAATGTATAAAAATAATTTCATTGCACATAAAAAATAATTTTTTTTTTATATATTTAATAATTACATGAATACACAAATTCGTGCACAAAATTAAAAACTCTATTCAGCAAATTCTGTTGTCAAAGCACGGAAATTAAAAATAATATATAAAATACTCCGTTTATTTTTCCATAAAACATGTTTAAAAATAAAAATAAAAAGTATTTAATCTTTGCAGAAAAATGAATAGCATTTTTTATTTAAGGATATTTTTTTAATAAAAATGCTAAACAAGAAAAAATAAGATTTAGTTAATAATCATGTTTATGAATAAATATTCCCAAAATAAAATTACAAATATACTAATCATAGTAATTCTAATTCCATAAATATGCTAGTTCAATAATTGTTGCAACTTCGTGACATTGATTGAAAGACTAATCGATTTTCGTGATATTCAGCATTCACGAATTTCTAATTCTAATAAACAAGATAAAGAATGAAATTGTTGATATCAATAATGGGGTAATAGTAGCTTGATTATATATTTAATGATAATTCCGTGTAAAAATATAAATACATAAATAGCAGAACGTTTATGACAAGAAATAATTGCGAATGTATATTTTACGTTTACGATTTCGGAAATGAAAATCAAAATATAGATGATACTTAACAAACTTTGAATCACAATTAAAATTAGTTGAATTAAATGAAGTGAACCTTGAACCTTTTCTGTTTGAAATACAAATTGTAATACCTTTTTAAAGTAATCCAAGAAAAAAAATTATACACTTACAGAAATATTTAAAATAGAAAACATTATGCTTAAAAATAAATGTTCAATGTTCATTTTTAAATGAGCTGAATTGACAGATAATTGAAATTATATATTATATTTCATTATGGACGGGTTAATTAAGTGAGACCTAATCGTAAGCCAGACTTCATCTCCATTATGTTTGCAAAACTCCGGAAACAGTTCAAACTATAAAGCGCTTTCGGATATAAAGTTCTTCCTTATTCTTAGATATTCGATACGTCAGAGGGTGCATACTATAAGACTTCAATTTCTACGAAAAGTCTCGTAACCCTGTAAGCTATGGGGTACCCAACTTTTCATTCTAGGGATAATTATTTTTATTGTAGTAGTTGTACTTCATACATTCTAATAATCTTTCAACTGTTGAAATGTTAGGGTCTATTTGATCTGTAGTTTTATCCACTTCTTTCTTTTCCATTTTTACCCATCTTATTTATGTATTTTTTGGTTGCTGGAAAGTACGAGTAACAATTCCTTTGTTTTAAAATGAAATTTGTAATCTATCATAGGCAATGAATTCAAGAATTTTGAGTTTTAGAGTAGTTCCTTTCTGAAGGTTCCATTTTCACTTTTATCAAAATTCTTTTATCTGTAGTATTTTAAAAAGCATTTGGATAAATTGAGATAAAGCAGCATCACAGAGCATATATATCTCAAAGCACCAAGTCAAGTCAAGCTTAATCGTAATAAAAAAATTCATTTTCAAATCCCTGCAAAATCTATGCATATAAAACAATAATTCAAAGAAAAGCAATGGTTGAAATAAATATATTACTCTTATTTTTAAAACAATTTAAATAAATAAAAATAAACAATATTATTATTTCGTTGGGGACCTGATGGCCGTGTGACTAGCACTCTGGTGCTAGGTGCCGCAGGTTTCTGATTCGAGTCCCGGCGGTGCCATGGATGCTTATAGTGGTTCGGAATCCACTTTAAACCGTAGGTCCTTGTATTATATGGCTGTAGAGAGTAGGACTGGCAACTCCAACCCGTAAAAAGAAAGCATCTCGTGTCTCGAAATCTGCCAATAGGCAGACTTGGTCCAACATGGATCTGTTACGCCAATGAAGAATAATAATAATTTAAATTGACATATTTTATCTCAAGTTCCTCATCAATTCAAAGTGAGATATTGATTTACTAATTAATAATTAATATTATGACCAATATCGATTGATTATTAATTATGAATAATATTGACTAATATAATAGTGAATTAATATACATATTGCCTACAAGCGCTTATATAGAAATTTATACACCCAAACAATGGAAATCATGTGGCAAATTTTTCTGTTGTAAGAAGCGACGTTGTTTTTCCGTTTTATCTTGTCTTGAAATCTGCCAGTAGGCAGACGACCTTGGCCCACCATGGGGCTGTTGCGCTACTGATAATGAGGATGGTTTTATCATTTGTATTTTAATCTATCATGTGGAATGCCATAAATCACTAGAATCCTCACGTCTATTACATTTAAAAACCGACCATAAATCAATATGATTAATCACACATAAAATTTAATTAATTAAACGAATTAAATACTTTCAATTTTTAACTGAAACAGAAAAACATTCCCTTAACTTAAAGGCATTTTAAACTAAGAATCATTACACATTTTTTCCCCAAGAAATTTAGAAAAATAAAAAAAAGAGAAATATCAAATGATTTAATTGAGTGTTTACGACTCGGCCACCAGGAAATCTATTAATCCTAGAATCTCTGAAAGAAAAAATAATCTGTTAAAAGCTCCCCTCCGAAAAGTTTTTTCGTAATTAAACGAGGTGAGAAAATTTCTGCAAGGAATTTGATTAATGTCCAAACTTCTTTTTTTTTTTTTTTCCTTACGAGATCATTATACGTTCTCGGAGATACCTGAAAAGACTTACTCCACCCTAACCTGGAAACATTTTCCGCCGCTGGTAACTTAAGTAATAATGAACGAGCATTTGAGTGCACAAAGCGGTAATTATCAATCTGGGTCTCTTTAAAAGAACTTTTTAATCGAGAAGTTTTTATGCAACTTTTTTTCTTCTTGTAGGAAGAAGGTGGAGTTAAGTTCTACCGGGAGAGTTCATGGCTAAGAAGTTGCTGTCTTCAGCGATCAGAGAAACAATAATGCCATAGAGTGAATGATACTTAGGTCTTTAAACGAACTTTTTAATCGAGAAGTACTACTGTGCCCAAAAAGTAAGACCAATTTTTTTTTCAAAAACTCTTTATTTATTCCTCCAAATTTATTTCATTGCCTTCTACTACACCACGCCACATCACTGTACCTTAGAGCTCAGTTGCTCCTTTTACAGTTTGGGAATGATGTGGGTGAGAAGTCCGATTCGGCTCTGTGACGCTCTACAGTCATAGGAGACCGGGACCTACTGCTTAAAGTGGATTCCGAACCACTACTAACATCCATGGCACCGCCGGGATTCGAACCCGATATATGTGTAACCTAGAGCCAGAGAGCTAGCCACTCGGCCGTCAGGCCCCTAATTTCCTCGCGTTCAAAGTAATCTCCTCCGGACACAATGCACTTATGTCAACTTTTTTTTCCAATCATCAATGCATGCTAAAAAGTCATCGGTGGGGATGGCCTCCAAAGCGCGCGCGATTCACGTTGAATCTCTTCAATCGACTCAAAACGGTGTCCCCGGAGTGGTCTTTTGAGTTTAGGGAATAGCCAGAAGTCGCCCGATGTGAATACGGTGGTTATGGAACGATATGGGTCTCCTTTTTGCGAAAAAGTCACGAAGAATCAATGTTGTATGAGCTAGAGCATTCAGTGATTTCGGTACTAATCGAGATTTGACGCATTTGAGGCCCAAAATGGAATTGACAGTTCCTTTTGAAATTCCAACATCCTCAGCAAGGTCTCTAATATTAAATCAACGGTTTGCAAGCACCAAATCTTTAATTTTTTGGACGTGAGCTTCGTCGGTTGAGGTTGATGGTTGACCAGAGGGCTCTTCGTTTTCAGCGCATTCTCTGCCTTCTTTGAATTGCTTGTACCACTTCTAAACATTCCTTTTCGATATAGGAAGGCTCACCGAATGCCTTCTGCAACATTCTATGCGTTTCCGCAAACAAAATTGAATGCAAGTCCTTTTCTCAATTAGTTCAGACATTTCAAAAGTCGCCGGAACCAATTTTAGCGTCTCGCAAAGCTAAGCGTAACTCAAACCCTAACGAATATTTCGACGTGAAATTTCACACAGATGTCGAGGACAATCTGAAATTCCATAAGCCCCGGGAATTTTAAATTAAAACTTGATATTATTTTTTGGACACTGTAGTAAGTAATAATGAACAAGCATTTGAGTGCACAAAGCGGTAATTATCAATCTGGGTCTCTTTAAAAGAACTTTTTAATCGAGAAACTTTTATGCAATTTTTTTTTGTAGGAAGAAGGTGGAGTTATTCGAAGTTCTGTCGGAAAGTTCATGGTTAAGAAGTCGCTACCTTTAGGCATCACAGAAACAACAATGCCACAGAGTGAATGATACAACAAAAGGCTTAAGACAACGTTTCTTCACCGTTGATAAAGTTGAGACTTTTCTCAGCAGCTATTATGTGAGAGTTGAATGTAATGGTGGTTCACCGGTCATGGCGGGACAGTACTTTTTTTATTATTATTTCTCTGTTTTTTTTCCTAGTTACGGTTGCCGTTCCAGGAAGGTCAAGCGTTTCCTTTTCCTAGCCTCAGGTTCTGTGTTGTATTTAGAATTGAATTTTTCTCATAATGGTATCAAGAACTTGTTGTTTCTGCTGTTGCTGTTACGTATGGCTTTATTGGTACTCAATCCATACAAATTTGGCCATTTACCGTAGAAACAAATATAATACATAAAGAAATCAAAATTTCAAAGGGAAAAGGCCAAACATTCTTAACAAAAACGGCCAAAACGTCTTAAAAACAATTAAAATAGTATCAATAACTATGAAGTATAACGTATAACTTAATTTGTCTATATCCCAATATTAGTTGAATATTCCTTATTTACTTCAACGTCTTGTTGTAAACATTGCTAATATGTTGACTAATTCGCTAAAAATATCTATCTCTAAGGTATATCAATGTTCCCCTGAAGGAGTTACATGTCTTCTTGGAGATTTATTATTATTTTCCTTTTTTTTATACTGATTACGGTTTCCTTTTCCTAGCCTCAGGTTCTTCATTCTATTTGGAATCGAATTTTTCTCATAATAGTATCAATAAGTTGTTGTTGCCTATGGCTTTATAGGAATTCAATCCATACAAATTTTGCCACTTACCGTAGAAGCACAGAAAACATATAAACACATCAAAATTACAAAGGCAAAAGGCCATACATTGTTAATAAAAACGACCAAAAGGTCTTAAAAACAGTTAAAATAGTATCAATAAATATGTAACTTCATTTTTCTATATCCCCATATTAAGTAAATGCTTTTTATTTACTTCACCGACTTTTTGGAAACATTGTTAATTTGTTGACGAATTCGTTAAAAATTTCTTTTAGGTATATCAGCATTCCCCTTAAGGAGTTAGATGTCTTCTTGAAGATTTATTATTATTTCGCTTTTTTTTACCTAAATTACGGTTGCCGTTTCAGCAAGGTCAAGCGTTTCCTTTTCATAGCCTCAGGTTCTGCATTCTATTTGGAATCGAACTTTTCTCATAATAGTATCTATCAATAAGTTGTTGTTGTTCTTACCTACGGCTTTATTGGAACTCAATCCATACAAATTTGGCCACTTACCGTAGAAACAAAAAGAACATATAAACAAATCAAAATTACAAAGGGAAAAGACCAGACATTCTTAACAGTTAACAGATTTGACTTCTTAATCAGTTAAAATAGCATCAATAAGAATGTAACTTAATTTGTCTTCTTCTTCATTGAAGCAACATCCCCAAGGTGTGCCAAGGCCTTCTGCCTACTGGCAGATTTCGAGATAAGAGATGGTGCTTAATTTGTCTATATCCCAATATTAGTTGAATATTCTTTATCTATTTCAACGTCTTACTGTAAACATTATTAATATGTTGATTAATTCGTTAAAATATATATCTCTAAGGTATATCAATGATCCCCTTAAGGAGTTAGATATATTCTTGGAGATTTGCAGTGGAATGTTAACAATTAAAAATATGCAGCGATGCCAGCATATAATTTCTAGTAGGTTGCATTGCAATTTTAATATCTATACTATTACTAGAATAGTTATATCCACCACCAACATGTCAGAAGAAACAATAAAAAAGATTCATCCGATCAATAATATATTTCGAATCCGGTCGACTTTAATATATGATATGTATATTCTTATAGAAATTTGTTTTTTAAATTAGATGTGTTTCCATTTAAGAAAATCATTAATGTCTATGACAAATGTACAAAATAATGAAACAAACTATTATAAATATTTTTATTAAGATTCTAAATTTTGTACCTAAAATTTCCAATTTCAAAATTTTATTTTAAAATGGAATTTGTATTTCGTCATGGTCAAATGATTTTAAGAATTTCTAATTTTATTCATTTTCCCTTTCGCCAAATTCTGTTATCTGTAGTATTTTAAATATATGTGACAAATGCACAAAATAATGAAATAAACTATTATAAATATTTTTATTAAGATTCTGAATTTTGAATCCAACAATTACAAACGATTATTTTCTTTTAAAATGGAATTAGTAAACCGTCATGAGCTATGAATTCAAGAATTTCTAATTTCATTCATTTTCTCTTTTGTCAAATTCTGTTATTTGTAGTATTTTAAAAAAGCATTCTCATAAATTGAGACAAAGCAGCATCAGCAAACGTACATCAGAAAGCACCAAGTCAAATCCAATTTCAATAGTAAGGTTCTTATATTTTATTTTTAACGTAGTGACTTTATTCACAAATTTTTTTTGTCACTATTATTTAATATTTGTTTAAAAACAGTAATTGACCGATATTAGAGATATAACTGAATTCTAATTTTTTTTAAAAATCTTTTAGATATTTGTGTTTTTAATTCAATAAAAAAGTGAATAATAATACAACACTGTAATAAGGAGTTTGTCATCTTTAACTTATATTAAAATATTTTATTTCTGATTTTATTTAGCGATACAGCGACTTTTAATTTTAAAACAAAAAATTAATTTTAAATTCTTAGAAATCACAAAAATCTAAAATATATAGATAAAAATTGTGAAAGATGAGTAATAATTATTATATTTTATTCTAATGAATGTGTCAATAAATTATGATTCAGCATTGCCTTATTACCCTGTGCGATAACATAATAATTAATTGAATTGGGCTAATTTTGCATTTTACATAATAATTATTGAAATATTCTACTAGTTCATTATTTTAATTTAATATTTAAGAAATGATGAAAAGATGCACAGACAAGTAAAATATTCTACTTTTGTGTATTAAAACGCCAGAAAATATAAACTTCAAAATAAAAAAGTAAAAAAATAAATAATAAATAAATAAAAATAAATGAATAAAAAATAAATAATACAATAAATAATTAAATAAAACTTTATCATTTTTAAAAGCTAAAACTTTATTAAAAATTTTAAATATTGAAATAAGAACAAAAATGAAACAAACGAAAAACAAAATGTATTTATCATTATGTAAAATGCAAAATCATTTATTAAAGCTAAATAAATGGAATTTAAAACCAATAACAGTTTAAAGAACAAGATAAAGATCACCGTTAAATAAATAATATCATGCATAAAAATAAAAATAAAAATGCACCCTTTTTACATAAAACAAATATCAATTGATGCTTGCATTGAAGATAGAAAAGATTATTTAAGCGATCTTTTACAAAAACAATTTTATGACGTTTTTTTTTTTCCTTTAAAGACCAAAAAAAAAAGTTTTCGATCAAGGATCTTTCAATAATTCATTTCAAGGAAAAAAAGATCAAACACAATACAAAACCTTAAATATAAAAATTACAAAAATCAAAGAAAAGAATTAGATTTGTCGATTAAAAACTTTAAAAAAAAGAAATAAAAATAAAGCACTTCCGCGTAACTTATTTGGAATAATATTCATTATGTCTTGCTTAAACAAAATTTCATTAAAAAAAAACACATGTCAAGAGAAATCGTTCAACCGTAAAGTTCAACGAATTGAGTTTGATTAACATATTCAAAGAGAATGAACATACAATCTGATTTTTTTTCAAAAAAACCCCAAACATTTTTTAATTGAAATAATTTTTTTTATATATAGTTGAATAAATAAAATTTTTCATCCCTGAAAAGTACTAACAAAAGAAATTAATCAATTGTGTTGGTATTAAGATTTAAATCGATGCATAATATCGATGCATAATAAAATTTTTAAAAAATGTTTATTTATGCTTATAAATAAAATTATTATTTAAATTATTATTTATTTATTTAAATTAAAAATTAAAAATATTAAATTATTATTTATTTAAATATGATAACAACTCCAAATTAGGTTTTAATAACCGCACACGACAATATTTAAAAAAATTTTATACTGCATTTTTTATTATTAATTTTGAATATATGGAGCTCGGCGTTCGTGTTACATTATTATATGCATTTGTAGGTCCCGGTCTAATTAGCCTAAAGTGTGCACAAAATGACGAGCGATAACCCCCTCCCCTCCAAAAAAAGACAAAGACATGATCTTAAATAATCCGACCTATCTAAATATCTTATTCATTGGCACAACAGCCCCTTGGTAGGCCAAGGCCAGTCTGCCTACTGGCAGATTTGGAAACATGAGATGTTTTCTTTTTGCGGGGTAGGGTTGTCAGCCTTACGCCCAACGCTCTGCAGTTATATGAAACCAGGATCTACGGTTTAAAGTGGATTCCGAACTATTTCAAATATCCACGGCACTGCTGGGACTCGAAACCGAATCCTATAAAACCGAGCACTAATCACTCGGCCATCAGGCCTTTAAATAATATCCCTGAAAACTATTTTATGCAACAATACAATAAAAAAAAACATATTTTCGTTTTTAAAATGCATCTTAGCGAAAATTATTTATTTAAAAATATCTTGATACTAAAATTAGTAATATTCTGTCATATCAAATTTGTAAAAAATTTAAACTAATATTTTTTCAATTCACACTCTCCCTATAGTTCAAATAAATTTTTATGAACTTGTAGTTGATGTCACTTGATGTTAATACAGTTTTTTCTAATATTAATTCATTAATTAAATTTAAGTAATTAATTTTAGTTTTTTTTAAATTTAAGTTGCATGTATTTAATAATAGATGGCGCCAAATGTAAGAGGAAAATTTTAACTTTGTTTGTAAAGGACTTTTCTGCAATATAGTGAAAAAAAGTAGGAATTGTCTTTTAAAAATTTTTTTTTTATATTACTTGTTTTTCAAAACAAAACGTATTCTTAATTTACAATAATTAGCAAATTTAAAGAATTGTTTGTACAACGAACAAGCTTTTGAGAAATAACTTATTATAAATGAACATAAAAAAACAATACCTCTAGAGTTTAGGAAACCATTTTAGTTAGTATTAATGAAAGAATAACTAGATCATTTGACTTACAAAAATAATCAGATTAAAAAAATAAGTACGTAAATTTGATTTCTTTCAGAACGAAAGGTCACATAACAAATAATTAATCCGACGTCGCTTCCTAACATTTAGCATATGAATAATTCATAGAATTTATTTTACCTCATGTATTTTATTTGCATTCGAAATGCTGAGAAGAATTTTGAGATTTTATTTTTAAAAGACTTTATTAATTTATTATTACAAGTAAACGTTAAAAATACCGCATTTTGACATTTAATGAAACATTCAAAGAAAAAAACAGTACATTTAAAAAAAAAACTATTGTATTGGGATGAATAAAATATTAATTAAGTTTTGAACGAAATTCGAAATGAAATTTCTTTTACTTTTTTAATTTAGCTTTATTAAATACCTTTTTATGTTATTAAATAAATTGTCAGCAAAGCTTTATGTAAATATATATATTTAAAATTACGATTTTATGAAAAATGTTAAGTATAAAAAGAATGGTTAATTTATTTTGAACAAATACATAAATTAATTTTAATATTAATTTTTAATAACATTAACGATATGTTATTTTTAAAATAAAAAAAAAAACTTTTCTTTGTTTTTTGTTTTTTTTTGCAACATCAATTATGGTTAAACTAACATTACAGTTAATAAAAACTGTAAAAATAGTTATTTGCACTTTAAATAACAATAATAATATTTCACTTAAAAACATTTGAATGTTTAATTAAATTTTAATGACTTTTCGTACGCCATAAACTGCGAATAAATTAAAATAAACATCAAGCAATAATATGATAAATTTAAATACGCATAAACAAAATGCAGAGCTTTAATTTATTAAATATGCATTTTTGGAAAGATGTTTTTCTTTATTAAATCCACCACAAGTTTTTAATAAATAGAAATTAACTTTTTTTCAGTGCTTTTGATTATTTTTTAGAACTCTAGTTTAAAAGCGGTTTTGAATTTCGAAGCTAACAATATGTGTTGAACATATTTGCAGAGAGTTAATTTTCTTCTTAATTACTGTTAGTGTTTCAATTTTTTGTTTGTTTTTATAACATTAAAAGTAATGTAATTTTTAGATTGGACAACCATATTGTAACTGGATGTGGTTGGGTTAAGATACTTGAGGCACAGATTGGAGAACTCATCACTTTATTTACACACACACAAACACCACAGACAAATAATGGAGACGTACAATTTGTAACATATTTAAAAACATATAATTACAGATTCGTGGAAGGCTTCCACTTCTAAGCCGAAAACTCGACGGATACGCGCAGGGTGCACGAAATATACTTCCTCTCTTGGTGAGAATCTATAGGCCAACTAATGCGTCGCGCAGGGTGTACTCCTTCGAGACTATACTAACTATTTCTGCCTGCAAGGTTACTCTTTTTAATTGCTGGTAACGTTTCAACTTTTCTTTGTTTTTATAACATTAAAAGTAATGCATTTGGTTTAGTAGAAATAAAGCATTATTACGCAAAGAAAACATTTGGTTCTATAGTCAAAAATAGAGAGCCAACTTTTATTTTTAGAAGCTGTAAAAATCTTTTGAACTCCAGCTTTCTTACTTTTTAAATATATACTAAACAGAATCTATGTTGAAAAGTACCATACTTAACTTAACAATGATTATTTTTTATTAGAACAACAACAACAACATTTGCATAGTATTTATCAGCCTCAGATGATTCATAAACATACCTTACCCTATAATAATGATACTTAAAGCAACAATAATCCTATAAATTTGTTGTTAAAGGTAAACTATTCATCTGTCCAAAATGGATCCTAATACTTGACTAATGGCAAGATTACGAAATATTTTAAATCCTTCGATCTTCAAGACTTAACTCACAGAGCACAATAATTATACTAAGTCGAAATCATTGATTAATTATGGCGGCATTATTTATGATACGCATCATTTCCACCGGCACAAGTATCAGCGGTCACAGAACCAACTTGAGTACGGTTAATCTTCTTCGTTTAAATTACAATTACACTAATCCGTCATTCACTTTGACCAAAATCTTGTGTGCTTTGTATCTACCTCACATGTTATTGCCACATTTATTTTTTTGCATTTAAATAAATTTTATTAATTATTATTTTAAATGATGAACATTTACTAACCCTTTTATTTCTTTTTAAAATTCACAGAGCATGGGCTCTTTTAATTTCTTCTTTTTAAATTTAAGTTTTGGTTTTTAAAAATTATGTTTCTTTTAATAGTAATTATTGATATGGAGGTACGGGGTATTACCCCTGGTACTTCAACTAAAGATCTGTCGTTACGTTACGTTACGTATCTACCTCCAAAATTATTCACCGAATATGGGTTATTATTAGACATAAAAGAAAACTTTTAGCAATGAGTGAAGAGTTTTATAGATGTTACTTAATAGATCATGTTATCAAAAGAATGGTTGTTGATAATAAATACATTGCATTTTGATTATTTCATTTCTCGTTGCTTGATTTATTTTTGTAACGCCAACCAAATGATTTTTTTAAAGTTTTTACCTGTTTGTGTTGATTTTAATTTTTATGCTTCGTAATCTAATTTATGCATATTTCAAATTTTGGCAATTTTTTTGATTATTAAGTCATAGCGATATAAACTTACAAATGTAATTCTGTCTGAAAAAAATATATTTACTTACAAATGTAATTCTGTTTGAAAAAAATCTATTTAAAATCTTGTTCATGAGATTAAAAAAACACATATAGGGCTAAAATACATTTACATAGTACTTAACTGTTTCAGATATTTCATACACATACATTACACTATAATAGTGGCACTTAAAAAACCATAATTCCATAATATTGTTGTTAAACGTAAACTATTCATCTGTCCAAAATGGATCCTAATATTAAGTAATGGCAAGATTACGAAACATTTTAAATCCTGCGATCTCCGAGACTTAACTGGCAAACAGCACTATAATTATTCCAAGTCATTGATTAATTATAGTGGAGTTATTTATGTTACGCATCATTTCCACCGACACAAGTATCAGCGGTCACAGTACCGACTTGAGTCGGTTAATCTTCTTCGTTTAAATTACAATTATACTAATCCATCACTCATTTCGACCTACATCTTGCGCGGTTCGTACCCACCTCCAAGATGATTCACCGAATATGGGTTATTCTTAGACCTAAAAGAAACCTTTTAGCGATGGGTGTATCTTCTTTAGTAGGAAGAACTCACGCTCGATTAAGTTCGTGACAATTTTTTAATCCTTGGCGCTTTTTTTTTTACTCCTTTTTTGTTTAACTTTGCTATTAAATCGGCTAAATTCTTTCCTAGTGTGTTTGGTTCTGACGTGAACTTAACAGCTCTGATTTTTCAGAATTCTACAATTATTACCTTGTTTATTGACTTTTGGATACGCATCACCAGCAATGGTTCCAAATCCCTTTACAAATGATATGTTGTAAAGAATGAAACATTATGAGGTCAGTATGCCTTTTACACACACACATATATATATAATTAAAAAAAATATTTTTTACTGAAAGAAATTTGAAACAACAAAATAAGGGGTACTTCAATATTTTAACAATATAAAATTTTTCCAATTACACTACATTAAGTTTTAATAAGTTTAAAATCACAAATGTCTTTTAAACAGAAATTCATATAATAATAATAATCATCATCAGTGGCGCAACAGCCCCCTTCTGGTAGATTTCGAGACAGGAGATGTTTTGCTTTTACGGAGCAGGGTTGTCAGTTCTACGTCCAACGATCTACAATCATATTAGATCGGAACTTACGGCTTAAAGTGGATTTCGAACCACAACAAGCATCCATGGCACCGAGCGCCAGAAAGCTAGTCATTCGGCAATCAGGCTCCCCATATAACAAACATTCTACTTAATTTTTCTTTAAATAATTGTGATATATTAATTAATAATGAATTCTATAGCACTATCTAATTAATGCATGATTTTGGTTCACTATTGCAAATTATTTTTTTGAATTTGAAATAACATAATCCATCGTTTACATTATATCATGCATTCGAATATTTTCGAATGATTTTTTTAAGAGGAAAAATTTCGCAATTACGAAATGATACTGAATTTTAAAACAAAATCTAAAAGTATAACCATGCTTTCCCTACTAATTGGCAAGAGCGCCCCCTGTGGCGTTCAGCAGAAATAGTCAGTAGGCCTAGAGACTCTCATCACAGAGGAAGTACTGCAAAACTTGCGCTACCGCTGAGAAACGTTTAGTCTTTAATCTCTCTCATCGAGAGGAAATATATTTGATGCAAGTTGGTCTATAGACTCTCATCCAGAGAAGAACTATAATTTGAGCACTTTGTGCATACCTGAGTATCGGGTTTTCGGCTTAAAAGTCAAATACTTCTATGAATCTATAATTTTATGTCTTAAAATATGTTAAATGTTGTACATTTTAATTGTACATGTGCTGTTGGTTTATAAACAAAGCTACGAGTTTTCAAATATATGTCTCAAGTCCTCAACCCAAACACACCCAGTTACAACCCAGCTGCACCACCTGCACGCTACAAAAGAATAATACAAAAACACCAAATTTCAATAATACAGTAAACATGGAATGTACTCATAATAACTAACTTTTTTATTTTAAGAAATATTTTTTATAGGGTTACCACAAATTTAGAACACACTAGCATTCTTGTGCTAGATTAGCTTTTTATTTTCCAAGGCAACTAACTACATTACATCAAATTGACTTTTATATAAATCTCAGCATTATTTCCATTCTCAAACCTGCTGATTCATAAGTCCTCGGGCAAAACACGGCTACAGAATCTCATTTCTCGTAATTCGCTTTCTTTCTTTTAAACGCTACAAAAAAAAGGACCAGACTCCAAACCAAATAACACGGAAGGCTATTTCCGCCACAAAAAGCTTTCAGCCAGATGTTTACAACCTTAAAACATGATTACGGTTATGGTTACATTTTTTCTTTCTTTCTTCTTACTTCATTCTTGGTACCAGCATACTACAGCACACGCTTAACAGTTACGTCACGTTTTCATACACAGGCAGAATCAAGCAGCGCAAATCAGTTCCTTCAATCTGAAACGAAACCCGAACCATGGCGTTATGCTAAGATCAGTCGTTCTCCGTGTTCGAAATGCGATGGTTCGAAATTCCAAACACGTTCCATTGGAAAAGTACAAGCAGATGGAATTTTCACATCACAAGAAAACAGACCACTCTTTCACCCCTTGCCACTTCAGAAAAAATAAAAAAATAAGAAAGAAAAATAAAAGCATCTTCTTTCTCTTTGACCTATTTGATGGAAGATGGTAAAAGAAAAAAGTGTACTGCTGCGATATACTAATTCCTCCTCGCTAAATCGTCACCTAGACCTGTTTTTTGCTATACTTCCTTTAATTGCAACGTCATCAAGGCAATTTTGTAATTTATCTTCATTTAATGGAACCACCATTAGGTGAGGTGGCATGCACTACATGTTTTATAATTTAAAAACATCCCATGTTATAAAATGAATAAGATGCAATTGTTGTATTGTAACAGATTATCAAATCTGGCATTCTGAGAGAATGTCAGGGCTGGGGCTAATGGCATAAGCTGGGCCATGGCTAAATAATATGTAGCTTCCCTTGTTATAAAACGAATAAGATATAATTTTTCGATTGTAACAGATTATCAAATCTAAGACGCTAATAGAAAGATTAGATATAGAATTGTAACTTGGTATTTTCGAATCTATATTGTTGTTATTGCTGCCCCCGTCGCAGATGACAGGGCCAAGACTGAAGGTAATTTTCAGCTTCACTTTAGACAGGAACCACAAGGGCTTAAGACTGACTAAACCTCAAGACAACGCTCTACGATCCTATTAGACTAGGACCTACCGTTTAAAGTGGATTCCGAATCTCTACAAACATCCATGGCATCGCCGAGACTTGAATCCGAAACCTGTGGCCCCTAGCGCCAGACACTCGGCCATGCAGGTCCCTATATTCTTATAAGTGCATAAACGTTTCCCAGAAAAAAAAATTAGTAACTTTAGGGACACAATTTAAAAATACATATTTGTTAAATAGTTTTGACTAAGATCAACAGTTTTTATACTCTTGGCATCAGAATCTAATAGTTACATCACGCTTTATGCACATGTATTCGGTTCAAATCTTTTCCTTATACATGAAATGAAACTGTAACCGACTATTATGCTAAGATCAACAGTTTTCATATTAAAAAGTAGCAAGATTCAAAATGTCATACACATTCTATTATAAAAGTGCACAAGATGTAATTTTATCGTTGTAAAAAAGGCTGTCTTTGCCATTTCAAAAAAAAAAAAAAAAAAAAAAAGAAGAGTGTTTTGTCTTGTTGACCTATTTGATAGAAGATCGTCTAAAAAGTCAGCCACTAAGTTGAAACACACAAATTCCGTTTCGCCAAATCGTCACCCAGACTTGTTTTATTGTCAGACTTCTTTAAAGTGCAGCATAATTACGGACATGCTTTTTTTAATTTAGCTTAATTTAATGGGAGGGTAATTAGGTGACATGGCACGCACTAAAAGGTTGGTGGGTCAGATTTCCGTGAGAGTTTTAAAAAAAAAACGAGTTAAGTAGAGGTGCTTTATTGAAACAAATTATCAAAACTTAGTTGTTAAAAGAATTTTGAAAAATTTGCAAGGACACGTTAATTTTGTTGAAAATATTTTCTTCCTAGTTTGCTAAAATTAATTCAAGAAACTTATAATAAGCCATCAAAGGTCCATGCCAATCAAAACTCGAAGGTCATGTTTTGGTTTGTTTTGTCAACGGCCATTTTTTGCACACTTCAGACTAATTAGACGGGTGCCTACAGTTTAACTTGGAACTACTAACAAACACCCATGCGACCGTCAGGATTTAAACCAGAAGCTTGTGATACCAAAGGCCAGAACGCTAGTCAATTGGGCATCATTTTGAAATAGCAAGTTAAGAATTCGATTATCAATAAAACAATATTAATAATATTAATTAGCAAATATCTTGAGAATTTTAATTATTTGCAAGGATATAAGTAATGGCAAAACTTTAATTAAAGCCGCAGTAAACTAGAAATTATTGTTAAAGCAATAATACAGATGGGTTCATGTAGACAGCAACGTGTAGGATTTAAAGCTTTGCTGATTAATTTGTTAATTTTAAATTATTTTGAAGTGTACAGTAGAAATACATTTACATTTCATTCATTTTCAACATATATTTATCGCAATTAAATGTATAAGAATTTTTCTGCTAATAACAGCATGTTATTATGTATTGTATGTGATTTTACGCGTAAAAATGTTACAATCAGAGATAGAAAGCCAGTCAAAAATATTTTAGACATCTAAGTCCAATTCTTTATACCGAGTCTTTCCCGTAATTTTATGAACTACTATCTTTATTAATAGATTTAGAAAATTCGCGAAATAAAAGTATTATAATAACTGAATATAAGTATAAATGAATATCGTATGTTATACAAGCTGAATATAAGTATTTAACAGCTGAAGACAAGCAAACGAATGTTATATTTGCAATATAATAAATATTATTTGTTCTTAAAAAAACAGCTTCTGTAAGATTTTTTATTGTTGCTTTAAAACAGCTTTTTATAAGCCCCTCAACACTTACTTGGTGTTGAGCAACACTTACTTGGTGTTGTACTAAAGCATTTAATGTATTTTTTAGAGGTTGTATTAGAAAAATATGCATTTAAATTACTTCTTTACAGTTAATTTTAACATTAATTTGCAGAATTTTGAAACAATAAATATTATTTTTATGAAAGAACCGAGATTTCCCGGACTCCGATCCCTTCAAAAATACCTAACTAGTGACTTCATGTTCCTGATTGCGAGTTCCTATATCTGATTAAAATGTTTAATTGGTATTTTTTAAATATATAATCGAACAGTGAATAATGAAATGCGAAATTATGCGCAATTGACATAACAAGCAAAATATTGGACATAATAAGCAAACTTTGGCATAACAAGCAAAACAAATGAATTTAAATTACAAATATTATTGTAATTAAAACTTTTTATAAATAATTTAGATAATCTTAAATAGTTTAAAATAATATTAAATAGTTTATAGTAATATTAAATAGTTTTTTAAATAATATTAAATAGCTTATCTACATATTTAGCCACAATAATGCGGTTAAATATATCATCTTAAAATAGTACAACGTATTCTAATTCAGTCATATTTTAAAAATATTTTTGTACTAAATTTAGATCTGTACCAAATTTAAAAAGATTCCACATGTATGCCTTCAAGACAAAATTACTAGGTAAATACTTTCTCAAAGGACAAACAACTTCCTGATTGAAGACCTCAGAAGAGCAAATTCTACTTCATGTTGCCATGTGGAGTATAATTACACCGTATGATTTGGGTCAGCAATAACAAATTACAGGCCGCGGCAAGATGTACAGAAAGTATAGTGACATAAATTACAGAAGTCAGAGCTCTTTAAAATCACAGTGGATTTGAAAGAAGATAAATTCATCAAACCCCAATATCTGCCAACTAATAAAAACTTTCACATGAATCTTTTTTAATACTTCACAAATTTCAAAATTATAATAGAAATTTATTGTTGTTTTCAAACAAATATATGCATTTCAGATTAACCACTGATAAAATAGCAGGTTCAACGTTAATCAGGATATACTCATTTTTTGTTAACAAAAATTTGGAACAAAGACACCAAAGCGTAGCATCGGAAAAGAGCGGAAATCAGCATGCTATTTTTTCAGGTTGCTGTACCCTAAAGATTAATAAGTATAATCATTCGTCACTAGAACATTCAGATTCAACGTTAGATATTGAAGTTCATTTTGTGATATACAAAAAAGAGATTAGATTGGATTGTAATAATTAGATTGTAAATAGATTAGGTTGGATTAGATATGTAATATAATAAATAATTATTGGTACAATAAATATTAGCTTGTGAAGTAATAGATAATAATTATTGCCTTAATACTTCAAAAATTTTACGTAATACTTTAATAACTGCGATATAATAGATTGTGTATATAATAGAATACTATCAATATAATAATTTAAAAACCATGTTTTTAAGAGTTACGTATAATTGAAATGTATATAATTAAAATATTATATACTTAAAATAATTGCGATATAATAATTTAATTTTAATTTAATTTTTTTAATAATTTTGCGTTATACTTTAATATTGCATTAATTCTTTAATAATTTTTATTTATATAATATAATAGATTGTAATAGATTTATATAATAGATTGTAATAGATTTATATAATAGATTGTTCATATAATAGAATATTATCAATAAAAAAAAATAGAAAAACATGTTTTTAAGAGTTAGCTGTATAATTGAAGTGCATACGCTTAAAATAATTGCGATATAATAATTTTTTCTAAATACTTTAATAATTTTGCGTTATACTTTAATATTGCATTAATTCTTTAATAATTTTTATTTATATAATATAATAGATTGTAATAGATTTATATAATACATTGTTCATATAATAGAATATTATCAATAAAAAAAAATAGAAAAACATGTTTTTAAGAGTTAGCTGTATAATTGAAGCTTAAAATGCGATATACTTTAATATTTGCATTAATTCTTTAATAATTTTTATTTATATAATATAATAGATTGTTAGATTTATATAATACATTGTTCATATAATAGAATATTATCAAAAAAAAAAAATAGAAAAACATGTTTTTAATAATTGTTGCTTAAAATAATTGCGATATAATAATTGTTGCCTTAATACTTTAATAATTTAGCATTATACTTTAATAATTTAGCATTATACTTTAATAATTACGTTACTACTTTAATAATTTTGCTTTATACCTTAATAAATGTTATAATAATATACAATTAAGATAATTGCGATATAATAGATTATTTATATAATAGAAAATTATCAATATAATAAAAAAAAAAAACATGTTTTTAAGAGTTAATTGCATAATTGAAGTGTATATACTTGAAATAGTATATAACTAAAATAATAGTTAAAAGATTTCCTATTTTATATCGAAAACTAACTATTTAAAATCAATAAAACTGACTTGAAATATAACTTTCTTATAAAGCACCTACAAGTAAAATATTAAGGGAAAAACGTTCCTTAACTTTACTGAAACGATATTTTTTTATACTTTAATGATCCCAGGAATTAATTGAGTCACCAAATCTTGCAGTTTATCTTTAAAACTTTATTTTTACACTTAACTTTCAAACTTTTATTTTATAAAAAATTGTAGGAAAGTTGGCTTTACTTTTACCCAAAAAAAGTAGTTAAGTTAAAGCTGAGTTTTAAACTTTGATAATTTTACGTTGTTCATAAAATATGCGTTTTTATTTTAGAAATTGCATGCTGAACATCTAGGTTGCGATTTTAAGAAAGTACTATCTAAATTCTTCTGAAAAGTAAATTTATTTTAAACCCAAACTTTTATTCGAAAACAAAAGATAGCATTCATAAAACAAAATAAAAAAATACAGGAATTCTTTATCTAAATAAATAAGAGTTAATGTTTATTTAAAAGTGAATTCTTTTGAAAAGTTTGTAAGAAGATGAAAGAAATGAAATTAAGAATTCCAACAGTCAACATTCACAACAATCAAAATTAAGAAAAACTACAGAATACCTTCATTTTAATCATAACTGCATTCTTATTAAGCTAACTAATATTGTGCCAAAATGAGATTTTTTTTAATCCTTTGATTCAGTTTTAAAAAATCTTAATGGATATTCTGCAATTTTTTTTTCTGTTGAATCTTTTATTTTTCACATTATTATCTTGCGACTTTCAGTAACTATTACTTTTTTTTTTTGGATAAAAGTTTAATTGTTTCAGGTCCAAAAAAAAATTTTCTGTCCCATTTTCAAAAATTCCCTTTCCAAAAAAAGAACCTTCCTTTTGAAGATTAGATAAAGGCTACGGGCTAACAAAAGAGGTAAAGTCTGGAATAATGCGAAAAGTTAATTATAATAAAGCTTCATTTAAATTTGAATAGTGGAAGAATTAGTAAAGAGATGTTGAGAAAATATATTTAGTCTTTTGGTAGACTACAAAGAAAGCGTACATAACATAGAAAAGAAAGTCTTAAGCGCTCTGACTCATAAAAAAAGGTCGAATATCTTTAAAATATATTAAAATTTGCATAGAGTTGCATAACTAAAAATGGAAAATGTATTTGAAAAAGCTTAAGAACAAGAGAATAGTTAAAGCACACCAAATTAAGTCTAATAAATTAATTATCATAAAAAAGAAACCCGAAAAATCCCATAAGGTTATGAGAAACTTTCTGTCACGTTCATGAATGAGATTTCGAGTATTTCAAAGCAGTGACTGCAACTCAGACCATGAGTAATTAAAACCAGACCACGATCGAACTAAAATCGACTAGCAAACTACTACTAACTATTTCTTCATTGGCACAACAGCCCCATGGTGGGCCAAGGCCGACTACCTGCTGGTAGATTTCGAAACAGAAGATATTTTATTTTTTCGGGGTAAGGTGTCAACCCTAAGCCCGACGGTTTACAGTCGTAATAAACAGGGACCTACGGCTTAAAGAGGATTCGGAACCACTACAAACATGCATGGCACCGCCAGAACTCGAACCCGGAATCTGTGGCATCGAGCAAACTACTAATCAGCCATAATTTAGATTTGATAAAGTTATATAATTAATTTCACAAGGGTAGGTACAATATTTGGGGTCTGATGGCTGAGTGACTAGCGCCTCTAGTGCTAGGTGTCACAGGTTTCGGTTTGTAGTGATTCGGAATGCACTTTAAACAGTAGGTCTCGGTCTAAGATAGATGTAGAGCGTTGGGCTGATCCCGTAAAAAAGAAAACATCTTCTGTCTAGAAATTTTTCTAGTAGATAGACAGACTTGGCCCACCATGGGGCTGTTAATATATTAAGTAAGAAATATTTTATAAGTAATTAAATTAGTTTACATTTGTATTTTTTGTTTTTTTGTCAAGCAATTATAAATCATAATCATACATAATCATGTTATTTATATATCAATTTAGCGTGTTTCAAAGAAGAATATTAAAGAATACTAAATAAATTCATTTTTATAAATTATTTAAATTACAGTTATTCCGATTCTAAGTTTTTAATTATTTTATTAATAATGAATTATTTTATTTTCTTGTTCTGAAACGGTAAACAATGAAAACTTTCTATTTCTTTATTAAAGTATCAAACATTTCATTAAAAGTTCGGAAAAAAAGTAGACATTTTTAAAATTAATCTTTTGAAATCTATTATTACGACTATATCGAATATCTTAAGTTTAATAAATACTTACCAAAAATCAAAAGAAAACGATATCCAATATTAAAGAAAAGTTTGAAAATTAAAATAATTGAAAAATATTTACATTTTTTTTTTATTAATTCAATTTGTACACACTTTTCTCATTTATGTCCAAGAGTATAAAAAATTCTTATACCAAAAAGAGAAAAAAAAATTTTTTTTTGCTTGTTAATTTCTTTTTGGATATCAAAATTCTTTGAAAATCTGCTTAAATGGTTTGTTTTATTTTATAATTTATTTCCTTTGAAGAATAAAAAGGCTATACCCATGTGGACGTATTAAAAAAAAAGAATTCATAGTGAATTATTGAAAGCGCAGAGGTTTCAAAATGCAATTTTGGATATTTGTGTAAAACGGAAGAAATATTAAAGAGAAACACATAGTAGAAAAAAGAGGAAAAAAAATTTCGTCGTTATAGCAACGCTGCTAAATCTCCCGCCATTTTTTTGTTTTTGTTTTTGTTTAAAAAGAATCGTGTAAAATGAATAAAAAATGACATTTAACTAAAATATTACTAAAAGTTAGTTTTTTCAAGGGTTTTTTATAAATGTTTAATTAACAGTGGCGCCCTTGTATGTATGAATGTATTAATTATTATAGAATATATTATTATTATACCAGGAGAAAACGAAATATATACTTTCCTCAAGAAATGTTTGTCAGGATACACCCAATATTACCTTAAGCACTTACACTTTTGAATCTGTACTTAGTTTTAAATACTTAGGATCAGAAATCAACTGTTCAAAAATAATAACTTACCTGAAATAAAAAAAACAGAATTGTGTCTGCCAATAAGGCATTTTTTGGTTAAGAAATCTGTTTAAATCACAGTTCATAAGCAGAAAAACTAAATTCTTTTTATATAAAACTCTTATTAGACCTATTTTGGTCTATGGCTCTGAAACTTGGACTTTGGCAAGATCTGATGAGGACCATTTGGGTATATTTGAGCGGAAGGTTTTAAGTACTATTCTTGGAGGTGCTAAGGAAACTAATTGTTGAAGAAGACGGTACAACGCAGAAATTTATAAATGCTATAAAAACCCAGATATTATAAATATATAAAGATCAATAGATTAAACTGGGTTGACCATATAATTAGAATAAATGATTTAAACCTTGTAAAAAGGCTCGATTTGGAAAAGTCACAAGGACAAAGAGAAAGAGGACGACCCAAGTTGCAATGAATAGACGCAGTTGAAAAGGATTTTGCTGTACTAAAGGTTAAGAATTGAAGGACCCTTGTCATTCAGAGGAATACATGGAAATCTCTTCACAGGAAAGCCTTGGCCCACTCTTGGCTGTCGTGCTATTGATGATGATGACGATGATATTGTTAATATAATTTGAATATATTAGAATATAGTACGTTTCACTGATCTACTCTTAATGCGTTACCATTCAGAATTAAAGAATTTTAAGTTAACTGAATTATATATATATTCTTTACAATGATGTCTTAGATATACTTTTATTGACCCTTAACAATGTTTAGACCCCTGGGGGAGTTTTCAAAGACTGAACTATATTATGCTTAGAAATATAGTATTTTGTCTAAATGCCGAGATGAACTGGATCTTTTATATATGCCTTAGTTTTTTTTTTAAGATAAAAAAAGAATGCATCATTTTTGCTTTTCGGATTTCTCAAAACGATCCATCAAGCTTTTACTGTATCGATTCGCGTGTGCTGCTTTTACTTGGCGCAACTGCACTTTTGATTTTAAGATGGAAATTCAATGCCATATACAGAAGGAAAAATCCATCCAAAAATATAGCAATCATATTCACGTTACGTCTTTTAAAAAGGACAAGTTTAAAAGCGAGTAATGTAAATATGATTGTACAAAAAAAAAATTGATCTTAAGTGAGTTTTTCTTTTTGGATATTGGGTACTTTGGAAATTTTTAAAGCAACTTTTAACTCAAACATATGATTATTAATAGGAAATAGTTTTATTATAGTTATTTCACAAAGAAAAATTGACAATCTTTTTACATTAAAATTTTATCAGTTTTTAATATTCATTTTCTGCTTTTAAGTTATTATAAAATTTCATAAAATCTGAGAAAGCATATCAAAAACTAAGAATAGATCGTAAATATATAACGCTGTAATATATAACGTATCGTAAATATATAGGGTTGTAATATATAACGTATCATAAATATATAGCGTTGCGTTTATATAACGTATCGTAAATATATAATGTTGCGTTTATATAACGTTGAAATATATATAACGTATCGTAAATATATAACGTTGTGTTTTTATACGTTTGCTATTTTGTGACGTGTTTTCATTTTTTAAACAATCTGAGGGGGCCTGAAGGCCGAATGACTAGCGCTCTGGCGCTCGGTGACACGGGTTTCGGGTTCGAGTCCCAGTCTAGTTGTTTAGTCTTTAGTATAGAACAGTTTAGTTTTTTAGTCCCAGCGGTGGCATGGATGTTTGTAATGGTTCGGAATCCTCTACAAAATAGAGGTCACAGTCTAATATGACTGTAGAGCGTTGGGTGTAGGGCTGATAATCGTACCCCGTAAAATGTCAGTGTCACGGAGCCAAGTCAGACATCTACTTACGTGTTCTCCCTCACGACAGAAGCTGCCCCCTTTCCCTTCAACCATGAGACCACACGGGTTCGTGGGCTTGGTATCCATGTTGCTGTCTAATATGTGGGATAAGAATCAACAAACAACCTGATATTGCTTTATACATAAATATCTGACGTTGCATCAGAATATTGATAATAGAAACTTCTATTCCGAAAAATAATATCGGAGCACATATTGTTGTAAATATATGTTTCTACAATTATATTACATTAGCATTCGATCTATTTCAATTTGTCTGAAGAATATCTTTGAGTCTATTTTCGTGAAAAATTCCCATGCCAATTTACGGGGCTTTTTTGAAAATATATGAATCTTAAATGTAATATTTTAGTAAAATAACTTAAGAAATATTTTCAATGTATTTCTAACAATATATGTTGTTGTTTTATAGAACTTGGTAAACTAGGTCAAAAACATAACTGATAAAGGAGAAAACAAATATCTGACATTATCTTTTCCAGGTTTATATTATCTAATAACATGAGGTTAAGCACACACTCGTGATATTGACCATATGATGTAGTTTTAAAAGTTTCTTATAGACATTATCTATTATAGCGCTGTGGGGGAAAGAGAATGGTTCTTTGACATCTATAACCTAAATATCAAACAAACTGCTATATGCAAGTTCATCTGTTTCATAATACATTTGGTAATAGATTTCAATGTATCCAATGAAATTTTTACTTTAGAAATAACTATAATACTGAATAAACAAAATATTTTCTATAATATCCTATTTTATTATAGAAAATATTTTGTTTATTCACTGTCTTCTTCTTCATCATTGGCGCAACAGCCCCAAGGTGCGCTGAGGCTGTCTGACGACTGGCATATTTCGAGACAAGAGAGGGTTTTGTTTTACGGGGTAGGGGTGCTAACCGGATACTCTACAATCATATTAGACCCGGACTTATTGTTTAAAGTGGATTCTGTGCAACTACAAACATCCATGGCACCGTCAGGATTCGAACTTGAAACCTGTAGCGTAGAGCACCATTAATTAATATTGATCATTACGTAAAATTATGATAATTTTTGGTACATAAATAAATATAAAATTTTTAATGTTAAATTATTATTGTTTAACATTAATTATGATAATTTAAAATTAAATTATGATGTAATTTTGATATATATCATTATATCAATATTAAATCAATCAATGCTAATATTAAATCAAATTATCTAAAAAGGAAAGAAAACTACAAATGAAATAGAAAAATTAATTAAATAAAACTCATGTCTTATAAATTCATTTAGACATGCGAAAACATCACATTCTATTTAACTCCCATTAAAAAAAATTAAGTTAAATGATATCTAAAATACATTTAAAAAACAATGTTTTGTAATTTCTTTTTTTAAATAATTCTAATTTCGTAGATGCTCTTTTTTTTTTTAAAGGAAAACTTCAGATGAAAATGATCGCAACAGCAGATACGAATGCCACCTCTCATTTAAATGCAAATGCGATAACAACAAAAGAGTTTTTGAAACAGCATAATCATTTCTTGTAACTCGTTTGCATTCCATACTACAACGAACAAAGAATGGAAAAAGAATTAAAATTAAAAAAAGAAAACAATGCTTTCAAAAGCAGAAATATCATTTGAAGTCTGAAAAATGCACGCTTAATAATTATTTCATGTTAATTCTTTTGTTTGAATGCGGAACGATTGGGGCTGAAAAATGTGGAAATTATAGTTTTCGAAATAATTTTCTCATGCCCATAGGTGTTTCTGAAAAAAAAAAGTATATATTTTCTAGACATTTCTTTGCAGCTATTTAAATGGAAAAAAATTAAAAACTCCAAAAAATGTAATTTTTATTAAATTTTCTATTTATTTTGATAATTACTTACAACCTCAGGGTAGTTTTAACTCATATAATTAGTCATGAAAAATATTTTATGGCTTGTCTCTCTTTATATATATATACATAATTTTTTTTTTTTATGCAGCTGTCAAATACTTAGACAGTTATCTTTTATGCCATAATCAAGGGTTGCACCGACGTTATTCACTTAGCACTCCCCAAGGGGTGCGTGCAGCTTGAGGATAAGCTACGGACGCGGAGTAACAATACTCCCGCAACGCTCATGTTAAACCGGGATCTACTGTTTAAGGTGGCTTCCGAACAACTACAAACATCCATGGCGCCGCCGGAACTTGAACCCGAAACCTGTGGACCGAGCGCCAGAGTGCTAGCCACTCGACCATCAGTTCCCTGCGACATTATATTAAATATTAAATAATATTAAATAAATTTACCAATATTAAATCATCTTTTTTTTAAAGGTAAAAATTCAATATTAAATAATGATTTATTATTATAACTTTAATAAATCATTATTTAATATTGATAATTACATTAAATCATGATATTTATGATAATTTATGATTATATAAATATAAAATTTTAATGTTAAATTATCATAATATATCATTATATTAATATATATCATTATATCAATATTAAATCAATCAATACTAATATTAAATCAATTTATCTCACAAGGAAGAATAATTATATAATAAAACTCATAGCTAATAAATTCATTTAGAATTGCGGAACATCATATTCTATTTAACTCCGATTTAAAAAAGAAAGTTAAATGATATCTAAAGTACATTTAAAAAACAACGTTTTGGAATTCCTTTTTTTAAAATAATTCTAATTTCGTAACTGTTCTTTTTTTTAAAGGAAAACTTCAGATAGAAATGATCGCAACAGCAGATACGAATGCTACCTCTCATTTAAATGCAAATGCGATAACAACAAAAGAGTTTTTGAAACAGCATAATCATTTCTTGTAACTCGTTTGCATTCTATACTACAACGAACAAAGAACGGAAAAAGAATTAAAATTAAAAAAAGAAAAGAATGCTTTCAAAAGCAGAAAATATCATTTGAAGTCTGAAAAATGCACGCTTAATAATTATTTCATGTTAATTCTTTTGTTTGAAAGCGGAACAGTTGAGGCTAAAAAATGTGGAAATTATAGTTTTCGAAATAATTTTCTCATGCCCATAGGTGTTTCTGAAGAATAAAAATGTATATTTTCTAGATACTTCTTTGTAGATACTTGGGGGAAAAAATTAACAGCAAAAAATTTAATTTTTATACAATTTTCTATTTATTTCAATAATTATTTACAACCTAAGGGTAGTTTTAGCTCATTTAATAAGTCACGAAACTATTTTATGTCTTATAAGCATGTAAATGTCTGAGGAAGACAAGTATGAAAAGATTTGTACAAATTTCTTTTTTATATATATATGTATACATGAATCTTTTCATACTTGTCTTCATCAGACATTTACAAGATATGATATATCTATACACATATAATTTTATAATTTAAATAATTAATAATAGTCTTAATAATTTATAATTTAAATAATTAATATTATAATAGCCTCGTAAATGTGTGAGAAAGACAAGTATGAAAAGATTCATACAAATCTCTTTGTATGTATATAAATATTTTCATACTTGTCTTCATTACAGATTTACACGACATAATATATATATATATATATAATTTTATAATTTAAATAATGAATAATATAATTAATAATTAATTAAATTATATTATATTATTCATTATTTAAATTATAAAATAATTAATATTTTAAATAATTAATTTTTTCAGAAAAAGTTTAAAAAAAGTCTTGTAAATATGCAAATGTGACAGGAAGACAAATATTAGAAAAGTTTCATACAAATCTCTTTATCTCTTCATATATGAATTTTTTCATACTTGTCTTCATCACACATATATATACATATATATAATTTTATAATTTAAATAATTAATAATATAATAATAATTATATAATAATTAATAATATAATATAATAAAAATTAATTAAATAATTAATAATAAAAAATTCACATATATATGTGTATATATATATATATGAATTTTTTCAATAAATTAATGTCATATAGCAAGAGAAGATTTCCTTAGAAATCTTAAAAATTAATATTTGTTTTTATTGTTTTAAAACGAATTTTTCAGAAAAAGGAATAAAAAAACCTACAAGAAGTAACTTTTAGATTGAAAAACATATTTGAATATCTGAAAAATATACGCAAGCATTTTTTGTAAATTTTACGCACTCTAATTATTATATACTATACTTCATCTCTTACAAATTTCTTTTTGTGTAATTACATTCCTGCAAAAAATATTTTTTTAAGCACAAATAACTTCCTCAGCAAAAATTAAGCAAAGGTAGAAAAAAGACACATACATAATTTTATGTCTCAAAAAATTCACGCTAAAGATGTTTTTTACATATATCACACGGGTACCTTTAATTATATATGGCTTTTTTCCTCCATTGTTTTAGGAAATTCTTTCTTTTTCTTTCAAAATTAACAATTTTTTAAAAATTTAAATAAATTTTTAAGCAAAAATGAAAAAAAAAATAAAAAATAACACAATTAAGATGAAAGCACATTTTAAAAAGAGGAAATTGTCATTCGAATAATCTGGAAAATGCATTCGCATTTGATGATTCTTTTACGTCACTTTTTCACTCTGCTCTAAGCAATAGAGGCTACAAGAAAAAAAAATAATAATAAAATAACCGCGGAAATTACAGCTTTGAAAATGACATTATCTCGCCCATGGGCATTTTCTACAAAAAAAAAAATTCTTATCTGAAGACATATTTTTTTTCCACGCCGACCTGCATAAAATTAACTGGTCCACTCTTCAATAATGGACGGCAAAGTGAAACATGTTTTCTGTGCCTCAAGGCAGGTGCAAAAAGTAAAAAAAAAAAAAAGTAAAATAAATAAAAAGAAAGAGAGAGAGAGAGAAAGGATTACGAGTTTGAAAAAGGCTTTTTTAGTCATTTCGCTAACTGATATCAGCTGGAAATGGCTGAGGAATATTTACCGTTAAGTTAGGCAAGAGGACATTCACAGTGATTGAAGTGAAATGGTTTTCGATTTTATAACGTCGTCAAATACAGTTTGGTTTTTTAATGTTGGCGCTTTGTTTGCTGAGAAGACATGTAGAAAAAAAAAAGAGAGATGTAGAAAATTATTTATGTAGCTTTTCAATCTTTATGGAGAATCTCTGGAGCGTAAAATAGCGATTTAATGACATTAAAAGGGTTTTAAAAATGTTGTCACCATTGAGTGATAATGTTTTTTGTTATTGGATAGTTTGTTAGAACTATTTACCCAAATGGTAAAGTATCATGAAATTATTTTACAAACTAGCAAACGAAGTTATATTTAAAAAAATTAAAGTTGCTTTTTTTACAATTTTTGGATAAAATGTTACCTTAATTTCAGAACAATAGCAAACATTTATTTTTTGCGCACGCCTTCAGTGTGAGATGACCAAGATGAAGTGAGGTGATAGTCTTTCTCCAATGTAATATATCTCGTACTAGACCTAGTATAACGGCTTTAAAAAGAGGGCCAACTTCAGGTTCATGGGAACACTTTAAATTTTATTTACAAGCATTATATATGTATACAGAACTTTACTTACAAAGAAATGAAATTTAAAGCTATGAATTAGATACAAAGGGCAGTTCACTCAAAGGACGGAGTTCTTGAGTCTACGACGAATCTATTTCACTCTGTCTACGGCCGACCTTAATTATTACACGGTGTGATATATGACACACAAGGGGCTCACTTTGTAAAACAGGCGGAATCTGTGGCTTGTTCATTTACTTTCAGAAAAAGAGTGTAAAAAACACTTCTGGTTAACTCGTCGCAGAACACTTCTCTCCTTCAAAAACTTTAAAAAATCCAGGGTATTAAAATGTCCAGGGTATGGCCAGCTTCTCTTACTTCTCAAAGGAGTCGACACTTCATCAGCCCATGGTACATCACCAATCACGATACAATAACTCATGGTGTAGTTTCATATCCCATCTGTAATAGTTTCGACCTGTGAAGGTCGAACAGGTAATCGGTATTTTCATGAGGTCTCATTATCCATGACACTGATTGTCTGCTATCAGATTTGAGTGACAGGTTATTTGATTAGTACAAACAATTGCATGTAATATAAATATCCTCGTTACTGTTTATCTGCTGTCAGATTTGAATAATTGGTTGTTATTATTAAGAATATATATTCATTTCCTTTGGGAACAGAAATACTACAATACGCAAGAAGATATAGTGTTGCACAAGTTAATGAATCGAGAGAAATGTACGGCAGCGGGACAACAATTCACACTCTCCAGACAGATCAATTTGATTATCACCCCTTACAACCCTTACCCAGTGAATTCCAGTAAAATATGTTTTGAATAATGCAATAAGCAAAAATTCTTTAACGATTATCCATTTAAATAATCAAAATTATCAAAACTACCAAATGTATGGTAAACCGTTAAATAGGCATGAAATTCAAAAATGTTATGAAAAAATGTCTTTTTTTTTTTAAATCTTTTATAAAGAAATAAATAAAAAATAATGACGGCGAAAAAACAGAAAGATTGATAAACGTCAAATAAAATTAATAACTAATAATTAAAATATAAAACATGCAAATGCAACAATTAAACATGCAACAATTAAAATATAAAACATACAAATACAATATAAAAATAATTAATAATTAAATTACAAATAAATGGATAAAAAACACAAATACCAACCTCTGATCCGAATACGTTAATATCTTCTCAAATTTTCAAGAGTTTGAAACGTCCAAAATGCCACAGATTATAAACTAGAGCCCTGCAAATAAAGATTAAAAAAAAATTACAATATTAATTAATAAAATTAAATATTAATTAATTTTTTAATTTTATTTATTTTAATTTTTTAATTAATTTTTTACCTTTAAAAAGCTCTCAAGTTTAAAATAAGAAAACTATTTTAATGCTTTCAGTTAGTGTAGTAAAAAAAATTCATTATTTTCTACTGAACGTGGAAATAGATTGAGTTTTAGAGTTTTGTGTTAATAAGTCCAGTAAAAACACTTTATTACAACAGTTTTATGTTATTTAGAATGGAGGCCGTGGTTAGCATTCTAAAATCAGAATTAAAGGTCCTTGGTTTGAATCGCGACATGTGTTGCCAAACCGAAAGTGTCTGTATCTATGATGGGAAGGGACGCGATTAATTGTAGGCATAAAGTCCTTCTATTTGGCTGGAGGACGTGGATATAAGGGTGTGAACCCCCAGTTGCACCCTTGAGGATGCTTGTTTCAAATTGTAGTGATAAAATATACGTGTAATGAGCCAGTCGCCTGGATAACGCTGTGAGTGGCAAATGATCTCCAGTCAAATTTGTTCTACTTTATTGACGCAACAGCCCCATTATGACCCAAGGCCATCTCCCTAATTACAAGACCGGGAATATTTTCTTTTTAAGTGGTAGGGTTCTTAGCCCTACACCCAACGCAACATTTACGTCCACGGCTTAAAGTGGATTCGAACCACTGCAAACATCTATGGCGCCACCGGGACACGAACCCTGCGGCACCGAGCGCCACAGCGCTAGTCACTCGGCCTCCCTCAATTTAAGTCCTTCAAATTTATTCGGTATTTATAAATAATATTTCCTGTTATTTTCACTCACATCAATGCAATGAAAAAAATTGTTAATAATTTAAATTTATTACATTATTAAATTTATTAATTAATGTTTAGCTTTGTTAATAAAGCTCTTCAATTTCACTATTCTTCTAAATAAACAAAATTGATAAAAAATATAGATAAATAAATACATGTTGTTTAATCAACTTTCTTTATATCATGAATATTTTTTTTTAATTATATCTTACTAGAACAAAATATATGCACAGGTAAAAATTTTAACATTGATGACAATTTTTTTTTTAATAAAATCAACGCAATTTCTCAGTAAAATCAACGATTTAAAATGTCACAAAGAAGAAAAAAAAACTTTTATTACTAAAAAAAAAGTGAAATAATTATTTTTATTATTCGAATGATTAAAAGGCATATTAAATTAATATTTTAAAAGCCTAATGATTACATTAACATCCAATATATTCAATTTTATCTTCCAATAAACATTGTTTTAAAAAAACAAATGTTAATACTCGTAAGCGCCCAATAATGCAGTACATTTATTTAAAAAAGTACTACACAAGCAAGAGATAAAAATTAAATCATTGAAGGCATTACCTTTAATATATTCTGCGATGTTCAAAATTTAAGAATAACTACTCTTTGTATAATGGCTTTCACCTTTTCAATGCTACTTAATGCACTCATATAAAAGTTTGTCGAAGCAAATATTTGATAAACTCGTTCTTTTTTTAAATTTGGACGTCTTAAAAAGACGTGATAATTAAAAAAAGGTAAAATGCATTCAAAACACTTATTAAAGATGGGAAAAGTGAAAATCAAATGATGTTCAGTACCGTAAATTATTTAAATGTAGCATTTTACGACAAAAAAAGGCATTACACTTCATAAATATGCATGGATTAAATATTGGCGAACGCATAAAATTAAATTATTAATGCATATAAAAATTGAACCGAAAAATGTATTTTACGTTTACACATTTGAAGAAAAAGGATTATTTTCCAATCTTCGGAAAATATAATGCAATAAAGGTAGCATTCAATTTAAAGGAATGTTATGAGCATACATATTTAATTTAAAAAAAAAAGAACATATGAAAAATGATTTGTTACGAAAATGCTAGTTTAAATGTGTAAAGATAATTAAATAAAAATAATACTTCATTCCCTTTGATCTTTAAATAGTATTTATTTAATGCATTCAAGCAAAAAGGACTGTCAAAATATTCACGTTCATTTATCGTCGTATTTTCAAACATTTTCATCGCAAATAACTCCTTCAATGATGTTGCGATAAAAATTTCAAATAGATGGTTTATAATATTTAAATATATTAATTTAATACGTATGCATATTTAATTTATCTAAACATAAATTGGCACATCCATAGATTGTCAGATTACCTTTAGAGCAACGATGTACAGACGTTAAAAAGCGCCGTATATATGCATTGTAACGATCATGTATGTATGTATGTGTGTATGTATGAATATATGTATGTGTATATGTATGTATATATATATATGTAAGTATGTATATGTTTGTTTCTATGCATATATATATATATTATGCGCAATATATCAAGGAACAGCTATATTACAATTTCTATGTAAGGAAAAAGAAAATATATGTGCATTTTGAATTTTTAGACGAAAAAAAATTTCTGACAAAATTTTTTAATTATGAATGAAAAAAAATTTTTTTTTTTCAGATAAAAGAATTTGTTAAATAATATGTTTCATTTAGATGCTATTTTTATATTTTTTTAAAATGAAAAAAAATTTAACTTGTTTGTTTCGTACTGAAATCCTCATAGAGCAATAAAGTTATGATTTTTATTACTTAAACATTGGTAAATGAGTAGTTATTGACAAAAATTAATTCATTACTAGATAAGAAGAAGGCTTATAAGAATTAAAGGACATTTTTTTTTTGTTCTAATGCAGCTGGCTAACAGCATGTTAAATAAATTGACACAATCACTAATCTAATTCATTAACACAAGAAAACTAAACTGTCAGTAATTGAATAATTTCAATTTAAAGAAATGCTTTATGTCAGTAATTTCTTTTATCCTATTCAAATAAATCTTTTTTTTATTTATTATTTTTACGAAATAAACTTAATCGCTGTAACACACGATTAAAAACAATAATTGCACCTGTTTTTATTTCCACATTTACGTTTTAACCCTTCATTAATTCTCTTAACAAATTAAAAAAGCAATAAATAAAATAAAATAAAATAAACAAATCGAGATAAAGCTCTCTTTTAAAAGCCTGCAGCAAACCGGGCGATTTTTCCCAATTAGCAACTTTATCTGTTGCTTCAAGTTAAAAGAATTTTCTCGCCGAGGCGCTAATTGTTTATTAAATTTGGTGACGGGTAACAACAAGAAGTTGAGCGAAACTTCTAGAAGATTCGCACCCTAAGATTCGAAGATTCGTTTTACCTAAACCGTTCTGCGAACGGGAATCTAATTGAAATCTAATAAGATTATCTCTGCAAGGAAGGAGACAGATCGTATTGTTCGTTTGTTTATCGAAATAGTTAAGTTAGTTCGCGAGGGGAAATTTACACGTTGATTCTGGAAAGTGTAATGAGATTCATTAACTGATTAATTAACTTCAACTCTCCTATGTCACTCTCGTATTTTGTTTTCTAATTATGATTTGTTTAGTTTTAAGCGATACGCGGTTCGATTTATATTTAGAATTGTTGTTGCAGAAAATGGGACATTTCTCACTATTGTTTTATCTTTAAGTCCATTTTTGTTTATAAATTTTTTTATAAAAGTGTTGAAATAAACTAAAATATAAATAATTTTTTTTAACTTTGTATTAATTATTGTTTACAGAAAAGATTTCAATCATTTTTTATATATAGATTAACTTGATTGTTTTATTTAAGATTGAAAAAATAAAAGTAATAACCCTTCTCCTTAATAATTAAAACGAAAAATATAAACAAAAGACCAAACAAAAAATCTAACAAAAGATCAAACAAAAAACATAAATTAACGAATTTAACTATAGCTTAGCTTTTATAAGTTTTTATCTATCTATTGTTTTATTAAGATTGAAAAATAAAAGTAATAACCCTTCTCCTTATTAATTAAAACGAAAAATATAAACAAAAGATCAAACAAAAAATCTAACAAAAGATCAAATAAAAAATATAAATTAACGAATTTATCTTAGCTTTTACAAATCTAAATTATTTTTTAAGTATTGCTTTGATATCAGAAGTCATATTCTGTGTAGTACATTATAAACAAGGTAACTTTCAATCGTAACTAATTCAAAATTAATTAAGATATGGAAAAAAACTGGAATAACTTTTATTAAGCTATCTGAACTGCCAATGAAAGATGCCCACAAAAAGCTATCATAATCTTAACCCGTTTCTAAAAGCAACGATCTGCAGCAGTGCGGCCTGATGGCTAATTGGTTAGCGATGTTCTGGCCTTTGGTACCACAGGTTTTAGGTGTGAAACGTAGGTGGCATGGATGTTTGTTTGTTTGTGGTTTCAGAATCCACGTTAGACTGTAGGTAACGATCTAATTAGCCTAAAGTGTGCAAAAAATGACCGTAGAGCGACAAACCAAACCTGAAATTGTGATTGTAATACATGATGTTCTTGTTCATTGGCTCAATAATTTCATAGTGGACCAAGGCCGTCTGCATATTTGGAGACAGGTGATGTTTTCTTTTTTACGGTGTAGAGTTTTCATTTCTACCCTCAACAGTCTTATTATACCGGGACCTCCGTTTTAAAGTGGATTCCGAACCACTATAAACATCCATGGCACAGCCGAGACTCGAGCCCGAAACCTGTGGCACCGAGGGCTAGTCACTTACCCATCAGGCCCCAATACATGCCTTTAGCCTGAATAATTTAATATGTAGTTGTTTAATAAATAAATCCATATTTAACATGTAATCAAAATAAAAAATATATTTTTGGTCTTAAAACATTAATTATTAAACTGTAATTTATTATTATATAAGAAAACTTTTAAGGCTAATAAAAGAAAAAAAAGTTTAAATCTTTTTTAATGCAACAAGAACATTGAATAATACTATCATATACATTTGTAGAATTCTATAGAATTTAAAAAAATATATTTTACTCTATCAAAAAGAATAATGTAACCATGCTTCCTCCTACAAACTGAAGGAAGAGGAACGGCGTTCAGGAGAAATGATCAGTAGGTCTCAAGTCTTTTACCCAGGAGGAAGTACAGCGCAGCCTGCGTTCCCGCTGAGAAACTTTAATTGATCTACAATCTCTCACTCAGAGAGGAAATATATTTACAGCAACCCTGTGAATTAGTTAGCCTACAGACTCTCACCCGGAAGAAATATATTTTGCGCATCCTGAGTGTAGCTGAATATAGGGTTTTCGGCCTTGAATCTATAAATATCTGTCTTTGAGTTAAATATCGTATATATTTTATGTGTGTAGTGTTTGTGCGTGTGTAAATAAACCTGTGAATTTTCCAACCTGTGCCTCAAGTATCTCAACCCAATTGCAATCTGAATGTCCAATTAGCACAATGCAATAATACATTTTCTAACTTTA
The DNA here is from genome assembly GCA_021605075.1 of Caerostris darwini. Taxonomy (NCBI): domain Eukaryota; kingdom Metazoa; phylum Arthropoda; class Arachnida; order Araneae; family Araneidae; genus Caerostris; species Caerostris darwini. The sequence goes on along the minus strand of BPLQ01009518.1, from coordinate 204,894 downwards.
ATAATACGATAATCTTCTTTACATATTGTGAAATCAAGAAAATTGAAAAAGATATAATACTAAGGCAATATTTATGAAATATCTCATCACTCTTTGCACACATGCAAAAAATTATACAAACAAAACCTTCTTTTCTAAATATTTAAATACGTTTTATTCTTCAATTTTATAATGCTGTAATATTTTATTTTTATAATTTTCGATATGTTTCTAGGCACAAAAATAATTACTTTGCAAAATTTAAAAAAATTTTCTAAAGCATGAAATTTTTCGGAATAAACATTAATGAAGAATTTTGTTTCACTACAGTAATTTTTCTAGAGTTTAAAAAAAACATAACTCGCATAGTAAGAAAAAAAAACCTACTATTTTGTCTGAAGCGTATAATCGGAAAACTAGATATTTATATGGTTACTAAAATATTCTGTGATAAATTATGTAATTTTTCAGATTCTTTAGGATAAAAAATATGGATTTAATTTTTTTTATTTAGCATAATAAAATGATTAGGGAGAATTCTGCTTTTTAAATATTTATTGCGATTCATGATTGGCCTTTTTTTCTCTTGTTATCGGTAATTTTTTTTTTTTTTTTTTTTTTACAATTAGGCATTTTGTAAAAGTTTAAATATTAACAAGTAATATAAAGTCAATTCCTACTTTTTTTCACTATATTTCAGAAAAACCTTTACAAATAAAGTTGAAATTTTCCTCTTACATCTAGCGCCATCTATTATTAGATACGTGTAACTTCATGTACGTTATATTAAAAACTAAAATTAATTAATTAAATTTAATCACTGAATTAATATTTGAAAAAACTGTATTAACATCCAGTGTCATCCACTACAAGTTAAAAAAAAATGTATTTGAACTTGAGTGGATGAATAAAAAATATTTTATTAACGATTGAAAATTTGAACAAGATATATATAGGGAGAGTATGAACTAATAGTAAGAATTAAAAAAATGCAAGTTTAATTTAAACTTAATCTTGAAGCTATTTAATTTACAAAGCCAAATGTATTTATAATTCAATCAGTCTTTTAAAGATTAACAATTTCTGTTAAATTGATAAAGTTTTAGGCTATTTATCCATTTTCTTTTTATATTAAATAAATTAAATAATTAAAGATAACCTACTTTATTCAAATTACAAGATCATCAATCTTTTAGCAATTTGATACTTCACCTGCGCCATATAAAAATATTTGACTTGCATTAGCATTTGACTTCAAATGACCGCAGCTGAAAAAATACACCTGACACGTGATACCATTGTCGCGAAAAAAAAAAAAAGTCTGCAATAAAAAATATTTCTACTTTTTCGTAAAATTAAATTAGTTGTATCAATCGTAGTAAATGTCAAAGATAATTGATTTATAACTTGTTGAAATAACGCACCATTTGAGTCATATTATACTACCAATTTATTTCTGTGTTTCTATTAAACAGATTATAATATAATGAAGTTTAATTTTTTCGTATAAAAATGAATTAGGCTAAAATGAAATAATAAATGAAGTATCAAAAAAAAATTTTTTTTAGATGATACTACATTTTTAATTATAATAAAATATTTTATTCTAAATAAAATTTACAAGTTACGTGTAAAAAAAAAATTTTCTAATTTCTTCAACTCCTGGTAAATAAATAATTTATTTTTAAAATAAAAGACATAAATTTATTTGATTTATTTTTAAAATAAAAGACAAATTCATTTTATTTAATTAAAAGAGCTATCATTGTATTACCAATAAAACCGAGTTTTAGTATTTATAAATTAAATGTAAAATATTTTCTGAGTTTGAGAAATATTTCGAATAAATCAAGTAATTGATAATCATGATTTCAATTAAAATGATACAAATCACGTTTTAAGGAAAATTTCCAAGCATTCTGAAAAATATATTTTGTTATTAAATTTAAAATTAAATTTGTCCCATGAAATACTATTAGACATATGTATTGTAAAAAAAAATTCGTTATCTTTATCCTACCAATTTAGCTTTTCAAACAATTTTAATTAAAAATTGTTTTTTTTTTAAATTAATAAATAATAATGTGAAGAACTTTCATTAGAAAAATTTCCAGTTACTAAAAAATGGTGTTTGACTAAAAATAAACTATCCTTATTGTACTAAATATAGAATTAAAAATAAAAGACACAAATTAATTTTATTTATTTTTAAAATAAAAGACATTTATTTTATTTATTTTTAAAAATAAAGACATAAATTAATTTTATTTAATTAAAAGAACTATTATAGTATTATCTAATAAAACTGAGTTTTAGTGTTTATAATTATATGTAAAATATTTTCTGAGTTTGAGAAATATTTAAAATAAATTAAATAATTGATAATCATGTTTTCAATTAAAGTAATACAAATCCCGTATTGAGGAAAATTTCTACGCATACTGAAAAATATACTTTCTTATTAAATTTAAATTTAAATTTCTTGTCCCATGAAAATAATCCCTTTTAAATAATATTACTTTAAAATTAATATTTCAAAAAATAATAATAATAATAATAATGTGAATGACTTTATTAAAAAACTTGCAGTCACTAATAAATGATGTTTGACTAAAGATAAACTCTCATTGTTGTACAAAAAAAGTAGAAGGAAAAAAAAGACAATCCACTATCGAACAAAATCACAACACACAAAAACACATCAGAAAGAAGAAAAAAATCCCTTCTTATATCCTTAGAAAAGTAAGAAGTGTAGAATCTCGAAATCAGTCCTATAAATCACGTATTAATGGAAATTTCCAAGCATTTTGAAAATATTTTTCTTATTAATTTAAAATTAAATGTAATTGTAAACAAAATAATGTTTCCTGTCTCCTATTTAGTTTCGCAAATAATATTAATTTAAAACTGATATTTCTAAAAATAATAATGTGAATGACTTTATTAGAAAAACTTGCAGTTATTGATAAATGATGTTTGACTAAAGATAAACTATCATTATCGTGCAAAAAAAAAAAAAAAAGTGGGGAAAAAAATGACAACAGACTATCGAACAAAATTCCAAGCACAACACACAAAGAAAACAAATCCCTTCTTATATACGTAGATTAAATTGATAATCATGATTTCAATTAAAATGATACAAATCATTTATTAAGGGAAATTTCCAATCATTCTGAAAAATATGTTTTCTTATTAAATTTAAAATTAAATTTGTCCCATGAAATACTATTTGACAAATGTAATGTAAGCAAAATTATGTTCCTTTTCTCTTATTTAACTTTCTAAATAATATTAATTTAAAATTGATATTTCTAAAACATTAAATAATAATGTGAATGACTTTATTAGAAAAAGTTGCAGTTACTAATAAATGATGTTTGACTAAAGATAAACTATCATTATCGTACAAAAAAAAAAAAAAGAGAGGGGAAAAAGACAATCCACTATCGAACAAAATCCCCAAGCAGAACTGAAAGAAGAGAAAAAAAATCCCTTCTTATATCCCTAGAAAAGTAAGAAGTGTAGAATCCCCGAAATCAGTCCTGACCCAGCGGAAACCCAAGAGGACGTCGATAATGGAGAGCGCATGCGCAGATGGAGGGGGGAGCGTTGGAATCCCGGGAAAAGGAAGAAGCTCCGGTGATGAAGATAGAATTCGCTCATCGATCATTGACGGAATCAACGGCGAAATTTTTACGTTCGCGTCAGTACTGCCTGGCTCGGATACTGATAACGAAAAATTGATGATTTTTTTTCCCCCATTTGTTTGTTTATTTATTTCGTATATGACTTTGTAGGGAAAATTTCTGAAATATTAGGGAAAAAGAGGTGCTTTCAGAAAAGAGATGCAAAATTGGAGACACTTATAGATTTATTAATTTTTGTAGATATCGAAGTTAAATAATTTATTGATTTATTGATTTTTTGAAAATTGCGAAAACGTGTATAGTTAAAAGAATTGTTTTAACCTTTTCTTTTCTTTTAATATATACATATAAATTTTTGAATTGCAATATTAGATAATAATGTTAGATAATAATAAAGTAATGTGCACTATTTATCTAATGTTAAGTTAAAAAAACTGTGAAAGAATACAATAAAACTACATTTTTAAAATTATCAATAATAATAAATTAAAAGGAAATTACACAATCTTAATAACTTTATATTGCCTCATTTCTGTAGTGCATTAAATCAATATATCCTGTTTGATTTTATTTGCTTTTTTATTTATTTATTACTTTTAAAAGTAAATAAAAGTCTATTAAAACTATTAAAAATCTCAATACATAAATTAATATAACAACAAATTTTCAAATGTTGACAAAATCCAAAATTTATGTGAAAAATTTAAAAATAACAAAAAATTGATGATTTGTTTATTTATTTCTTATATGACTTTGTAGGGAAAATTTCTGAAATATTAGGGGGAAAGAGGTGCTTTCGGAAAAGAGATGCAAAATTGGAGACACATATAAATTTATTAATTTTTTTAGACATCGAAGTTTTAAATTTTTTTTTTTGAAAATAGCAAAATCGTGTATAGTTAAAAGAGCCTTTTAGGTTTTTCTTTTCTTTTAATATATATATATATATATAAATTTTTGAACTGCAGTATTAGATGTTAAGAATTCTGAAACAAAATAATGTGCAATATTTTTTTTGAAAATTGCGAAAATGTGTATAGTTAAAAGAACCGTTTTAAGTTTTTCTTTTCTTTTACTATATATAAATTTTTGAACTGCAGTATTAGATGTTAAGAATTCTGAAATAAAATAATGTGCAATATTTATCTCATTTTTAAGTTAAGAAAACTGTGAAAGAATACAATAAAAATGCAATTTTAAAATTGTTAATATTAAAAATTAACAGAAAAATTACACTGTTTTAGTAACTTTAAATTGAAACATTTCTTTAGTCCATTAAATCAATACCTCCTATTTGATTTATTATTTATGCATTTACTTTTAAAGTAAACAAAAGTATATTAAAACTATTAAAAATCTAAATATATAAATTAAAATAACAACAAATTTTCAAATGATGACAAAAACCTAAAATTTATATGAAAAATTTAAAAATATGGAAGAAGTAACGACTGTAGCTATAACATTTCTATGATATAAAACAGTTTTTATTAAAAATTTTTATCAATTTTGAAATTTAATTATTTTTTAATATCCCAAATATATATTAATAAATTAAGTTGCAAAAGACTTTCACGAATTATAATTTTCTGTAGAGAATGTAGTCAAAATTTAATTTGCTTAATGCATTTAAATGTGTTGCTTTAAAGTAACCATTGAATAAACATTGTGTACAAAATTAACATGGTAATGGATATTCATTCATTCTATTTGTGTCTCGTCAGCTATTTAACTAAAGGAATATTACACACGCACACACACGCACACACACACACACATATATATATATATACATACATGAATAATAATGAATATACATACATGAATAATAATGAATATCCAAATTAACACATATTATAGAAGATATATATATATTATATATATCTTCTATAATATGTGATGTTTAATTTATGTATATATATATATATATTAGCTATTATGTATACAACTGTTATATATATATATATATATATATATATATATATATACTATAACAGTTGCCAAAAGTTTTGCATCAATTAATTGATTGCGATCTTTTTTTACAATATATGACGTTAATTTGGATATTCATTATTGTTATTTTATTTTTATTTCAGTAATGCTAACTTGTGTCATTTTTTCTCAGCTATTCGAATGTAAATTATATTAAGGTGTCAATAATGGTATAAAAATTATATCTGCAAAACTGTATAATAGGTAGATTAGTTGATAATTTTAACAAAATTATTAACAAACTATGTTTTTTCTTTCTTTCAATTTTTTGTGAGTGGTTCGGAATCTAAGTTAAACTGTAGATCCCGGTCTAATTAGCCTAAGGTGGGCACAAAATGACCGTAGAGTGGCAAACCAAACTTTCTTTTAGCGTTCTCTCTTTAACTGACTAATCAGATGGTGACAAAATTCGTAAATATCATAGAAAAATATTATCTTTTCGCCAAATTCTTGTATTACACCATAGCACAATAATCTAAAACATGTGAACTAACACATTTATTAATTTAAGTATATTTCGAAAAATTCTCTTCAAATAAGTCTTCAAAATATTTCGAAAAATAATCAATAAATAGTATAAGCATATTACACCAATTCCAGCATTGAAAATACTGCATGTTATTCAAAATTGCATGAAATCTAGGTGAAGTGCAATTGTTAAAAGTGAAGATGATACTGCTATTAATAAATCTAATGAAGTACAATTATTAAGTGCTAAAATTATACAATAGTCTCTAGCAATTACCACGAAAATACGAATGACTTCTAATGTTAGCAATTAAATATGAAATTCAATCCAGAGTATAATCCAATAACGTATAAAATAGTCTGGCTAGAAATTCCAAATTACATGGCAATCATTAAAATCAATTCGTTAAACCTTAGTAAATCACTGTTAACGAAGTTCTACACTTCTTAATGAACTCAATACATTGATCCTCGATTTTTAAAGACAATAATCCTTTCATTTACTCGCCCGATTTAACAATTTAAGTAGCTCCAACAAAAGCAGGCCTTTGTCACGTCCCTCAATAAATAGCCTTTGGGGAACAACTTCTCATGCTCCGCGCATCCAGCGAAATGGCCCGAGCCATCAGAAGAGGGCCATCGGTCACAATTTTGCAGGGAGAAATAAATGCTTAAACCCGAGCACTTGGCAGGCCATAAAACAGCTGCCGTAGACTTTCACACGACGCTTTTCACTTTTACTGAACGAACGATAAATTTGCCCCGAAAAGGGTCGTTTTCGAATTGGGAGAACGAAAACAGACATTGATGGGTGTGCTGTAAATTTTTCAACGTCCTAATGAACACGGAGTATTTTGGAATTTTATTAGATGTAAATGGAGCTATATTATATTTGCGTAGAAAAAGGTCCGACTCGTGGCTCAGTTGCAACGTGCGCCATTGGTGAGCATTAGGGCTCCATCCGTTGGCAGCTTTGTTGTAGATACCATTTTAAAAAATGAGGTGGCTCGATAGCGTTTATGAAGTTCAGTGTCTTACCACGTTAGTCCGACTACTTGATGGAAGTTTTCCGGGTTTCTCCAATAGGGTACTCAAATTCGGTCCCTAAAATTCCTCCCGGAAGGCACTTTCTTCCTTCTTCAGCGTCATGCACCCAATTCAGATTTCTACTTAATTATTATCATTTATGCCACTATAAGAAACTAAACCGCCTTCCCTCCTTCCATGGGAATGCACGGGTTCTTGGACTTGGTCTAAATGTTGTGTCTACCAAGTGGGATAAGAAAGATGGCAAGATAAGTCGCGATGTCATTTGAGATGCTCAACATCTAGCCCCGCTACCTGGTGGGAGTTTTACAAGTTTTCTCCCATATGATATGTAAATGTGGGGTAATTCCCCTTAAAGTTCTTCCCAGCAGGCACTGACCTCCTTTTTCAGCGACACGAAACCTTCTACCTACGGGTGCTCCATTACAACAGAAGTTACCCCTTTCCCCCCATCTATAAATGGCCTACCCATAGGATGGCCATCCCACACTGCAGGACACTGAGGATTAGACACAACAACAAAGACATGCAGATAAAGCCCAACTCGTGGCCCAGTGGCAACATGAGCTGCTGGCTTACAGTCGTTGCAGTCACTGTTTTTTAAAATGAGAAGACAAGGTGGTACGTAAAGGGTATTGTCAATGTGATTAATGTGTGCTCACTGTACACTGTTTATAAGGTGTCTTGCCCGATAGTCAGGTTGCTTAGTGGGAGTTTTCTAGTTTTTCTCCTATATGCGATTACTCCTAAAAGTTCTCCAGGAAGGCAATACCTTTTATCTATCGCCCGTCGGTAGGTTGTTCGGTGCATACTTCATTGGCCCTACGATGCTCGCATAATAAAATAAAATGCATAAATTGCATAAAATAAATGTATAAATTTTATGAAACTGTAATCTCTATGGAAAATTTAACCTAAGCACTTTCAGTTTATCAGTTAATAATAAATGAAGAAAATCATTTTCATGATTCAATGATATCTTTTTGATTTTTCAATTACTGAGTACTTTAAATTGATTAACATTTTCATCTACTGGGCACTTTTTACTGAATATTCGTAGCAGATGCACCGTTGACCCGGTTCGCCATGACTGGCTTGCTGCACTGCCTCCATATTGTGTCACTTCAAATTTGTCATTCAGAAGTCTGAAGGAAAAAACCATCTTCCAAACTCCTCGAACAATACCATAGGAATTCCAGGTCTATGGATTTATCATTATCTATATCTAACGTGAAACACAAGGTCTTAGGTTTGGCTTCATTGACGGGTTTAAACTCAACTCAAAAACTCAACGTGCTGTACATCAGTCTAATTTCTTATTATTTTGTTATGGAAAATGTCATTTTTTACAAGAATGTTAAAAAAATTACATATATGGGTTTTTTTCTATGATATTTAATATTTTGTCTATATCTCGAAAAATATTATAATCTTCTGACAAAGTTATATCTTACCTTCAGCAAAATTATATCATAATTTTTTTATTGTTATCAATGACTTAAAGTTTAAAAGGGAATTAACAATTTATACAATTTAAAAATTTGTCAAAATAGAGCGATTGTTCGACAAAAATACTTTTAAAGATTTTGCATTTTGTTGGAAAATATAAAATGTTTTGAAATTCAATTCAACATTTTAATTAACATTTATAACAAATAAAGAAATGATAATTTAAAATTTAAAATTAGATTTCAGGATTTGAAATCCTCTTAGATATTTCATTTTTTTCATATTATTACAGAATTACTCTTTAAAATAAATTAATATTCTACAACTGGAAAATTTATAAAAACTATACAAAATAACAGAAAACAATTCTAAAACTAATTTAATCCTTCGAAATTTCAATTAGGAAATAAGTATAAACATTTAAATCCATTTCCAGACAAAAAAAATTAATTAATATTATTTGAGCATAAATAAATTAATGAAAATTTCTTCATTTTAAATTCAGGTATTAAACAAATTAAATATGCCTGCATTATTGTAAATAACTGTATTACGATAAAAAAAAATACTGTGTATTTATCCATGAAATTAAAAATTAATAATTTTTTAGTCATATTTTTAATTATACATTGAGAAAATTAACAAAATATAATTTAGTATTTTACATAAAGTGCAACATATAAAAATAACCTTAAATAATATTAAAGTATTAGTAAATTAAGTAATAGTATTTAAATACGAATAAAAAAAAATTTTCTTTTGTAAATGTGAACGTAAAAAATGCTAAATACGAATTAAAATTGTTATAACATTTTTTTATTCTTTACTTTTTTATTAGCATTTTAATACGAAGTACCGATAAAGTTTAAAAAACAAATATGAATTCTTTGTTGTTTTTGGAAATGAAAATTTGTACATTTAAAGATTTTCCATTTTGATGAAAAATATTTCTAAAAAATTATTCACCACATTTCATACATTTAAATTTTACCATTTACTTTAAAGAACTGAATTCTAAATTTTTACCTAGGAAGAAAACAGAAAATTACTCTTTTCTGTGGGAAAAAGGCAAATGGAGTCCTCATTTACAGGCAAATGGATTCAGCAAAATACTGCTCACTTTTGAAGATGCGTACTATTAGAGGAATTGCCTTCATGCAAACCCGAGTGCTGAGTTCTAAAACGATTCGCAAAATGGCCTCGAAAGTTCAAAAAGAGGGAGTGCTCAGAAATGAAATGTAAATTTTCTTTATAGAACTTTGCGTTTGGCAGTCAAGTTGAAAGAAAACAGAAACTATTGGAATAAATCGTTTGTTTTTAGAAAAAACATAGAACAAACGATTTTATTAATTCAATTCCATGATTCTAAAAGTTATGGGGAACAAATATTTTTAATATTATCTATAAATATTTTTTAATATTATCTTATTTTAACTATTTTTTAAAAATATTTCTTTAATATTTTTTCCCCATAATTTTAAAAATTATTCCTCAAAATTAAAAAAAATTATTCCCAAATAAAAAGTATTCCCCGTGAATTTAAAAATTATTCCCCATGATTTTAAAAATTATTCCCCATAATTAAAAAAGTTATTCTCCAATAAAAATTATTCTCCCTGATTTTAAAAATTATTCCCCAATAAAAATTATTCTTCAATAAAAATTATTTTGCTATAATTATTCCCCAATAAAATTATTTTTGAACAATTATTCCCTAATAGAAATTTTTCAATAATTATACCCCATTAACAATTATTCCCCATAATTTTAAAAATTATTTCAATAGTTATTCCCTAATAAAAATTGTTCCCCATAATTTTTTTAAATTATTTTTTTTATTTATTTTTTTTTTTATTTTTTATTTATTATTTTTGTAATTAATTTATATTTTTAATTAATCGTTCATTTTTAAATTATGTTGAAACATGTTTTACATTGTATAATAAATATGTTGTTTATTTTAAAAATATAATAAATAACTTTATAATAAATAAATGTTGTTTATTTTACGTTGTAAAACATGTTGTATGTTTTTAGCTCGAGTATATAAAAAAATTAATGACGAATCGAGTATTTCAGTGCAATATTTATATTTTTTTTAAAGAATTTTTTTTAATAATTTAATTCTAAAATTGTGTTCGGAATCCACTTTAAATAGTAGGTCCCGGTCTAACATGATCGTAAAGCGTTGCGGAGGTATTTTTACTCCGCGTTAGTAGCTTATCTTCAAGCTACAAGCATCCCCTGGGGTCCTAAGTGAGTAACATGAGATGTAACATGATGTGAGATCGTTGATATACAGCACTTTCCTTAAGGCATCCAGGACAACTGTCTAAGTATTTGCCAGCTGCATTAGAACAAAAAAAAATTATAAAATTGTTATTTTTTATTTAAAGTCTTTTTAAAAAATATTAACTACATTTCATACATTTGAAACGAAACTAATTAATCGTTCATTTTAAATAATTTAACTTTGTATTTTACCATGAAATCACTGAAGTAAAACTAGACATAGCTTTCTGGCGTAGGAAAAAGATAAATGCATTTAGAGAAATGTTGGTCCCTTTAAAAATTCAATTTTTTTGACAGGGCAACATCTACGGTGTCGGATTATCCTAAATGATCAAGCTATACGATTACGCTCAAACAATTTCAGAAGTTCTTTAGAAAGATGGTCGGGGAAAAAATTATCCTGATTTTAGAACGTTGCATCTGACCATTAGGCAAAGTAAACTTAGGCTTAATGGTCAAAGTGCATTTGAATAGAAAGTTTGCTCTTTAGAAAACCGAAGACTAAATGATTTTTATAAAATAAACAATATTTTTAAAGCAAAGGGCAAAAAAGAAAATTTTTTAAAGTCATTTTTGTTGAAATGGTCGCAAAATTTTTTTTCAACCCTAAATTAAGATAATTTTTTTTTTTTAAATATTCTTTAAAAAATAATGTTTTTTTAAAAACTACTTCATGATGTAAAAATGCTTTTTAAAATTATTTAATGAATTTTATTTATCTCAAAATCATTATTTTTCTGATAGATCGATATCAAATATTAAAAAAAAAATTTATTATTTATTAAAGAATAGAATTCTAGATTTTGCTATAAAAGCATTATAAAAATTGGAAATTGCTTTAATTGAAAAAAAAAAATATATATATATACATTTAAAAAAAAATATTGTTTCTTAAAAGATTGTTTTCATGCGTGTTAATTATTTCAGGATGTCAAAATGCTTTTTAAAATTATTTATTGCCTTTTATTTATCCCAAATATATTATTTTTCTGATACTCAAACATATTAAAAATATATATTATTTATTAAGGAACTGAATTCTAGATTTTGTTATAAAGGCATTATAAAAAATTGAAAACTGCTTTTTTACTGGAAAAATATATATAAACTCATTTAGAAAAATATTGTTTCTTAAAAGGTTATTACTCTTCATAAAAACTTGAATCGAATGATTTTCAAATTCTGATAAATAAAAAAGGAGTAATCAAATAAAATGTTCAGTTCAACTTGACTGTGAAGCATCACAGAAAACCAAAACTACAAAACTCGAATTATATCAGTCGTTAATTTGTTTTAAAAAAACAATTTTATAAATTCAACAAATTTTTTATAGTGTAAAATTAAAAACAAAAAGCGATGTCGTTGTGGAAATTGTTGTCAAATGAAATCATCCACAATATATACAACAAAATCACAATTGACTGCTTTCTTCAAGGTTTATGATTTCGAGGATTTACGCTAGAATGATACTTACTCTCTGGCGAATGAGTCTATTTTTAAATAAGGTAAAAGAAACCATTAAATATTCAGTTGTGCGCCTTGATTCACAATTTTTTTTCTTTCATAGACTTATTCTAGTTAGAGTGAGCAATTTTTCCCTTAATAAATAGTAAAATATTTTAATAGTCAAATCTTTTTTTATTATAGACACATTTATTCCGAGGGAAAATTTAACTAGCAATAAAATACGTAAAAAAGAAAAGAATTATTGAATTTATGGTCTGTTAATTTTGTTAATATTTAATTGCTAATAAAATTGTTTAAGCACATATTATATTTTTCAGCATGACACTTTTTAAAAATATAATTTTAAATATTTTTATTATATTGTTTTTTTTTTAAATTTACGAAGTAAATTTTCTTAAAAAGTAAATAAACAAAAGTTCCAAAGTAAAATTTTTTAAAAAAGTAAATAAACTAATAAACTAGTAAACTAAAATTTTTATTAAAAAAAGTAAATAAGCGAAAGTTACAAAATAAGTATTTTTTTAAAAAAAGTGAATAAACAAAATTCCCAAACTAAGTATTATTTTAAAAACTTTAATAAGTATATTTTTAAAACTTAAAATTTAGGTGTTATAATTAATATAAATTTCATATTTTTTTTATTCAAGCTATGTCTAATAAATAATAATTTAATTTTAATAAAATAATTAATAAAAATAAATAATTTATTTAATAAAATTAATAATTAATTTTTAATAAATTATTAATTAATAATAATTTTAAATAAAATAATTAATTTTAATAATTTTGTCATCTTTTGTCCTCTCGAAAATGAAGAAAAATGTCAGAAACATACTCTATTTTTATCTCAATATTTTAAAATATATTCGTAAAAATTATTAACAGACTAATAAAATGAAGATGAAATTTGTCATTATTTAACCCATAATTTTTAAGTATTTTTCATTTTATGAGTTTATTGAATATCATCAGTTTAAAAGAAAACATAAAACTTATTTTCAAGACACTTTGAATTTTTGTTACATTTTAGAAATTATATTTGTTATTCAAAAATAAAAACATGGCCTCTTTTCTTTCTTTTTCAAGATATAAAGAATAAAATTTAAATGGGATACGTTGCCAGGATAACGGGTTTAGCTTAGAGAAAACTTTTTTTTATCATGCTGATTTTTTTTCAACAACTACAAAAATGACAAGTGAGAAAATCCATCTACGATTTTTTTTATTTTATTATTACTTAATGTTTTGACATAAAGTTTATGTTTCCATGCATAAATTTCAAAACAGTAATTATATTTTCATCAGTAAAAAAATAATGGATTTCATTTTATTTGTTTTAAGAATAATCTTTTTTAATAATGTTACACTGTTCTTCAAAAATACATTTGTGCATTTATCTTCAAATGTATATATGGACTTTTGCTTTAGTTACATAGGTTTATTAAAAATATACTAAAATAAAATTAGTATTCCTTCAATAGATTATTTTAAGTCCTTTTAGATATGCACTGTAAATATGTATGCTATAAATGTTGATGCATTATTTGCAATTTTTTAATTTGACAATGATATTAATTAATTTATACCTAAATACTTTAAAAATAATTATAAATAATCTTCTTTTTCTTCATTGGCGCAACAGTCCCATGGTAAGCCAAGGCCGTCTGCCTATTGGCAGATTTCGAGACAGGAGATGTTTTTCTTTTTAAGCGGTAGGATTGCCAGTCCTACGCCCAACATTCTACAGTCCTATTAGATAGGGACTTATGATTTTAAAGTGGATTCCGAACCACTATAAACAACCGTGCAACTGCCTGGATTCGAACCCAAAACTTGAGGCACAGAGCGCTGGACACTTGGCCGTCAGATCCCAATAGTAAACAATACTAAGTATAAATAAATATATTATAAAATAAAAAATAATTACAAAAATTAAAAGTATTGTTTTTTTTTATCCTGAACGTACATATATATATATACATATATATATATATGAGTGTGTGTGCATGTGTGTATTTGTAGTTGTCCGGAATTCACTTTAAACCGTAGTTCCTGGTCTAATATGATTGTAGAGGTTTGGACATAGGACTGAGAACCGTGCCCCGTAAAAAGAAAGCATCTCCTGTCTCGAAATCTGACAGTAGGCAGACGGCTTTGGCCCACCATGGGGCTGTTGTGTTAATGAAGAAAAAGAAGATATACTGAGAGATAGACAGAGAGAGCATATTAATAATAAAACTAACAATTGTTTAAAATATATTCATATTAAATGTTGTTCGTATGCCAAGATATGCCAAGTTAAATATCGACTATAAAATATCTATAATAAAAAATATCAATCAACACAATTTTTTAATTTAATTGATATTCAAGGCAATATATAAACAAAAACAATATTAATAACATTGAAAATGATATATTTTCTGCGATATTTAAAACCACTTTGTTAGCAAATATTATGACTCAAATGTTCAGCCACATATCACGGCGTCCTTCCATTCCATATTATTTTACATCCCACAAACTCTTCATCCATTCTCGTTAGGGTTTGGGATAACATTTTCATATACCCAATCCTTTAAAACTATCGATTTCCACCCACCTAATCGATTTCAATTATCTTTCATCTCTATCGGAACAAGTCACGAGCACGACCTTTTCTCGAGCGGGAAGCCCTCAGGATATGATGGCAATCTTCCCGCATGAGTGACTTATACGTCTCGGACATAAAATGGTCTGTTGCCATGCGTGAGCGACGAACACGAACAAGAAATGATCAAACATCGGACTTCAAGAAAGGAATTATAATTTCTTCTCTCTTTTTATTATTCATTTACGGCGTTTCCTGCCTTAAAACGATTCATAAAATTGTATTTCTCAGAATGCGTCTTAAACTATCATCAATCTTGTACCAAAAATACGGAATCCGATGAGAAACCTATACAGAAAAAAAAACGTAAAAAGCCTTTGAATTTGAATGTGGTGAAAAATTGTTGTTGTTGTTGCTGAACTCGAACAATGAACTTGTTGTGTATTCAGGTGGCGTTTCTTAAAATAGAAAGGAAAAGAAATTGCAAATTTTATTTTATGCAAGTGTTTATCTTACTTGGATATATAAAGGTTTCAAAATTTTGATATATATTTCAATATTGTGTTTAGCCAGTAACTGATTTTTTTTCTTTTGATAAAAATTCAATAGTTTAAATAATCTATGCCTCAATTCAACTGTGATTGTAAAAGTATTTGAAGTGGGATTTCTATTTTTACAAAAAAAAAAAATTCACATTTATTTCTTGTTTTAAAACACTGTATACTTGAATAATATACAGTGGCTTCCAAAAGTGTTCGTAGCTTACATTTCAGTACCAATTATTTAGCTTACATTTCAATACCATTAATTTAGCTTACATTTCAATGTAATTAATTTAGCTTGCATTTCAATACCATTAATTTAGTTTACACTTCAATGCCATTACATTTTAATACTACATTTCTCATCAATAATAAAAGTTAATGTTTCAGAATGAGAATATTTTTATAATATCTATAATTTTCCTTAACAGAACTACGTTAGTTATTTTAACAAAACAACTTTCTTTTATTAAAATTACATTATCAAAAGTAAGTAAAAATGTTACTCCACAAAATTCTCCGTATGTTTAAAAAAAAATCTCTGTATATTACAAAATTAATAATTATTAAAAATATTATTGAAATTATATATTATTAATAATTATTTAAAATATTATTAGTAATTATTTAAAATAAATCAATATAAAAAATAAAGGTTTAAGTTATAAATTTTTATTTTTAAGTTTTAGTCAAATATTTTTATTCCAATTAACGTAGAGCACATATTTGAAATCCGGCCAAGAAATTATGAGAATCTTTCATGAAAAATTCTTAAAAAAGGATTTCTTAAAAGAAGATCTGCAGAAATTCTGGTAATTAATTACATAATAAAAAAACTGAAATCTGCTCGGCAAATTTCAAATTATCATGTGCAAACATTCGAGAACGGATAAATAAACTCAGGAATATAACAATGTTTAATAATGCAAGAGATATATGAAGCAATTGATTGGAATACTACAAGAATGGTCAAATTCAATAGCCACATGGACATAAGCAATGTTGAATAGATAAAGAACTTCATGAAGAATGAATTGTTCAAGAATCTTTAAAAAGAATATACAAATATAAGATAAATGTCGTCGTAAATAAAGAATGAAGTATTCCAAACACTACAAGAGACGTTGTCACATTTAATAGCCAAAAGAATATACCAAAGTTTGAAAATTCTAGGCACAAATGAAGTATTCCCAATTTTACAAGAAATGTTATCACATACGATATCCAAAAGAATATATCAAAGTTTGAATATTCTAGACAAAAAAGAATATTGATGTATTCCAAATTTTACAAGAATCACTATCACATTCAATAGCCAAGAGAATATATCAAAGTTTGAAAAATACTAAGCATAAATGAATAAAGAAGTATTCAAAATTCTACAAGAAACGAGAAAGTTAAGGGGCCCAAAGTACCATTTTCGGCCCAAATTTGCAATGGAGTTCTATTCGCTTGACCCTCATTTTTGGATTACGTCACGGACCCCTAACCAGGACAGCATCATGTTCACACATGATAATAAAAGTAAAATATTTTAAATCATTGATAAACTTATCCATTGGAATGCAAGGATGGGAAAATACATATTTTAAATAGTAGTTATAATTACAGAAATTGATTGAATGCTTGTCAAGAAATTCTAAAATAAAAAAATAAAAAATCTAAACCCTATTTCAAACATTAACCCACTTTTTTTCCACGTTTACGGCAGCGTGTCTCTGTAGCCAGAGGCATGGGAAAAGCACACTGAAAAGCATTTTTTTCGCAGCCAATCAGAAACTAGTTCCTCATTTGACTAATTTGCAAAACAAGAACGTGTTAAGGTGATATGCAGAATACAAAAGAAAAAGAAAAAGTCAGGAAATTACAAATTCATTTTTACTTTCAAGTATTTCAGAAACGTACTGTATTATTTGATGAGATAATCAACAGCAATCATACGTTTATGAAATAATAATTTAATTGCAGCCAAAAAGAAAGTCGTTTCTAGAATTCAGAATTTAAAACAGGTTCAGCATCTTATAGAAGAAATGTCACATACGCCGTCCAGTATGTTATGAATGAAGCGAACCATTAATTTCTTTAAGGGTCTGCGTTTTTTTTTTTTTTTTTTTTTTTTTTTTTTTTTTTTTGTAATTTTTTTTTTTTTCTTGACCTACTCAATAATATAAATAAGAAATAAAATTTTAATCAGCTTGGCCGATATAATTTAGAATTTAATGTAAGAACAAATCGCATAACAGCAATAACAGCAATTAAAAAATAATAAAAATTATACAATTCAAAACCGATTTTCTTTTCTTGTAAAATCTCATTTTCACTTTTTGAAATAACGTTTGCTTTACTTTCGCCAGATGATTTTTTTAGAACAATTTTATATTATGTAATTAATTAATTGTATTATTATTAGCTCGTAAAAGAAATTTAAATAAATATATATGTATATAAAAGCTCGTGAACGAAATTTTTAAAAAAATTAAAGGGGTTAAGGCAATGAAAAACCTCACTCCAAAACAATATCCATAATTTTATGGGTAATATACTCTGCGAGAATACAGAATTATCATGTAACGACGTTTTGCTTAGTGGCAATCAGATATAGGGTCACCTAAAATGGTCGATATCGATCACTTTGAGCTTGACCCAATAGTGTTAAGGGTCAACTGGAGATGGAGTGGCAATTCAAGAACAGAGGGCAATGCTAACATTTTAATGAATTGAATATTAAATTTATAAAAAGATTTATTTTCATATAAATAACATAAACTGAATCATAAATTCTGCTAAAGGAAATCAAAGATTATTATGTTACGACGTTATCTGTACTGGATATGAGTATCGCCAAAATGGTCGATACTGACGTCGAGTTGACTATGAGTACGACTATGAGTACCGACTATGAGTTGACCAACATTGTTAGGGTACGACTAGAGTGGTGAATGGAGAACAGGGTTCAATAAAAACCTTTTGAAATTTTTAATAAATAATACAAAGCCGTTCTGAAAGCTTTAATAAAAACATATTGAAAGCTTTAATAAATAAAACAAAGCTATACTGAAAGCTTTAATAAATAAAACAAAGCTATACTGAAAGCTTTAATAAATAAAACAAAGCTATACTGAAAGCTTTAATAAATAAAACAAAGCTATACTGAAAGCTTTAATAAATAAAACAAAGCTATACTGAAAGCTTTAATAAATAAAACAAAGCTATACTGAAAGCTTTAATAAATAAAACAAAGTTATACTGAAAGCTTTAATAAATAAAACAAAGCTATACTGAAAGCTTTAATAAAAACATATTGAAAGCTTTAATAAAATAAATGTAATAATGTTAATGCAATAATTCATCAAGGGATTCGATATTCTGCAAGCTAGTTTGAACGCACAGTTACTGTTGGCAACATTTTGGGCTATATCACATATTAAAAATGTAATTTTGAATTTTTATAATGACTCATTTAAAAATTTGAGAATTTTCGAGAATTATTATGGAGCGTCTAATAATTTTACCTTTTATCTATACATTATTTTCTCATTTTTGTAGAGTAGGACTTTTTACAAATATTTTCCACTAAATTATACATAATTTTTTATGATTTATAAAATAAATAAGAAAGAAAAATTCAATTATAAATGTTTAAAATAAATATGATTTGCAATAATTAATAATCAAACATTTTTTATTTAAATGAATTAATGAGAAATTTTCAATTTGCTGCAAAATGCTTACGTTCTTCATAAATAAATATTATAAAAAAAATACACAAATTTAATTAAAACAAAATTCAGCGCCGTACGTATCGGGGTTCAGATTAATTAAATCTAAATTAATAGCATCATTTGCGAGAAGATATAATGAGAATTTCTTATCGTTTACTGGATAAATTAATTTAATAATCTTATTAAATCGGAAAAAAGGGCATCTCAACAAAAAACTCTAATTAAAGATTTGCAATTTTTTTGTTATTAAAACTTGAAAGATCTTTATTGACTTACCGATCGAATCCCTTCGTTGACTGAAGATATAGAAGCTTTTTCTTATTTGTAATAAAAACAATTACTTGAAGAACAACATTTGATTTGATATATTAATAAGTTTCTATAAAATAAATTGCTGTATTGTCTAGCAAAACTAAATTACGATTTCATTTATAGAAAGTTAGCAAAGCACTTAAGTAACAGATGGCTTTTATTCTTACTTCCCGTTTTTGTAAGGTAAGAAAAATAAAGTAATTAAAGACTAGAAATGAAAGTTATTTTTTTAGGATAGGTATTTACGAAAGTACAGTTAATTCAAAATTAATGTTTTTCACATGTCTGATAAAATCAGAGTTTTAGCTAATATTTTAACAGATTGTCTAAAGTTACTATTTTTTTTTGTTCTAATGCAGCTGGCAAACACTTAGACAATTGTTTTAGATGCCTTAAGGCAAGCGCTGCACCGACGTTACTCACCTAGCACTACCCTGGAAGTGCGTGCAGCTTGAAGATAAGCTACAGACGCATAGTAACAATACTTCCGGAACGCTCTACGATCATGTTAGACCGTGATCTACGGTTTAAAGTGGATTCCGAACCATTACAAACATCCAGGACATCACCGGGACTCGAATCCGAAACCTGTGGGGTTTAAAGTTACTATTAATATGAATATAGATGTCGTATTCCTCATGGAAGGATGGAAGAGGATTGCAGCTTCTGTTGTGATGGAGAACCCATAGGTAGAAGTCTGACTTCTACTCTCTGTTGCTGTATAAGTGAGCCACGAGTCAGGCATGAATATAGATTATATTTTTAAAAAAAGTTTCAAATACTTTTGGAAAAGTATGGCTGAAATATCTAATCAAATTAATATAATAATTAGGAATATTGCTTGTTCTAGAAATTTAAAATAGTTTGAAATAAATAAGCAAAACATTTACAAATTATAATTATTATAAATTTTAATTAATAATATATTTAATCAATTATTATAAATTTTATTTTATAGATATGTCTTTCAAGCTTTCTTCGATTTCTTTATTGACATCAATTAAAGCAAAACATTTTTTTTTTTTTTTTTTTTAAATATGGCCAATTTTTGATTATTTCATTTAAAATCTTAAATACATACCATTTGAAATGAAACTTATTTTTCAAGTTGCCGTAAAATTAAACACAATAAATATAGTAATCTACATATATGACATATGAAAATAATAAAATATTGATATTTAATTCATTGTGATATCACACTTGTCACAAATAAACATTTATTTTTCAGCCAATTGCTTTCAAGGTCAAACGAATCTACTCTCTCCTGAATAATTTCTGGACTTTTTTTGCGTGTAAATCTTTTGAAAGATTCATGTTTATTGCCACATATATTTAATATACTGAAAATTGTTTTAAAAAACCTGCAACAAGTTTAAACAAGCGTTTAAAATTTTCATATTATTGTTGTCTATTCTCTTTCTTTTATTACTATTTGAACATTTAAACACTTTAAAAAAATCGTTATATAAATTAAATGCAAGAAATCAATGTGCAAAAAAACAGATGCAACATATAACCTTTTATCTTTTAAAAAATGTAGATAGTGATTATTTTAAATTTGCAAATAATTTTCACTTACTATGTTACTCACTTTATATACATTACACGTTGTTACATATTTATCTCATATATTTTAAATCAATAAAAACATGGAAAAACTTTAAAAAGAATACATATATTTTAAATTCAAGAAACAAGGTGCAAAAAGGTTTGAAAACAAACCAATATAAAATGCCATTCCAACGAGTTTTATTAAAAATAAATAAACAAGTTCCCCAAACCACTGGCATAGTGTCCTTTTTTATTTTATTTGCTTTATTATTTTTATTGCCCTATTTGCAGATGCAGCATATAACTTTTTATTTTTTTTAAAAAATATATAGTGATTATTTTAGTCTTGTAAATAGTTTTCTCTTACTATGATATTGTTGTTACGTTGTTACAAATTATCTCATTTATATATTTTAAATCAATAAAATTTGTACGAAATTTAAAAAGAATATATATATATATATATATATATATATATATACACTATGTGGAAGAAAGTGACGGGACATGACACTATAACGACATAAACCCATATTTATTAAAATTCATAGAACGTAGGGCCTCCTTTGGCTGCGATCACAGCTGCAACCCTTCTGGGCATGCTTTCCACTAAATTAGCCATAGTGGCAAGAGGAATTTCTTTCCAAATGTTTAATAGGAAGTTCCATAGTTCAGGCGTGCTTTTGGGGAGTGGGGTGCAGGCCCTCAACCGACGGTCCAATTCGTCCCAGAGATGTTCAATTGTGTTAAGATCAAGGCTCTGCGCCGGCCACTCCATGTGTTTAACGTTGTTGTTCACATACCAATCAAGAGTCCTCCTTGCAACATGACATGTTGCGTTGTCGTCTTGTTACCAGCAATCATCCATACCGTACGTTGCCCACAAGGTAGGAAGGACATGATTGTCGAGAATATCACAGTATCTATCGGCATTCATCGCACCATCAACCTTCACCAGTGGGCCAGTCCCATACCAGGAGAAACAGGCCCGTACCATCAATCTCCTCCACCAAACTTTACAGTTGGGACGACACACTCGGGCAAAAGGCGTTCTCGTGGTAAACGCCATACCCAAACACGTCCATCGGAACGGAAAAGGGTAAATCGTGACTCGTCACTCCAAAGGACGCGTTTCCAGTCATCCAGAGTCCAAGTACGGTGGTCTTTGGCCCATCGAAGGCGCGCTTTTTTGTTGGTTTTCGTAATCAAAGGCTTATGGGCCGCCGAACGTCCAGTGTAACCTAACTTATGGGCCTCGAAACGAAGAGTCTTGGTCGAAACGGCCACACCTGTGGCTTGTCTAAACTCATTAGCGATGTTATCCATGGATGTTTGACGGTTACTTCGAATCTCCCTGCCGAGCACCCGCCGGTCCCTGCTGGTGAAAACTGTAGGTCGTCCACTTCGGGGTTTGTTCTGACAGTGTCCCTCAGTCTTATAGCGACACACAACACGTGATACAGTTGATTTTGAGCAGTTACGACGACGGGATATCTCCCTAATTGACACCTTGGCAAGATGCAATCCAACCAACATATCTTTCTCGAACTCAAACAACTCTTCCCGTGGCGCCATCTTGACAAAAAACAACTCTAGTCGACTCCACAGAGTATTTATAGGATATGGCTGACACGTGATACCAATTATTGTGCATGTGTCAGCTGTATTGTCGCCTTTTCTACTTTTCGAGGGGTGTCCCGTCACTTTCTTCCAGATAGTGTATATATATATATATATATATATATTAAATTTAAGAAATCAATGTACAAAAAATGATTTGAAAACACGCCTAAATAAAATATTCAATGCCATTCCAACGTTTTCAATTAAAAGTAAATAAACAAATTCTCAAAGCCACTGGCATATTCTTTTTTTTTTTTTTTTTTTTTTTTTTTTTTTTTTTTTTTTTTTTTTTTTTTTTTCTTTATTATTTTTACTACCCTATTTACAGACACAACAATAACTTTTTATCTTTTAAAAAATGTAAATAGTGATTATATTAACTTTGCAAATATTTTTCTCTTACTATGATATATGTTATGCATTGTTACATATTTATCTCATTTATATATTTTAAGTCAATTAAATTATGCGAAATTTTAAAAGAATATATATATAATTGCACCTTGATTTCGTGAATTTAATATATATATATACATTAAATTCAAGAAATCAAGGTGCAAAAAAGATTTGAAAACACGGCAAAATAAAATATTCAATGCCATTTCAACGTTTTTATTAAAAGCAAATAAACAAATTCCGCAATCCACTGGCCTATTTTCCCTTTTTATTTTATTTACTTTATTATTTTTACTGCACTATTTACAGATGCAACACATAACTTTTTATCTTTTAAAAAATGTAGGTAGTGGTTATTTTAACTTTGCAAATAGTTTTCTCTTACTATGACATATGTTGCGCGTTATTACATATTTAGCTTATTTTTATATATTTTAAATCAATAAAAATTGCTCGAACTTTAATATATTAAATTCAAGAAATTTATGTGCAAAAGAGATCTGAAAACACGCCAAAATAAAACATTCAATGTCATTCCAACATTTTTATTAAAAGCAAATAAACAAATTCCCCAATTCACTGGCCTATTTTCCCTTTTTATTTCATTTACTTTTTTTATTTTTACTGCCCTATTTACGAATGCAACATATAACATTTTATCTCTTCACACGCAAGGGTCGAACTAAGGTTACCAAAAACACCATCTTTTTTTTCTTTCAGGATAGCACGTGAACTCAGCAAACCACAAAGGTAAATCACAGCACAATGTTAGGCGGAACCGTATAACATACACCCACTTACAGCATATCCGAACAACGGAAAAAATCACGATATGTGGAAGATTTGCATAAAATGATTGTTTATCTTTTTAGGTGACCTTGAAGTTCAAATATAGATGCACATACTTTTTTTTGTATCCGGAAAGAATAGATTTTTCTAATATGTTTATACTTTATGATGGAAAATATTTTCATACTCGCAAAATGTTAACAAAATAATGCAGTATTGAAAGTGTTTGATCATACTAATTTCTTAAATAGATACTTTTTTTTTTTTAAATTAATTTAAATATAAAATAATATAGCAAAGATTTATTTTTAAAAGCAATATATATCATGTGCAAAATTAAATAATTAAATTACCAAAAAATTTAGAAAAAAAATTAATTGAAAAGTAATAGGATGAAAAAATTAAAAATTATGATGTCATTATTGTAATCAAAGTTGTTATTATTTAAACTGAAGCGTTTTAATTTTTCGTGACAAATTTAAATATCTTTTATTTTTAAACAAAAAGTTATAAAAATTACAAACAATAAAATGTAAATTTCTTAATTGAACGAAATTAAGAGTGAATTATTTTGGTTGTAATTATCTGAAAGTTACAAATAATCTTCTTCATTGGCGCAACAGCCCTATGGTAGGCTAAGGCCGTCTGCCTATTGACAGATTTCGAAATATTTTCTTTTTATGGGGTAGGGTTTGCTGACCTAAGCACAATGTTCTACTACAATAGAGTTTTTGCATATCGTATTTTGGACGTCTGTTAGCTTTTTCTCCCTAGCGCGCATGCTCATAGGAAACATTATTACATATACGCATGCGCAATTTCCTACGAGCATGCGCGCTAGGGAGAAAAAGCTAACGGGCGTCCAAAATACGGTATGCAAAAACTCTCTAATATTAGACTCGGATCTACGTTTTAAAGCGGATTCTGAACCACCACAAATATCCATGGCAACGCCAGGGTTCGAACCCGAAACCTATGGCGCAGGGCTCCAGGACGCTAGTCACTTGGCCATAAGGTCCCATAAACACATGTGTTGCATAAAATATCAAGTACTTTGCCAGAAAAAATGAATTATTTTGCTGCAAAACTAACACAGCACAGTAATTAAAGATATAAAAAAGCACAATAATCTCCTATATAAGATAATTTTCTTTAGATTTGCATTTCGAAATATAAACTGCAGTTAATTATAAATGTATATTAACTACAAAAATTAAATGTATGCATATTATTAAGAAAATAAACAAACATTTCATTTATAAGATATTTAAATAAATATAATTAGCATCTTTAATAACTAAGACAAAACAATATTATTAACTTTTATATTCAAGATTTAATACTTCCACTAAAATATTATTTAAATGTATAAAATTTAAACAAAATATTGTGTTATGTATTAATTATATATAAATTCATCATCATCATTGGCGCAACAGCCCCATGGTGGGCCAAGGCCGTCTACTTGTTGACAGATTTCGAGACAGGAGATATTGTCCTTTTACAGGATAGGGTTATCAGCCCCACGCCCTACAGTCATATTAGACCAGATCCTACGGTTTAAAGTGGATTTCGAACCACTACAAACATCCATGGCACCTCCGGAGTCGAACCTGAAAGCTGGGGAACCGAACACTAGTCACTCGGCCATCAGGCCCCGCGATATATATAAAGTTAACCACAATACAAAAAATATTTTGAAATCTAATAATAATAAATTTTTTAAGAATATTGCTAGAGAACATTAATAAGTTAAGCAATTTTTAAATAAGAAATGTTATAATAATAAATAAAAAAATTTAAAAATAATAAATAGGGTAAGAAATTCTAAAACAATGGGATTAAAAATTTGATTTGTAGTATTATTTGCGCATTTAAAGCTTGGTGGCTTAAAAACAAATTCAAAATATCAACAAAAGAACATAGGATGCAATGTAACATCTTTTTATTTTATTTAACATCAAATGTAAATAAAAAACAGAACATACTATTTGATCAAGGAAAAAAAAAAATACTTCTCCAAACTCTTCTTGGGCAAGTCTAAGCTACAACAGGTATTTCGACTAGTTAATGCCCACGGGTGCATAACGGTTGAGGTTCATTACGACGACGCATTCTCCTGTGACCTTGATCGCCATGAAGGTCACCTGCACACAGACCTTCGACTCTGGGATTCTTTTGTGCCAGAGGATTTTTACAGTTTTTATTCACTATCGCAGTTCCACTTAATTCCACTTAACAATACAGGCGTACAACTTAAAAGATTAATTATTCGCCGAAGGAAAAAAAAAAGGAACAGGAAATGTTTAACCAGTTTGGGAACACCCATGTTTCAAAAGCTGCCATTGTGAAATCTTTGTGTTTGGAATTAAACTTTGGAGTTGATTGTAATTGAGGAATAAAACCTTTTTTTAATGAACCATTATTCGAATTCTAAAAAAGAAAATAGTTTTGTTATTTGTTATAATGGGTAAGGGAAAAAAAGGTTTTCGTTGTTATAATATGTTATTAATGACTGAATAAAAATATGTTTTTAAATCTTTTGTTATAATGCAGCCTTTTTTTTTTCACTTACCTAGCATTTAAAATTTCTACACGGGGTCTATACAGGAACTTAATTATTAATTTGTTAATCCTTATCACTGCTTTGGGAAACAAATAGATTTTATGTGACTTTGTAAGAGAATCTAGCATAGATATTTGTATGTGAATAGAGGCAAATGATCATGAGTTGTTACTTTCTAGATGATAAGTAACTAACTTCTAAACCATAAAGGTAAACACATTATAAATATGTTAAAAACTTATCAGATTATTAATTAAAAGTAACACACATTAAAATATAACAAATTTACAAAAGTATTCATATTATTATAATTATAATTATTATAATTAATATTATATTATTATAATTATTTACATTATTATTGTAGCATATGTATAACAAATTTACAAAATTATCAAATACTGTAACCATGCTTACTCCTACCCACTGGCAAGAGCGCCCCATGTGGCCTTCTGGAGAAATAGTTAGTTAGCCTACAGACTCTTACCCGCACAGTTAATATATTTTGGGCACCCTGCGCGTATCCGAGTTTCAGGTTTTCGGCTTAAAAGTGGAATCCTTCCACGAATCCATAATTATATATCTTTAAATGTATTAAATATTATATATCTCTAATTACAGTGTGTGTATACAACGCTGTGAGTTCTCCAACTTGTGCCTCAAGTATCTCAACCAAAACACAAACAGTTACAATCCGGTTACCCAGCTTGCACACTACAATACATATATAGTGTAAGTTTATTTGCAGCAATTGCTTAGAATCGCTGGAAAAAAAATGAATGCATGAATGTATTTTTTATAAAGCATATTTATTCCGATCTTGTGTGTGAATCTCCTGAAGGAAATTTTGGATACACAGAAATGATGATAATTTGAAAACACTTTAATTGGTTTGAATTAAAAGTATGCTATATTTGAATACTTTTAAAGTATACTTTTATATAAGAAAAGTATATTTTATTTTAATAAAAATTCACCTAATGAAACAGTGTCTCGCAGATATTAACAAATTAACGAAGATATATTAGATATTAACGAAGCAAATTAGTAAAGCAGAAAAATATCTGCTGATTGTTTTTCCAACTTCATAATATCGAAACTAATATGCATTGATTTTTGTTATCTTACAAAAAGTATTTATCCACAGAGAAGCGTGTTCCGAATCTATTCATCTCCAAACTAGCCCTTGAAACAAATTAGTAAAGCAGAATTAGTAAAGCAGAAAAAAATATGCTGATTGTTTTACCAACTTCATAATATCAAAACCAATATGCATTTTTGTTATCTTACAAAAAGTATTTATCCATAGACAGCAAAGTTCCGAATCTATTCATCTCCAAACTGGTCCCTCGAAACAAATTAGTAAAGCAGAATTAATTTATGAATCTCGATTGAAGTAAAAGGCCAGTCGTAAATCAGAATCGAGAGAGAGAGAGAGAAAGCCAGCAACTTCAATACAAAGGGTCATAAAATCGTTCGATAAATGATGGCGGGAAAACGGCCACGGCACAAAATGGCGTCCACTTCTGAGTTAATGGTACGATTCGAACGTGTCATCACATTTGGACCAGAACTACGAGGTGGTGATGGATGGGGAGGACGACAAAATAATAAAAGTTGAAAAATCGTTGCACCGCGTGATTGATGAAAGGGACGTCCGCCGATCCAAGTGGGAGATGGAATGGTTCGTCTCGGAATGGAATTGGAATATTCGAACTCGTATATTTGTTGGAATCCATATGATTACATATTATAAATAACTAAAAAATAACAATTGTATCTATAAATAAACAACTATTGAAACCACTTTATTTTCCAACTTAGAAAATGACGTCTTTTTGTGGAATGGAACTGGAATATGTGGAATAGAATTGGAATATTCGAACTCGTATATTTGTGGAAATCGCTATAATTACCTATTATAAATACTAAAAATTAATTTTATACCTAAATAAACAATAACTGAAACGACTTTATTTTCCAACATAGAAAATGACGTCATTTTGTAGAATGGAATTGGAATATTCGAACTCATATATTTGTGGAAATTCCTATAATTACATATTATCAATACTAAAAAAAAAATAATAATAATAACAGCTGCATGTATAAATAAACAACAATTGAAACGACTTTATTTTCCAACTTAGAAAATAACACCATTTTGTCTTATATATCTTACAGATTTTGTCAAGTGTGTGTGAAGTTTAGTTTAAAATTTAACAAGTTTTATGTTTTAAAATGTCTTACAGATTTCTGAAATAAATATACAAAACATCTGCATTAAAATGCATTATAATCAATATGAATATAAAGGAATTTTTTATAAATAATATATGCACATATTATAAGGTTTTGTTAAAGACAAAGAGTTGGTGCCTCCACTTCCCCATGATTACTGTAGTTGAGGCAGTGGATAATTAAAGTGCTGGCAGGATATTCTACCACTAACGTGGCGGGAATTTGAATACCGCATAGAAATTTGCAGAGGCCCACGTAGAAAATCCATAGAAAATTAGTAGCTATAGTTTCACTGTAAATTTGATTTGTCAAAATGAAATAATTACAGCGTTCAAAGATATCGTTCCTTTTTGACTCATTCAATATGAAACACCCTGCATATATGAAGTTAGGCCGCAGTTGGGTTGGGAATACATGCTAATTACATGAAATTACGTGCTAAAATTACATAAAATTTGTTAAGTTCTATAAAATAAGCTAAGAATATTTGGAACAGTGAACTTTGTTCTTAAAAATTTTGAATTGGCAAAATTAACCAAAAGAAATTCGAATTGTAATGGATGTATTGATAGAAAATTTAGAATTTATATCTAATATACAGAAGTATTTCATGAGTATTCATTACAATCTAGTTACAGTTTGACTACAATCTAGTCACTACTTCTAACTATTTAATACGGCAAAAAAGCAACTAAATGGAACTTTGGAATGTTTCAATCGAAAGTCATTAAATGGAATTGTTCAAACATTTTCACACCAGTGATTGAATCATGTGATTTTTTCTATAATCATTGACCGTGTCTTCCAGGCTCTAATTTCCCATAGAAAAGAATTTTTTTTTCTTTCTCAATAAGTTCAAAATTAATGAAAAAAACATATGGAAGTCAGCGAAGCAATACTAAGAGCAGCAAAGCAATATGCAAAGTAGCAAAGCAATGGTCAAGAAATCCTGTCAAGAATTTCAATCCTATTTGAAATCAATCTCAAAGATACTTAAATAAATTTATTCCTCAGAAAATGTTAGGTCGCATAAATTATCAATTGTCATGTGTTCATTCCTGGTCTTTTCATTAATAAACAAAAAGTATTTTAAAAATATACGTGTTTTGAATACACATACCAAAATTAAGATGTCCCATTTTGAGAGAAATATGTCACGTTAGATAGTCTAACTGGCGTCTTTATCTAAGTTTTAAGATGTGTTAAGTTTTGAAATGGAATTACAAATTGCGGAAAACGAAAGTAATAGATAAAATTTTAATTACAAAATTTAAAATAGGAATTATTTTCATCCACTCATACACTGAATTATAAATAACAACAAAAATCTGAAAGCTTCATATGTTATAAATCTAAAGCTTTATGTTTTTTGAATAGAACATTTCATTCATATTTAACCATTGAATGACTATATAATTCACTAACTTAAATACACTAACCTTAGTATAAATACATAAACTATAACTAATTATAGCATAAATATACTAACTATATTTCAATTTTGGGCTTTCAATTTCCTTTCGTGTGTATAGTGTACGCTTTCAATATCATATTAAGTATACATTTCATGTTTTTGCTTTATTCTATCTTTGCTGGCTTATTTATTTTAAATAATTTATTAATTTTTTTTGGAAAAAAAAAGCGTGAAATATCTGAATGTTCGTTATAATAATGCTTGTCGCAACGAGAACTTAGGGTATTAAGTAAATAATATAATGAGTTAGAATTTAACTTATAACAATTTAAATAATGAATCTGTTGGTTCAGTTTTAAAGGTTTATTATCCAAATACAAACACATAACTCCAGTTAATTAGCTATGCAAATAGATTTTAATTATAATTTCTAAATATCATTATTCCTTGTTTTAAGTGTAGGTTATTTTAAAAGCTGCCGATGGTCGAACGAATCCATTCAATTTTAAACAATTATTTTAGTAATTAGTCAAATAACTCTCAGCTGAAATTTTAATCATAGTAAAGTGGATTAACATTATGAGTTTTTGTTTCACTATTACATAAACTGCATAATTTAACATATTTTGACATATTCTCGATTATGACAAAATATCGTAAAATCAAAAGATTCTTCCAAGTATAATAAAATTGTTTTAAATTTTTCCATAAACCTTTTTAGAATGAAATGTATCATTCGATATGCTAATTATGTTATATTCAAAAGCACTTTATTTGTGGATTTTTGTGGAAGTAATTAATATTCCTACTGAAAAGTCAGAATTGTAGCAGGTTTAAGAAAATAGATAGCAGATTGAAGAAGATTTATGCATCACTATTGTGTGGGAGATGGGTGATAAGCACTTCCAAGATAAATTGTCTAAAAGTCTTAGCAGAAGACTATGTATATAGTCTTCTGCTAAGACCTTTATTCGTAATCGTCCTAAATCCTCATGTCACGTTGGAAAAAACCCAAAAAACTTCAACAGGCAGATTGAGTTTCGATGAGAAATTATCAAAAATTCTATCGTATCTATTCGCGTATCAATGAAGTTATCACAGCGCACGTTGCCTACAAGAATCGAACCATCATCCTCTTAAAAGTTAGATAGTATATTCTGGGGGTTTTATTGTGCACACCTTCCTTCTCCATATTTACGTAGTCCCGTGCCAATCTGAAAGATACGGGTTGAAACATCAGTAGGCCTTACGTATGCCACAAACAGTCAACCAGCAGGTGTTGAGGGACGGATTGTGTCTTCCAAGAGAACTTTTAGTGGTAAACTGCCTTGTATTTGCGTGCCGTATGAAAGAAAAAGGGGCTTGATGACCGAGTGACTAGTGCTCTGTACCACGAGACCCGGCGGTGCCAAGTATGTTTGTGGTGATTCGGAATTCACGTTAAACCGGTCCCGATCTAATATGATGATAGAGCGTTGGAAGTGGGGCTGACAACCCTACATCTACGCCCCGTAGAAAGAAACATTTACCATCTTGAAATCTGCCAGCAGGCAGACGGCCGTGGCCCACCATGGGGCTGTTGCGCCACTGATGATGATAATGATAATGATGATGGAAGAAAAACTCGGAAATTTTCTACGATGCAGCCTCACTATCGATGAAAGGGTCTACACACATTGTCACACGACATCAAGTCTACAATAATGCATCAATGACTATTGCCGCCAGCGTATTAGAAGTCTTCATTGGATCAAGAGTGGGGTAACATATTAATATCAACTATTAATCCAAAATTGGCTTTGTTTAAATATATTGCAATAATAAGTGAAAGTTATTACACAAAGCAACACTTTACTTTCCAGGGTACGATTCGATGTGTCACATTCAAATACAACGCCATCTTCAATTTATATGATGACATAGTAATAAAAAAACAGCATATTATGCAAATATTTGTATATTTTCTCCGAATAACGACTCCGATGTTACTTTAAATAAGAAGACACCGTATTGATTCTGACGACATGATGGCTTTTTAATGTCACTTTTACGACGCAATTTCTTCCACATTAGCTGGACCTGGAGGACGTATTGAGAGGGTTTCTTATCCCAGAAAAGATCTCTTTGGACACGTAATAGATTAACAGAATCAGTGATCCGTCTTGTCACGATAACCCCGTAATGGAGTTGCAACTCGTAGGATGTAGGCATGTTGAAGACTAATTTTTATCGCACGTTCCAATTTATCGGAGGAATGCGGATAGGATAGTTATTTTATTATTATTTTTTTTACTACTTTGATTGGGGTAATTGAAAAGTTTTCTCTTTCTGAAAGAGTAAAACTGCTTCTGCATACATGATTAGAGAATAATTTTTTTTTTTTTATGTTTTTCGTTTTGATAAACAGGAAAATGTGAGTTGGTTAAAAATATAAATAGAGTACCTAATTATTTTCGAGGACAAATTTTTTTTAAAAATCAATTTGAAAAGCATAAGGGGAAATGTGAATTTAAGTATTTAAAACTTGTATATCATATTTTTATGATTAACAAGTTTGGATTTTTTTAAATTATATAATATTTGAAATGCTTGGTTTTTCTTTGTATTATTTAAATAAGGAATTTGGAATAAATAAACAAAAACAAAGAAAAGGTTTTAAAAATTCTGGATTTTTTTTTTATAAATTGCATAAAGTATTCGATAAAGTAATTTAAACATCAATAATGAATATAATAAGAAATTATTATTAGCGTGAACCACTGCTAAAGTAACCATTAATTCTTCTTTCATTAACTGGAATTGACCGCTAATTCTCGACAATTTAACGAAATTAAAGGTTACGATAGTATTTGCACAAAGAAAATTGTTACAAAATGTTGCAAGCAAATATTGTAAAATATAATTCACTCTGTAACCGTGCTTCTTCCTACACACTAGCAAGAGCGTCCCCCTTTGGTGTTCAGGAGAAATGGTCAGTTGGACTATAAACTCTCACCCGAGAAGAAGTACAGCTCAATCATGTTCTTTGGTTGAGAATGTTAGTTTGCAGTCTCTCACCCAGAGAGGAAATATATTTCGCTTATCCTGCTCGTAGCTGAATATCGGGTTTTCGGCTTAGAAGTGGAATCATTTACACGAAGCTATACTTATATGTCTTAAAGTGTGTTACATATTGTATGCATCTAATTGTATGTGTGTGGTGTTTATGCGTGTGTAAATAAAGCTGTAAGTTCTCCAACCTGTCCCTCAAGTATCTCAACCCAACCACATCTAGTTACAACAGGGTTGTCCAACCTGCACACTACAACTCATCTTTAGTTGAAAACTTTTTTTTATCAAATTTCAATCTAATTGACAAAACAAAGAATAGTTGCATCCACTATAAAATGTATGGCATTTTTTTCTTGTTGTTGCTGTAGTTTGTTTTGTTTTGGAGAGTTCATTTTGTGACATAGAACATAAAATAAAAGGAATGACAACGAAACATTACCAGACGATAAATTGCACGAATAAACATTCCACTTCATCCGAAACAGCCATTTCGAATTTCAAAATGTATTCGAGATACAAAACATTTATAAGAATAAAAAAAAAAAAGATACACATCTCATAAAAATAAATTCTGTGAACGAATGCATTTGTGACAAAAACACAAAATATTTGAAAACAAAAAAAAATTCCACTGAAGATCATTCCATGAGTATAACATTCTGTGAAAAAAATAATCGATGATCGTCTAAAAAAATAAAATAAATAAAGGATATTTGTATAAACGACACCTCATTTGTTCCAGATCACTTGCGAGTTCTTCATCCCATCTTGTGAATAGATAGATCCTGCTATTCAGTCATAAAACATGAATGCATTACACGCGCACTCCTACAAAGAGGATGATATTTTTCCTTTCAGCCATAGATAAAGCTCCTTTGCTGCAAGGGAGGTAGTAAAAAACGGCCATTACGAGAGACTAAAAGTCGTATTACTATACAGTTTCGAGACCGGTTTATTTCGGAAATGATGACAGGAAGAGAACTTTCAGCACTTTGTCGTGCAAAAAAAGAAGGAAATAAATTCTGTGTTTACAGTAAAAGGTGAAAACCTTTTAAGTGTTTTGTAGTAAAAGTTAATCTTAGAGAGCGACTGAGTAAATAGAAATAAGTTCTTTTAGTTTCTTTATTACTTAAGTGTTACAAAGATTAGATTTCTTATTTTTAGTGAATTCTTAAATGAACTTTAGTATACAAATACGAATAAGAAGTATCTTAGAATAATTAAAAGTATTTGGCACTCAGAAAGTATACACTATTTTATCTCAGTATAAATGTATGAGTTTTTGTGTTAAAAAGTAACTTGTCTAATGTTTTTAATCCCTGTTATTTAATTTAACAATATTAACAAGTTAAGTAACAAGTCAATAAACTCTTAACATGTCAATTTAATAAGTTAATAATTATTTATTGGATATATCTACAGTTAGTGAAGAAAAAGTATGAAGTCCGCAATAATCGGATTTAACTGTTTGAAAATCATTATTATTTGAAATAATAATTAGGATATTTTGAATAAATAATTTTGAAATTGTTTGAAATTTAATTGCGCATAATTATGCGTGTATGTCCAATCCTCAGAGTCCTGCATGCACTGCAGGACTCTGAGATCCCATGAGTAATCTACTCATGGATGGAGGAAAAGAGATAGATTCTGCTTTGATGGAGCACCAGTAGGCAAAAGTCTGGCTTATCTCCGTGTCGCTGAAGTAGGAGGGCAGTGTCTTCCGGAAGGACTTTTAGGAGGAACTACCCCGCATTTGCGTATCGTATGGGATAAAACACGAAAAACTCCCGCCATGTTTTCCGACTAACGAGATAAAATGCTGAACATCACAAATTCTACCGAGTCTCTACATTTTTTGAAAGCGTGCAACAAAGCTGCCAGTGGATTGAACCTCAGCCCTAATGCTCACAAATGGCGCACGTTGCCATTGAGCCACAAGTCGAGCATGTGCTGTTTTACTTAACGTTCAAGTGTCGGTTTGCCAAAAATTTCCAATCCTAGAGCTTTGGCCCACCATGGGGCTGTTGCACCAATGAAGATGAAGAAGAAACAAGCAAAAAACTCTTTACACCATTGTAAGGACTTTACGCGAACTTCAAACCCTTTTTACTGTTGAATAAATTACGAACTTTCATCTATATTAATAAAAGAATCACATCCATTAGAACATATTTTAAATGAAAATATACTTTAAAAAAATATTTGAATGCATATTTTGTTAGATGCAAAAGGTTAATATTTTATAAAAAAAATAATATAAAAAACAACTCACAGAAAAGAACAAAATCTCAGCCAAACTGACCTGCTAAAGACAAAAAAACGTCATGCCAGAGTAACCCAGGAAGTATGTGGGCAGAAAAGAAGCCGTCTGAGAACAACAGAGAGAGACATTGTTCTGCCCGCGGAAAAGAGCAATCAACTCGGAAAAAGACAAGAAATATTTTTAATAAATTCCATGGGAAACAAACGGAGCAAAGAAGGATAATGTAACACTAGGTGAAATAACAACCGGCCCTCACAATAACCTAAGTGGCCGAGCGCTTTGTTGAACCCAGTCACTGTTCAATCGCTTGTAGTTACCACTGTTGCCGATTGCTGCCCAACATTGTAACCAGAAAGGGGATTTGGTTTTGGAGTAAAGTAGGCCAGCGGAAGACTTGCGCCAACTGTCTTGTAACACTGCTGCTTTGTGGGTAATTCCTTTGTTTGACAAGTCCATTCCCCCCGCCATGAGGAACATCGAATTGCTTTTAGTAATTTAAGACAAAAATAAAAGGAATCCTTACAATAATTCTCTGAATAAGAAGTGATTTAAAATAATCTCATTAAAATTTGTTTTATTTTGTCTGTGTTGTCGAAATACCAAAGATAGATAACAGCAAAATCTTCAAAAAAGAACGCAAATCTTTCTTAATCAGTCTTCTCAATCTTTTCTTAATCGATCATGATAATAATCATCATAAATCTTTCATAATGTTTCTTACAAAATCAGTTTTTTTATATTATTTTTCATCTTAGCTTAGAATCTTCATGATTAATCCGTATCATGAAGATTCTAAGTTAATATGAATTACACAGTGTACATCAGGTGAGAGTGTAACCATTGCATTGTAGGTAATTCCTTGTTTGACAAGTCCATTGCCCCCGCCATAAGGAACATCGAATTGCTTTTAGTAATTTAAGACAAAAATAAAAAGTAATCCTTAAGAATAATTCTCAGAAATTTTAATTCTGGATAAAAAGGTGATTTAAATAATCTCATTAAAGTTTGTTTTTACTTTTTTGAGTAGTATGTGTTGTCGATATCCCCAAGGATATAAAACAGCAAAATTTTCAAAAAAAGAATGCAGATCGTTGTATCATGCAGATTCTAAGCTAATATGAGTTAAACAGTGGACATCATCTCAGAGTATAACTATTGAATTGTGGTTTTTTTATTTATTTTTTTTTTTTTTTTTTTTTTTTATAGACTTTCCCGCCAAAATAAACTTCTTTGGCAATTTAAAACATATACCGGAATCCGTGCAACAGTTCTGTAGGATTTAATTTTGATTAAAAAGGTTTTAAAATAATTTCATTAAAGTTTGTTTTGTTTTGTGTTTGTTGTCGAAATCACCAAAGAACAGCAAAATTTTCAAAAAGAATGCAAATCCTTCTTTATCAGTACCATGCAGATTTTAACCTACTATGAGTTAAACAGTGGACATCAGATGAGAGTGTAACAACTATTGCATTGTGGGAGGTTTCTTTGTCTGATATATTTTCCCGCCATAATCAAAAAAATTTAACTTAGTAAATTCTTCTTCTTTGGCAAATTTAAAACGCATACCGGAATCCTTACAACAGTTCTTTCTCTGGGATTTAATTTTTGAATAAAAAGCGATTTAAAATAACCTTTTAAAAAGAATCCCAACAAGCTAAACGTTTTTTTATTAGGTAAAGTGTATGTAGTGTTGAACTGACAAGCACAGAAAAAAAAACAAAATTTTCAACAACAACACAAAAAAATGCAAATTTTTCTGAATCCATAGAATGTCTGATGCAAATTACTTCGAAAATCCCCTTTACTTGGAACTTCTAAGGTGATTAATTTAACTTTCAAATTCGATATTGATTAGGGATGTTGTCTGACTAGGGGGGAGATTTTCATTCGATAGGAATTTGTTAGGCTTCTCCCTTAGAGGTAGCCAAGACTAAAAGCAAATGAACTAAGCCATTTGAATATTTTAAAGGGAAACTCCATTAATTACTTTCTAGATTAAATTCAATTAGTAAATTTTTGTTTATAATTTCCTTTTAGTAATTTTATAGCCGAAATATGCAATGTATAAAATTATCATAAATTTGCTTATTAGGCTTTAATGTTTATATACAAATATATGGTTTTAAATTTCACAGTATTTATTTATCAATATAAGATTCCTTCAAATAATTTACATTTAAATTTCTGATAACTAATGCCTTATTACATTTAATTAAAAAAATCTAATCAGTTTCTAATTTGCTTTCTAAATTTAAATGAAAAATATTTTAACAGCACAGCAACTTTGGCGCCTAATGACCGAGTGACTGGCGCTCTTTGCCCTAGGTATTGGGTTCGAGTCTAGGCGGATCCATAAATGTTTGCAGTGGTTCTGTATCCACTTTAAACCGTAGGTTCCGGTCTAATATAACTGTAGAGAATCGGACCTAGGACTGACTACAATACTACCTCGTAAAAAGAAAACCATCTCCTGTCTCGAAATCTGCCAGCAAGCAGATGGTCTTGGCTCACCATGAGGCTGTTGAGCCAATGAAGAGAAGAAGATAGCAGCTTTATATATATTAAAATTACAAAATAAAAAATAAATAAATATTCAAAATGATACAATGCTTTAAAAAGTATTAACTTATGTTATTATTTATTACTTAGGCATTTATGATGTGACTCAACATAAAGTAATAAGTGAACATTGGTACTAATAAATAATGAGAAAAGGAAAAGTAAGGAATCGCTCTTTAAGAAAGTACTTTTTTCCCCCTTTTTACAAAGAAGTACTTTTAAAAGCAAGGAATCCTAAAAGAAAAAAAATTATGTTTGAAAGTGTTTACAAATAGATTATTAGAATATATATATATATATTCCCTTTTGAATATCTACATTTATTTGTAGAATTAGCCATTTTAAATTCTTCTACTAACTATAAACTTAACTACTCTTAAAATAACCAAACGTTATTACAGATAAAAACATATTCTAATAAAGACAATTTATTCAATCGTATACTAAACATTTTCCTCTTATAAATACTTACGTTTTCAAAATATTAAATTTCCATTTATTCATTCATTTATGTTTTCATTTTATTTATAAAATAATTGTGTATCGGATTTTATTAGATATTTCTACTAAAAAAATACAATAATTTTTATATTTTAATACTTATTAGAACTTTTCAACAGTTACAATTTACGCGAAATTCGCAAGACTCTAAATCCATAAGCCCATATATACATTTCTGCGAAAACAATTGAATTTATTTTCCCTTGTCCATGAAAAGAACCTTGGCGAAACGGACGGACGCAACGGATTTGTCCATGATTCACCTGCACAACAACAAGCGAAACACCTCTTTGAACGGAAAATAAAACCATTACATCCACCAGGTAAACGTCGGGTGAGAATTTATGCCTTCCCTCATTCTAGACATTCCTGCCTCGTTGACCTTGCCCATCTTCCCGAAGGAAAATCCTGGAAGAACATAAAAATGGCGGGAAAACGCAGTTCCGAAACACTGCCGTGTGTCTTGCCCATTATTTCTAGTCCTTATTCACCTCACGTCCTTAAACAGTGTCTGGCTTGTCACAAAAAAAGAAAAGAATTTTCATTATTTGGACAGTTTTCTTTTTTATATTCTGTATGGAAGCGAGAGAAAGGAAGGCCGCTATGTGGACAACTGTTTGTTTTGTCCCATTGCAGTAGAGTTTTCTGTTCGCTGTTTCTATTGAGGCATTTATGGTAATGGTAGGAAAAGTAGGTCGGCCTAAGGGCCATTAACGGTCATCGACGAAAGTTGGGGTGCCGTGAAGTGAAGTGAAGTCGCAGGCGGGAAAAATGACTGCCAGGATATCGAAGTCGTTTTCAAATAATAGCTTCTGGGAGAATGGCCACTTTCTGTTGTAGTGCGTGAGTAAGGTTGAATATTTTTTTTCCCCTTTTTGTCCCCTATTGCTATAAATGAAAAAGGGAAAAGTAATCTCAGAAAGGAACTGAAGAAGTCAGAAGAAATGTTATTGTGGTAATTACTGTAATATTCTTTTTGGATCGATAACAAAAAGTAAACAAATGAGTTTTTATTTTCTTCAGAACAATTGTTTATAAAGATTTTTTTTTACCTCGAACGAAATAAAAATTTTGTCAGATTCATTCTTCTTAAATAAGATTTTTTATTTTTTTATTTTCGTGATTGATATAAGTTAAGTTTCATTAAATATTGAAATATACTACATTTATATATAAAAGCAATTAATTTAACACACAAAAAATAGAAATTTTTAATATTTTATTTGACTTTTAAGAGATTTGATAACGAAATACTATGCAAAATTATTTCATATTTCATCATTATAAGTCAACATATCCGCAAACAAATTCTTTTATTTTACAAAATTCCTTCAGTTTTAAAATTTCTAGAATTCCGGCTGGCCATTCCAGAATTGCCTTATTTTGGGACATTTGAATACTATTTCATTTTAAACCTACTTTCTTCCTATTAAAATATTCAATTCACTTTCTTAAATCCACGCTTTTCACACTTAAACCTTTATGTAGAAGAAAAAATACACCAAACATTTCTTTTTGATAGATTTATTACTAAATTCGAAAATCTTTAAACTACAAAGGAAAAAAAAAGAATAGCTTCATTTTTAGGTAAACGAACTTTTTCCAAATGGAAAAAACAGCTTTAGGGAGAAACAGTTAGCCTCAATTCCTCACTTTAAAATCACCCCACCCAAACGAAACAGTTCCGTACCAGAAAAATAAAATTTTCGTTCCTTTACTCTAACAGAATAGAGCCACTTTCGTGAACCACGTTTAAAAAAAAAAAAACCCCCAAAAAGAACAAACAATATTTTACTATGTCGGCACGAATTTGAAACGAATGGATTTTTTGAAGCACTTCGCGTGCGTATGAAAAAGAAAAGAAAGCAGAGAAAGACACGAAGAAAATAACAGATCTTAAAAAGCGAAAATATTTCCATTTTTTTAGCTTAAAAAAAAAATTTCTTTTTTCTTTCTTATAAATTCTTCTACCTTTCACATCCGCAACACACCTTCATTGGTGATTCAGTAATATTCTGTTCGTAATTAAGAAAAATGGAGCAGATAGTAAATCCCATTGGAGTATTTAATTATGAATTCAAGCCCAGCTGGGAAATATTATCATGCAGATTGGGCAGCCATTAAACCTTTAGTTTGATAAAGCAGCTGATGGATCCACAAGATACTTTCGTAGAATTAAAAACCATCTTTAAAAAACCATCTTTTAAATTAATAAATAAAATTTAAATATTTTAGTCATGTTAAGAGCAATGTAGAATGTAATGGAAT
The DNA here is from genome assembly GCA_021605075.1 of Caerostris darwini. Classification (NCBI taxonomy): domain Eukaryota; kingdom Metazoa; phylum Arthropoda; class Arachnida; order Araneae; family Araneidae; genus Caerostris; species Caerostris darwini. The sequence continues at coordinate 164,156 of BPLQ01009518.1, read as the reverse complement.
AGAGATAAATGGATTCAAAACGAATTTTCCAGCAACGAGTAGTTGTATTGATAAAAGGAAATGTTTCATTTTTATAATCTAAGAGATTGATTTGTCGCTCTACGGTCATCTTGTCCACACTTTGTATGAAACAGCCCGGGACCTACACTTTAAAATGACACCGCCAGGACACGAACTTAAAACTTGTGGTACCCAGCGCCAGTGAGCTAGCCACTCGGCCATCAGGTCCTTAAGATATGTTATATAAATATATATTTATCGTACGAACATCTATAATTACTAAATGTTAATTTTTAGTTATAATAGATACTTTAATCTATAATAACTAAGAATTATAGATTAAAGTATATATTAAGTATTAAAATATCTATTTTATATGTATTACTATCTTCTTACTTTAAATATTGTACTTATTACCATCATTAACATTCTAATATAGATGTATTTTATAATATAATACTACTTTTAATATAAAGCAAAGCAAATTCATTTTTAACACTAGAAATTATAGCTTTGGGGAAAATATTACACAAATAAAAAACATTATTTCATATTTCATCACTTTCAGTCAATATATCTGCAAAATATATTTTTTTATTTGGCAAAATTCCTTCAGTTTTAAAATTTCTAGTATTGCGCTTTGCCATTCCAGAATTGCCTTATCTTGGAACATTTGAATTCGTTTCCATTTTAAACCTACTTTCTTGATACTAAAATATTCAATTCACTTTCTTAAATCCACATATTCAAATACTTTCACACTTAAACCTTTATGCAGAAAAAATACATCAAAAACTTCTTTTGTTAAATTTATTACTAAATTCGAAAGCACAAAAAAAGAAAGAATGACTTCATTTTTAGGCAAACGAACCTTTCTCCATATGGAAAAACCGTTTTAGGAAGAAACAGTTAGCCTCAATTCCTCACTTTAAAATCACCACCCAAACGAAACAGTTCCGTACCAGAAAAAATAAAATTTCCGTTCCTTTACTCTAACAAAATCGAGCCACTTTCGTGAACTACGTTTAAAAAAAAAATAAACCCCCAAAAAGAACAAACAATATTTTACTATGTCGCCACGAATTTGAAACGAAAGGGTTTTTTGAAGCACTTCGCGTGAGCATAATAAAAATAAAAATAAAAAGCAGAGAAAGACACGAAGAAAATAAAAGATCTAAAAAAGCGAAAAGATTTCCATTTTTTTTAAAGTAAAAAAAAAAAAGTTCGTCATTTCTTTTTTTTTCTTATAAATTCTTCTACGTTTCACATCCGTCGTGAAACCTTCTTTGAAATTCATTAATATTCTGTTTTCGTAATTAAGAAAAATGGAGCAGATAGTAAATCCCATTGGAGGATTTAATTATGAATTCAAGCGCAGCTGGGAAATATTATCATGCAGATTGGACAGCCATTAACTCCTTAGCTTGATAACGCAACTGATGGATCCGCAAGATATATTCTATATAAAAAATAGATATTTTCGATATTTAAAATATTTAAACTATTTTATTTATGTTAAGAGCAATGTGGCACATAATCGAATAGGGATAAATGGATTCAAAATGAATTTTCCAGTAACGAGTAGTATATATAGCAGTATATAACGAGTTGTATTGATAAAAGGAAATGTTTAACTTTATAATCCAAGAGATTGATTTGTCGCTCTACGGTCATCTTCTGCACTCTTTGGGTTAAACAGACCGGGACCTACAGTTTAAAGTGGATTTCGAACCACTACAAACACCTTTGGCACAGCCAGGACTCGAATCTAAAATCTGTGGTACCGAGCGCCAGTGAGCTAGCTACTCGGCCATCAGGACCCTAAGGTATGTTATATCAATATATGTTTATTGTATGACCGTCTATAATGACTAAATGTTAATTTTTAGTTATTATAGATGTCATACTTTAAATATTGTACTTCTTACCATCATTAACATTCTAATATAAATGTATTTTATAATATAATACTGCTTCTACTAAAAGTCAAAGCAAATTCATTTTTTAACAACGGAAATTATAAAATTTAATTATTAACACAACTATATATATAAACCATCTATATAACTTAATTAATTACCAATTTAATTTTTGTGTTATTATTAAATTTTAACACGAAAATTATAAATATTTCTAAAATTATAGCTTTGAGGAAAGTATTCCACAAGTAAAGAGCATTATTTCCTATTTCATCATTTTAAGTCAATGTATCCGCAAAATATATTTTTACTTTACAAAATTAATTCAATTTTAAAATTTCTAGAATTGCGTATTGCCATTCCAGAATTGCCTTATTTTGGAACTTTTGAATTCTATTTCATTTTAAACCTACTTTCTTGAAAATAAAATATTCAATTCACTTTCTTAAATCCACAGTTTCACATTTAAACCCTTATGCAGCAGAAAAAATACATCAAAAACTACTTTTGCCAGATTTATTACTAAATTCAAAAATCTTTATACTACAAAGAAAAAAAGAAAGAATAGCTTCATTTTTAGGTAAACTCTACATGAAGAAACAGTTTTAGGACGAAACAGTTAGCCTCAATTCCTCACTTTAAAATCACCACAAACGAAACAGTTTCGGAACCAGAAAAAATAAAATCTTCGTTCCTTTACTCTAACAGAATCGAGCCACTTTCGTGAACCACGTTTAAAAAAAAATAAACCCCCCAAAAAGAACAAACAATATTTTACTATGTCGGCACGAATTTAAAACGAAAGAGTTTTTTGAAGCATTTCGCGTGAGCATAAAATAAAAATAAATAAAAAGCAGAGAAAGACACGAAGAAAATAAAAGATCTAAAAAAGCGAGATTTGCATTTTTTTTTAAGAGTAAAATAAAAAAGTTCGCCATTTCTTTTTTTCTTATAAATTCTTCTACCTTTCACATCCGCAGCACACCTTCTTGGAGATTCATTAATATTCTGTTCGTAATTAAGAAAAATGGAGCAGATAGTAAATCCCATTGGAGTATTTAATTATGAATTCAAGCCCAGCTGGTAACATTATCATGAAGATTGGGCAGCCATTAAATCTTTAGTTTGATAAAGCAGCTGATGGATCCACAAGATATTTTCGCTAGAATTTAAAAAACAATTTTTAAAAAAACTCTCCTTTTAAATTAATAAATAAAATTAAAATATTTTAGTCATGTTAAGAGCAATGTAGAATGTAATGGAATAGAGATAAATGGATTCAAAACGAATTTTCCAGTAACGAGTAGTTGTATTTATAAAATGAAATGTTTAATTTTATAATCCAAGAGATTGATTTGTCGCTCTACGGTCATCTTGTGCGCACTTTGGGTTAAACAGACCGGGCCCTACAGTTTTAAGTGAATTCCGAACCGCTACAAACACTCATGATACGGCCGGAACTCGAACCAAAAACCTGTGGTACCGAGCGCCAGTGAACTAGTCACTCGGCCATCAGGCACTTAAGATTTTTATATAAATATATATTTATTGTATGACCATCTATAATAACTAAATATTAATTAAAATTAATAAAATTAAAATTAATAAATTAATAAAATTAATTATTATTAAAATTAATAATAAAATTATAGACTAAAGTATCTATTAAGTATTAAAGTGTCTATTCTATAAGTATTACTATCATCTTATTTTAAGTATTGTACTTCTTACCATCATTAACATTCTAATATAGATGTATTTTATAGAATAATACTGCTTTTACTATAAGCTAAAACAATTCATTTTTTCTAACACTAGAAATTATAGCTTTTTGGAAAATATTCTACAAATAAAAAGCATTATTTCACATTTCGTTATTTTAAGCCAACATATCCGCAAAAAAAATTCTTTTATTTTACAAAATTTCTTCAGTTATAAAATTTCTAGAATCGCGCTTTGCGATTCCAGAATTGTCTTAATTTGAAACATTTGAATTCGTTTTTATTTTAAACCTACTTTCTTGATACTACAATATTCAATTCACTTTCTTAAATCCACACTTAAACCTTTATGCAGAAGAAAAATACATCAAAACCTCATTTTGTCAAATATATTCAAAATAAATTCAAAAAATCTCTAAATTCAAAATTCTATAAACTACAAAAAAGGAAGAATGACTTCATTTTTAGGTAAACGGACTTTTTCCATATGGAAAAACCGTTTTAAGAAGAAACATTTAGCCTCAGTTTATCACTGTAAAATCACTACCACCCAAACGAAACAGTTCCGTACCAGAAAAAATAAAATTTCCGTCCCTTTACTCTAACAAAATCGAGCCACTTTCGTGAACCACGTTTAAAGAAAAATAAACCCCACCAAAAGAACAAACAATATTTTACTATGTCGGCACGAATTTGAAACGAAGGAGTTTTTTGAAGCATTTCGCGTGAGCATAAAATAAAAAATAATAAAAAGCAGAGAAAGACACGAAGAAAATAAAAGATCTAAAAAAGCGAGAAGATTTCCATTTCTTTTAGAGTAAAAAAAATGTTCGCCATTTCTCCATACCATTGGAGTATTTAATTATGAATTCAAGCCCAACTGGTAACATTATCATGCAGATTGGGCAGCCATTAAACCTTTAGTTTGATAAAGCAGCTGATGGATCCACAAGATATTTTCGCGGAATTGAAAACCACCTTTAAAAGAAACCTTCTTTTAAATTAATAATAAACATAAATGAAATAAAATTATTTTATTTATGTAAAAGCAATGTAGCATATAATCGAATAGAGATAAAAAACAAAACATTTCTTAGATGTAGTTAATGTAGATTTTAAACATTTCCTTTTATCAATACAACTACTCGTTACTGGAAAATTCGTTTTGAATCCATTTAATACGAATTTTCCAGTAACGAGTTGTTGTATTGATAAAAGGAAATGTATAATTTTATAATCCAAGAGAGAAGAAAGAGCAAATGTTTTACTATAAGTGCATTGTTTTAGTTGGGTCGAATTGCTTACAGTTTTAGGAGCGTTTGGATAATTTGTTTTATTTTTAAAACAGAACGAATTACTTGAAAAAGCATGTCTCAAAATTCCACAGGGAATTTCAGAATTCCTTTCATTGCAAAACTCAGATCTGAAAATGCAGGAATAAAAAACTTTAAATTGTATTACACTGTTTTTATTGTATTATGTTTGACATTAATGACGTTATATTTTTTTTGCTCTTGCGATACTCAGTACAGTTTTTGATACTGAATGTTGGAAATTTTAAAGATCGGTATTTAAAAAAAATTCAAAACAATTCATCATTAGTATTTATCATAAAAATAAATCCATTTGCATGATATAAATAAGAGAATATTTTCTTTAAACGTTAATGTTTTCGTAGCAATTGAAGAACTTCAATAATTAGAAACAAACATACTTTAAAAGAAAATTATAAAATTGAAAAAAAAAAATTAAAAATTAAACTATTTAGGAGATAATAGTAATAGTAATAGTATAGGAGGAGGTAAAAGTATAGAGGTAATAGTATTTATTGTTTTCCTATAATAATGCAATAAAAAAATTAACCATTTTTAAATGAACAAATGAAATAATAAAAAATAATTTTAAACGAAAATAATTTTCTGTTTGACAAATTTATATTTAAATGAAAGCCTTTTTAATTTGATAATAATCATTGCTCCTAATTCAATTAAACAATTTTACAAATTAATTAAATTCATATAAATAATAAACGTTTAAAACTCTATTTAATCATAGGCAACTTTTGTCGTTATTAGATATATATTAGTTACCATATATATGATATGATTAATAAAAAGAAAATTTTATTATTTTCTAAAACTAAAGGATAAAATTCATTAAATTTCAAAAAAATTTTCGTCTTTAATACATTTCTTAAAAGACATTTCATTTTTCATTAATTTATATTAATTTTCAAAAAATACAGAAAATTTATTACAGTAAATAAACAAATAAAAAAACAACAAAAAACCCCAAAAAAAATTAAATAAATAAATAAAACAAAAAACAAATAAAAAATAAAAAACGAATAGCAAATAAACAAATAAAATATAAAAATAACAAATAAAAAAATTTTATACTTTTTTAGGTGTTCATATTGTTCAGTGTTATTAGAATGTTGATAAAATAATATACTTATTATTTATTATTATAATTAGTTTATTGCATAGCATTTGCCAATATTTCCAATATATTATTTTAAAAACTTTTTTTTCTTTTCTAAATACATTCTTTGATTATATTTTTGCTCTTTAATAAATAATTTTCATGCAATTTAATTTCATATCCCTGCACCTAAAATTCCATTTATTAAAATTAAATAAATCTATATCATTCTAACTTAAAAAGGAGATCCATTTATCTATCAATTTTTACAGGCATATTAAATAAAATAATTCATTTACATAAACCGATGTTCGAAAACATCTGCGTTTTCGTTTCATTTCACACACCTGCGTTTTCAAAACATGAGATAAAAAGAAAAACTTTCGTCCGCCATTAATATCCCGGGCAACAAAAACTGCAGAAATTACTTATACAAAATTTTATTCTTTACGAATGGATATTATTTCAAAGATGAAAAGAAAACTGTAAGGTGAATTTTAAAATTAAAAATAAAAATTTCCTTTATTTTTCATTAAGAAAAATTTATTGGGATAAATTCAGAAAGTTAATAGTTTTTGGGATTATTTAGGAGTATTTATACTTTGAAATATTAAAATATTTTTGTTATTCATTTTCATGAAGAAAAAATAATAAATTTGAAATAATATTTACAAAACGAATTTATTTAATCAAAATATAGATAAATTTAAAATTATTCTACTGTGTCCAAAATGTAAGACCAATTTTCAATTTAAAATTCCTGGGCTTATGGAATTTCAATTTTTTTTCTTTTTTAGGTTACTGGCATCTGTGTGAAATTTGACGTCAAAATATTCATTAATGATTGAGTAGTTGAATGATTCAGTAATGATTGAGTCATTAATGATTGAGCTTGGCCTTGTGAGACGCTAAAACTGATTCCGGCGATTTTTGAAATTTCTGAATTGACTGAGCAACGAACTTGCATTCAATTTTGCTTGCGGAAACGTATAATGTTGCAGAAGGCATTCGATGGGCATTCCTATATCGGAAAGAATTGTTTAGAAGTGGTATAAACAATTTGAAGTAGGCAGAGAACGCGTTGAAGACGAAGAGCCCTCTGGTCGACCATCCACCTCCATTAAAGATTTGGTGCTTGCAAACAGTCGATTTACAATTAGAGGCCTTGCTGATGGTGTTGGAATTTCAAAAGGATCGGTCAATTCCATTTTGGGCCTCAAACGCGTCAAATCTCGATTGGTACCGAAAACACTGAATGCATCAGCTCACACTGCATTCATTCTTCGTGATTTTTCGCCAAAAATGAAACCCATATCGTTCCACAATCACCGTATTCACACCGTGCTACCTTTGGCTATTCTCTAAGTTTTGAGTCGATTGAAGAGATTCAACGTGAATCGCCGCGTGCTATAAAGGCCATCCTTGACGATTAGTTTTTAGCATGCATTGCGGATTGGAAAAAAAGTTGGCATAAGTGCATTGTGTCTGGAGGGGATTACTTTGAAGGCGATGAAATAAATTTGGAAGAATAAATAAAGAGTTTTAGAAAAAAAAAATAATTGATCTTACTTTTTGGACACAGTGGTATTACAATATTTTTGTTATTAATTTCTATAAAGAAAAAAAAATAATAAATATGAAATAATATTTACAGTTCGAATTTATTTAAACAAAATATACTTGAAATACCGCTTAAATTAATTGTTAAATTGTATAACAGACTGTCGTTTCAAATGAGAAAATAAAACTTGTCAGCTATTATAAAGTATAAAATTAGATACATCGTTAACGTATTTTACTAAAAAAACTAAGTTTTAATGTGTAACGAGAATACCTATAAAAAAACTAACATTACAAAGAAAAATTATTAATTGCCATAGTTTGCCTTTGTTTACGTATAGTTCCCGAAATTTATCTGTTTACTCAATTCACTGCTCCTAATTACCGGTTTGGAAATCGGTTTTCTGGTTATCATATCGGAAAAATGTAAACGGCACATAATCGGTCAATTGATTTTTAATTAACATCCTAATAATGGCACAACCCAATAATGCGACTAACAATGGACTTGTTTTAATTGTACTTTATCGGAGCGGAAAAAGATTAAAAACAAAAAAAAACCATTAAAAATATTCATATATTAATTAAATATATATAAATGACAATAGACTATATAAAAAGTAATTTCGCTTAGTATATATATATATATATAGTTTAATGAAATTTATCATATATATATATATATACATAATATAATATTATATTTATATTTATTTATTATATTGAATATAGTAATAAATATAATTCAATATATAGTTCAATATTATTATATTGAATATACGGGCCGAGTGGCTAGCACTCTGGCATTCGGTACCACAGGTATCAGGTTCGAATCCTGGATGTGACACGGATGTTTGCAGTGGTTCGGAATCCGCTTTAAACTGTGGGTCCGGTGTAATAGGATCATAGACCGTTGTGGGGGTAGAGTTACACGCGTCCTTAGCATATCTTCAAGCTATACGTGCCCCCTGGGTAGTGCTAAATGAGTAACAGCGGTGCAGCCCTTGCTTATGGCATAAAGATTATCTGTCTCTGTATTGCCAGCTGCATTAATACAGCATTATATATATATATATATATATATTATATTGTATACATATTATATTATATATGATTGAAATTATATATATATATATTACATATATAAATATTTTTTTTTTTTTTTTTTTTACATTTTGGAAGAAATTTTAAAATGTTGTCAGATTTTTAGATCTTAGGTACATCAGTTAAGTTCTTTTGGTAAAATACCATCAGATTTTTTTTTTTAATTAACTTAAAAACGGATTTTATATATTAAAACATCTTTTATTTAAAAACTTTTTTTGAAGAATGGTGAAACAAATAAGTTCTTGTCATTTTAATGTTTGTAATAACAATGTATAACTTATATAAAACTATGTATAACTATGTATAAATTTATGTAAACATTTGTTCTTCGTAAAAATATTAATTCCTTTAAGAACTTAAAATAATCTATATATAACTTAAATAATCTATCTATCTATCTATTTTATCTATATATATATTAATATATAGATAGATAGATAGATAGATATATTGATATGTGTACATTAATATCTTAAATTTTATATTATTTTGAACATTTAACATCTTAATATAACAAAATAAATGAGACCAAAAACAGGAAATTTGAAATTGATCATCAATAACTTAAAAATTATAATTTTAAGCTATTAATTATTATTATAATAGTTTAATTATTATTATCAATTATTATTTATCATAGTTTAATTTTTCAAATGCAATCTATAAAATGCTAATTAAATTAATACAAATCGAGCTAATCAATTTAGGACTTTCTTTTTGGATCATAATATAATGTGTTCTTAGCTGATAACCGTTTCAACTTTGTATACATCAATAAAAACCTTTAAAATGTTTATATGTAATTTAGTAGAAAGTCAAATACAGTTAACTTCTGCAACATGCAACATTAATTAAAATGTAACAGAATTAAATAAATAATTTTCTTCAAAAACGCAGAATTCTTTATTTCTTCACTCTTTTCAGCGTAAAGGAGAATTTTAATAATTTTAATTATCCTTTTATTTTTTACTTAATTAACACTCCGAGATAAAATATTCTGAAAGAGAAAAATTATGAAATAAAAATTGAACCGAATGTTTTTCTTTAAAACTGCCTACTTAAGAACCCTTTTTCAAGGTTTTTAAGTGCATTAATTTATTCCTTATTTTTAAAAAATAACGCTCTTCAACTTTTAGATAACTGTCACGAATACATAAGTAAATGGATTCATAATTTATAAGTATCGAATTAAAATTAGACTTATTATTTTTATTTTAATAGGAATATTTATGTTATGCGCATTGTTTAATTAATATTGAAGTCTATTTTAGATCATTGTAATTACTTGGGTATGTTTAAACACAAAAAATTTAAAGATTTAAACGTTGAATTCTAACTTGCTATTGTTTAAGGTTTGAAAATTTTAAAAATAATATTTTATTTTCACGTTATTTAAAGTATTATAGTTTTTAAAAATCAATTATTTAATTCAAACACTTCAAAATTCAATCGTGAATAAATATGTAAAGAATTACTAGTATTGTTTAATATAGCTTTAAATGTCGTATGACATATTAAAAATATGTGTCATTAAAAAAGATTTAAAATAATGAAATTTGAAAATTTTTGAAAATTATACCTCAGCTTGATATAAACAACGTATCTTATTACTTAGATTTTAACTTTATTATCTTATTTTATTTTTATGCTATTATAGTTTTTAAAAATCAATTATTTAATTCAAATACTTCATGATTCTGTTGTGAATAAATAAGTAAAAAATTACTGGTATTGCTTAATATAGTTTCATATATATCGTATGACATATTAAAAAAGATTTAAAATAACGAAATTTGTAAAAATTTGAAAATTATACTTTTCTTTGATATGAACAGCGTATCGTATTAGTTGCATTTTATTTTATTTTTACGGTATTGTAATTTTTAAAAATCTATTATTTAATTCGAAAACTTCAAAATTCTATTGTGAATAAATATGTAAAGAATTATTGGTATTGTTCAATATACATAGTTTCATATATCGTGTGGCATATTAAAAAATATGTATCATTAAAAAAGATTTAAAACAACGAAACTTGAAACATTTTGAAAATTATACCTTTGCTTAGTATGAATAGCATATCAAGAGATATATATATCAGCTTGATATAACAGGATATCAATTATTTACATTTTAAATTTAACATCTTTATCTTTTTTATACAATTATATTTTTTTTAAATCAATTATTTAATTCAAACACTACATTATTTTATTGTGAATAAATATGTAAAGAATTATTGGTGTTGTTTAATATAGTTTTATATATCGTATGACGTATTAAAAAATGTGTATCCTTAAAAAAGATTTAAAATAACGAAATTTGAAATTTTTTTGAAAATTACACCTTTGCTTGATGTGAACAGCTTAATTATTAATTTTTGTACTTATTATTTTGTGTGTATAATTTTCTTATTAATTTTTGTACTTATATGTTCGATTTGTTTGAAAAAAATGTTAATCGAACTTTTATAATAAAATGAATGGAAAATCATCGGAAGCAGAGGATGGATCGGAAAAGGAACGTTTTTAAATTCATGTTTCCTTCCTAACTGTTTCCCTTGGCTTTATCTTTATTATTTTGGCAAAATGCTTTATCTCTGCTTTCACAATTCCTATTTTATCGTGTGAAAAGAGGTTTAATTAATTACTTTTTGGTATATGTTAGCAATGACAACTAGTATTTCATATGTATAATTAACTATTTCAGTAATAGTTAGCATTCATTGCACATTCATTTCTTTTTACGTATTCCATACTTTTTTAAAATAAAAAGTGTCTTGACCAACTTGTAATCCTATTTATCATTTTTTAATGCATTTAATAAAATTTCTATTTCTAAAATTTTATTTCCTCTCTTTTAAAATTTTTTTAGTAATGCCATTATGAAAAAGACTTCACTTATATTATCATTTTTATAAAATTAATTATAAAATAGACATTAGACATCCACTCTTTTTTTTTTTTCTCAAAAACAGCAACAACCTGTATTTAACAAATTTTCAAGTGTTTATTTCTTGACCAAATACTGACATTGTAACATGCTTCCTCCTACACACTAGCAAGAGGGCCACCTTGTGACGTTCAAGAGAAATGGTCAGTTGGCCTACAGACTCTCACCCGTAAAGGAAGTATATTTCGCGCACCCTGCGCGTGACTGAGTTTCGGGTTTTCGGCTTAGAAGTGGAATCCTTCTGTGAATCTATAATTATCTGTCTTTAAATGTGTTAAATAGTGTATGTCTCTAACTATATGTGTGTGTGTAAATAAAGTTGTGAGTTCTCCAACATGTTCCTCAAGTATCTCAACGCAACCACACCCAGTTAAAATCTGATTGCCCCATCTTTATGTAGGAGAATAGTAAAAACCCGAGAATATATATCTATGCTGGATATGAGATTTGATGTAAGTGTATTTTAAACGAATGATTTTCCTAAATCCTAACATGCAAATAAGTTTGTTAATGCAAAGAACAAATCATAAGAATAAATACTACTCTTTCGACAAAACAATAAATAATCTTCAAACATAAGAGATCAGCAAATAATTAAATATTTAAAAAAGCTTAAGTTGAGCATGGAAAGAAGCCTTTAAAATTCCCCGTTCTACAGTTTTCTTTAACTGGATCATACACAAATCAGCTAGAAGATGAACCAGAGCATATTGGGAAGTTTTTGATAACTTGGAAAGTTTCCTGGCATACGTCAGAGTAATCATTTTCTGAGATTCGATAATAGTTTGGGTGTTGGCCAATTTGAACTTTCTGGAAAGAATATTTTAGGACATTTACGAAAATTTCTGTCCCGTTTCTCTCCGTGTGCTACTTTTTTAAGTTCTAAGATAGTAATAAAAAAAACCCTCTCAATAAATATTACATCAAATTCTTACATTATAATGTTTTAATCTTATACAATAAACTTTATGATTCTCTATTTTAAAAAACCAATTAATTTGGTAGAATAAAAATTAAAAGGCAAACATTTTAAACAGCTAATTTCACAAAAGTGAATCAATCCTGCGGGACCTGATGGCCGAGTGACTAGTATTCTGGCCCTCGGTACCACAGATTTAGGTTCGAATCTCGGAGGTACCATAGATGTCTGTAGTCGTTCAGAATCCACGTTAAACCGTAGGTCCCCATTTAATAAAAGGTTGTAGAGTGATGGGGGTAAGGCTAACTCTGCCTGTAAAAAGAGAACATATCCTGTCTCGAAATCTGGCAGAAGGTCTTGGCCCACCAAGAATTCATCTTTTTGTACCAAAAATGTTTTTTTAATTGGGTATAAAACTTACATATAGTTTCATCATCATCAACGGCACAACAGTCCCATGCAGGGCAAAGGTCGTCTGCCTGCTGGTAGATTTGGAAACATGAGATGTTTTCTTTTACGGGATAGGGTTCTCAGTCCTACGTCCAACGTTCTACATTCATATTAGAATGGGATTTATGATTTAAAGTGGATTCTGAATGACTACAAACATCTATGGCACCGCAAGAACTCGAACCTAAAACCTCCAGTCACTCGGCCACCAGGCCTCACGTATAGTTTACATCAGTATATAATGTATTAATTTAATATGAACAATTTCTTAATTTTTTTTTAAACATTCTGATTTAATAATTAGTTCTAATGCAGCTAGCAAACACTTAGATAATAGTCTTTGATGCCTTAAGGCAAGAGCTCCACCAACGTTACTCACTTAGCATTATCCAGGAGGTGCGTGTAGCTTGAAGATAAGCTACGGACGAGGAGTAACACTACCCCCGCAACGCTCTACGATCCTGTTAGACCGGGACCTACGGTTTAAAGTGGATTCCGAACCACTACAAACGTCCATGGCCCCACCAGGACTCGAACCCGAAACCTGTGGTACCAAGCGCCAGAGCGCATAAATACTAATATAAAATGTATTATTTATTCAAATGCATAAATTAATTTCGTACTGAAACGTTAGACTGTTGACTTCAATTTATTAGTTAAATTTGACTGATTTTTTTATAATTCCTTTTTTTTTTAATTATTAAAAATATTTGAACGTAAATGTAATAAAAATCGTACTAAACAATATAATGGAACAAACCATTATTTAAAAAATAATTTCTATTTTATGAGAAAAAAATTTATAATCAGAAAAACATTATCCATATATATCAGACTACTTTATGTAAGAACTTTTCATGTTCAAAAAGACATCGTCCTTCAGTGTAAATTAACAGTTTGATAATTCGAATCAAAATTCATTTGCATGAATTGACAGATGGTACTTTCATCCTTTCAATGAATTTATTTTGCTGCGCATTTCTCTTTTCGGTGGCAATAGTTGCAGCAGGAAAACTGATTGGATAATGAGACTTTTATTCAATAATACATGCTTCAGAATGTTCTAAATTTTGCTCGTTAACTTACGATTGCTTCAGCAATTTCTCTTGTCGCTCTAGAGCATTTATTTGAAACTGTTTAAAATTTCTGAACTCTGAGGCAACAATTGATGTCGATCAAAAAACCTTGTAATACATTAATCAAATGAGATTTCCAAACGTAATTAATTGAGGAAACTGATACTTTTACGATACATTTATTTTTTATTTGACTTCTGTAAATACGATTTTTTTAGATTAAATTTTAATTCACTATCTTCTAAGATCTTATAATATGCCACATTATAAATATTAAAAAATTAAAGCATAATTCCATATCTCAGAGTTTGTGTTTTGTTAAAATGATTTATTTTAATTTAATAGAGATCTTAGTTATGTTAAGTATTGATTTACATTTTAAGTTATCAATTCAACTTTGAAAAATTTTTCACTGTAAAATAGTAATAATGGTTTGTATATTACCTAGATGTTTTTTTTTAAATTGATAAATACTAGCTACTATATCTTGGGTTTGAAATTCAAATCTAATATTACAAGGCAAAAATTTTCATTTAAATAATAATGAAATAAATTATTTTTACATAATTTAAAACACGCTTGGTAAAAAGATTGATTTTCGTAAAAAAAAAGTCTAAAACTGGAAGCATATAAATTTATTATCTAAATTTTTCCTTCTTTAGTAGTATTAATAACCAATAAATCGCAATATAATATTTATATAAATTTTAGTAGTGATTATTGATAAGGCTTAACTAGGCGTAACAATTTCTTGTATGTCTTTTTTTTAAATAAAGATATTATTTTCGAACTTTCTTAAATGTAAAAAACATTCTGGACACAAAATCTGCTATGCTTTGTAACACAAATTCGTATAAAAAGTTAAATTTCTCATTATTTTTATTTTACTTCAAAAATTAAGAAGCGCTAAAAATTGTAAGAATAATAAGTCATAAAAAATATAATGAAACAATCATGATTATGATTTTGCATTAACAGATTAATATGAATTGTTTATTTAATATTTTATCCTAACGGAGATATAATATCAATCCTTGCTTATTGATTACATCCTGATCATTTACTGAAGTTAAAATATACAATGAGTACATAATAAAAGGTATAAGAAGAAAAACAATTATTCTTTTTTTAAAATGTTTATAAAATTCTTTTACATAATAAATATAGATATTTCAAGTTAAATATATCTTTCCTCTATTTTTTAGATTTGAAAACATTTCGCAAATTCAAAGAAAGATTGCGAATTCATTTTTCAATTACAAATGCATGGAATATACGAACAAATACCTGTTTTATAAAAAATAACAAATACCGATAAAGCCTGATGTAGGTCACCAAATTCAAGGACGTAGGATTCTATACTTCTCTGACCTTATAATAATCCCAAACTTATTTAGCAATAAAGAGAAAAAAAAAAGGTATTGAAATTTTGAGCCACATAATATGAGAAATAATAAAATTACCGTTTATATTTTAGTTTCTTAATACATTTTATAAAAAAAAAAGAATGGGAAACATTTTTCTTTCAAAAAAATAAAATTTTATTCAGTGAACTTTATAATTTAACTGTAATTATTGCAACATTTTTTTTTCCAATCCAAACACCGCATTTCAAATGTTTCATTATACCGTAAACCAGTTTTCTGTTTCGAAACTAGGTATCTGTTTGAAAATCCTCCAGATTCTCTGGATTCCAAGATACGTACATAATCCATATAATTTACTAATCAATATTCACGGAAGTGAATCTAAAGAATAAAATTTGTTAAGTTTATTCAAATTTTAAATTTTATCTAAATTTATTCTTGGTGTTTATCAAGAATAAAAAGATAAACGAGAATTCTAAAATTGGTGCCCTAAAATTATAAAATCCTGAATGGAATTTTCATCTATGGAACAAAAAAATAAAAAAAAGAACAATTTCAGGAAACATTACAGCAATGACAAATCCCCATTTAAACGACATTTTCCGTTGACAATTTACAGATTGTTAATAATGCTTTCTGACAATATTCCTGACGACTAAGACATGGACCAATAGACCATGACGACTAGTTATAATAAACGGAAACCGTTACGCAACCTTTGGAATCTCTAGATGGAATATAATGATAGTATTGTTCTGATTAAGATATGATTGTGATTCTTAAGGGCAGATCTGATCTTCTTTAAAATTTCAAAGATATATGTCAGTATTATGCTAGTACAATAAAAAATTTCTGTCTTAATAACATAATGCACCACTGGTTATTGCAACATGAAAAAGGTCTTTATATATTTTTCAATCATAACAAAAAAGTTTGTAATAAATTCCTAGGGGTATCCAAAGAAAGTATTCAAAATGTTTTATGATAAAGATAGCATTAATTAAGATACAAATTGGATCTTATAATTTGTTATTTATATATTTTATCTATTCCTACAAAATGAATTAAGTAGTTTAGTAATATTCGTCGTTCATTGATAACAAAATAGAAAAAAATCTCATTATATTTTTCGTTAAAAATATATTTAATTGTTCTATTGCGCTTAATAACCATGATGACTTCATAAATAAGAATTTTCAACTTTATATAAGTTTTGCCTTTTTTTTTTTTATTTATTTATTTTTTTTTTTTTAATATTTTTTACTACAATAGTTTTTCAGTAATAATAGTTATATTTAATTATTATATATAGCAAAATATTGTGGTAATATATTTGAAAATAATATCACTTGCAAAAGTATTCCTTAAATATATTCTATCGTGACATTCCATTTTGCATTTTAAATATTTCTTAAAAATAATAATAAAATAAATGGGAAATTATATAATTTACTTTTCCCACAAATTTTCCACGATATTTCCATCCATTACTAATTAAAACAGCCACTAGAATTTTTATTTAAATAATAATTCGAATTTTTTTTTCACATTTCGTTTGACAAATATGTAAACAAACGTTCCTTAAAACAAATCACTATCTAACACAACCAAAACAACAATTTAAAAGATAAAAAAATATTTCAACTTACCCGCTGCAAATGTCAATGTATTTTTTCTGTCTTTGATTTCACAAGTTTTTTCACATTAATTAATCCTTCATCAAACAATTCACATCACAAAAAAGAACAATCGTTTATATTCACAACAACGTTATTTGCAAGCAAATCAATGAAAAACCACTAACCAAAAATAAAGCAAAAAAAAAAAAAAATAAATTTTGATAATATAATCCAAATCACAACACGAGGGGAGATTTTTTATAAACGTTATTCAGCAGATCAATACGAGGAGCAAAATAAAATAGCAGTTTTTGAGTCCACAACGTTAAAACACGCATACCCTAGCTTGACAGCGAATAGCGTTGCTTTGAGCTTGTATTCTGTGCGCGTTTTCTTCGCTATCCCAAACCTCGTTTGATCCCGCGGTTCAGGGTTGCCAAGTATCGCGGATATCGGCTTTTTCTTCGACTGCCAAGCTTGGCGAGGAGATTGGAGGCGCCAAGTATTCATTTGTCACTTCTTTTTAAATGTTGGCAGGAATGACTGTCATTTCGTTGTCAGAATTTGTCAATTCAATAAGAGTTTTGATAAAATTAAGTTTCCTTTTTTATAAAGCGTATTTTTTAAAGAATCTAGTGAGTTAATATTTTTAATTTCTTACACAAAATCAGAAATTTGTTGATTTTGTTCCTGATCTAACGTTAGACTTAATAAAATGTTTAGATTAAATTATATTATTCATATGCTACTGTTATTAATAAATGTTTTATTTTGTAAAAATTACGTTTCAGTAAATAAGGAATTATAGCTTAAAATTGAAACGAAATGGAAAATTTTAACACTCCGAATTTATTTTCTTAGTTTAAAATTTTATTTTCTTACAAAAATAAAAAACAAATAGCAATAACATTTTAATTTAAATCAATAATATATTTAAAAAAATTAAAGACATTTGGAAATGCTATCTTTCTATTTAGAAAATAATTAATGAATTAAATTAAATAATGAAAATATTGAAACTTCAATTCACTTAGTATATATATTAGTATATATATATATATATATATATATATATATCCCGGCGGTGCCATGGATGTTTGTAGTGGTTCGGGATCCCCATTAAACGCTAGATCCCGGTCTAACATGATCTTAGAGAGTTGTGGAGGGTAGTGTTACTCGCGTCCGTAGCATCTTCAGGCTACACGTGCGTGCGCCCTGAGTAATGCTAAATGTGTAACAGTGGCTCAGTCCTTGCTTATGCCATAAGGATGAACTATCTCTGTATTGCCAGCTCTATTAGAACAAAATACATATATATATAAATTAAACCAATCAATTAAATTTTTCGAAATATAAATTAAATTAAAAATAAACTGTAATTTTCATTAAGAAAATTTTTATTAGCCATTATATTATATATAAAAATTATTCACTATATATGAATTTCGAAATAAGTTGTTACGTATTTCTGGAAAATAAGATAGACACAATCGACATCTTAAAGTAACCATCTAACTACTGACATCCGCCTACCCTAACCACCTACATTCTACTAACATCAGGGAACGAGACAGTTGCAGTGTCCCTGTCATGGACGTCTGGGGAGGCATTATGATGAAAGGGGGTGGTTTAAGCTCCAAATTTTCGTCTGGGATATTGCTAACGATGATCGCTATTATCAGAAAGTGGTCCTCTCCTCTCTCAGCACTGTTCTGAAGTATCATTGGTGCCGGGCTGAGAATCGTCTAGAAAGAGATCATATCACTAGAATGGATCAGTCAGCATATTCCCCAAAGAAATGTCTGGAATGCTTTGTGCAAATGCCTTTCGGCATGATTATATTCGCCAGAAAAATTACTGAAATGAGAAATAGGTATTGATACATGAACAATTGTATAATGTGATGATGAGTACAGGGAGACGGTGCCAAGTCATCATTGCAACTAAAGTGGATCATATGCCTTACTAAAGTACTTCGGTTTTTTTATTCTCCACCTTGGGTAGACAAACATTTGTACCAATGTTACTCCTTTGATGAAGACTTTATTTTGTTTGATTCCGTAGTGTGCGCACTCTGCTCATTTTCATATTGCTTCTTATCAGGGCCGAATTTAGATGAAAAGAGGTCCTGGGCTATTCCACTTATGAGACCCTTTCACCTCCCATTTTTAAGTTTGTAAATTACATCACAGATAACAGAATACATCATTACTGTGATATATATCTATATGTTAAACGAAATATGTTGTGATGGGTACTAATCTTCATAAAAAATGTAACACGAATAATATGAGGCCACTCTAGATCTTGAGGCCCTAGGCTGAAGCCTAGTTAGCCTATATTAAAATCCGGCCTGGCTTCTTATATATTACACTATTCTTTAAATACAAAACAGTTTCTCGTCATTCTAAATTTCATGCCTACCATCTAACGCCTTTTTTTAATCTATCTGACCTACCATCCACTAACCTAATCTAACCTACCTTGTAATCTTTTGTTTTTCTTGCAAAATTATAGTTATATGTATATATGCATTTGCACAATAGTATATTTGTAAGAATTGTTTTACCTTACTCAAATGAAGAACTGGATGAAGAAAATGAGACTCTTACTCAAATGAAACACGTATAGAGAATGAAGAACTCTATGTGTGCGTTTATGCACACAAAGAGTTCTTCATTCTCTACGCGTGCATCAGTTTAAAGAAAACGGTTGACTATCCACCTTATCTAAAGTTATCCTATTTAAAAGTCACGAACTATAAAACCATTTTATTTAGGTTCCACGTTATGAATACCAAAAATATAAAAGAATTTCTTGTATTAGACAAATACAAGCTCCAACTATGAATAAATTACAACTATTGAGTAAAGAAGGATAATATATTCAAAGCATAGCGCGGTAAAAAATAGATAGAAGGAACAAACTTTTTTAACAAACAAATTAAATCCAAGTTCGTGTTAAGAATAATTAAGATCAAGCTTTATGAAGAGCCCATAAAGATAAGATATGATCATCATATTTATGCTTGTAGGATAATAAAGTCTAAAAAAAGTCTTACTTTGGGATTTTCTGATATATTTAATTATGTATATATATATAATATTTTAAAATTTATTAAAGGTATTCTCACAAAATTTTCCAAATTTTGGATGATTAAGCATTGAAATGCTTTAAAATAGCATTTCCGAATATAGTCAGTTCTTCTTCATTGACGCAATAGCCCCACGGTGAACCAAGACCGTCTATCTACTGACAGATTTCGATACCGGAGATGTTTTCTTTTTATGGGGATGGTTGTCTTTCCTGCGCCCAACGCTCTACAGTCATATTAGACTGGGAACTACGATTTAAAGTGGATTCAAAACCATTTCAAGCATCCATGTCACAGCCTGGACTCGAACCCGAAACGTATGCCACCGAGTGCAGAGCGCTAAATAATCAGTTGTCTAAATGGGATTCCTTGGTAGTGTGAACAGATAACTTTTAAGGAGCACTGGTTCAAATCCGCTGGTGGCATTCGTTGACTATCACTGCTTTCAGAAACGAGGAATTATGAAAATCTGTGTCTCACGTCGATAATCAAGTTATCTGAAGGAAATTTTTCAGCGTGTTTTTTTCTATAGAGTAGCAAATGCGGGACTGGAAATTTTTCAACGATTTTTTGGACATCCGTTAAGTTTTTCTCCGCATGCTCATAGGAAATTGCGCATACGTATCTGTAATAATGTTTCCTATGAGCATGCGCGCTATTGAGAAAAGCCTAACGGATGTCCAAAATACAACAAAAACTCTCTAATATCCCCCAGTGGAACACAGGATTTATCGATGTTTAACAACAATGACAAAGAATTGGTGAATTACATTCCTGTGTACCATAAAAAAAAAAATTGGTTTATTTTAGGGGTGTTTTATCTCTCATATTTTGTAAAGTTCAAGACCCTTTATTTTGTAAATGATTATTTTCTTTCGCATCGATAATCAGACTATATAATAGTAGTTTCCTCTATTTTCTTCCATATGACATCCTAATGACAGCGACAATTTCTTCCATATGACATCCTAATGAGCACTTCCAAATGACCCTTAAAAAATTATTATATAATGTAATGTTCTCCCCCTCTCTCCTGAGGCCTGGTGGCCAATTGGCTAGCTGTTTGGCCTTTGGAACCACAAGCTTCAGGTTCCAATCCTTGCTATGACATGGATGTTTGTTAGTGGTTCGGAATCCCCATAAAATATAGGTCCCTGTCTGGTTAGCCCATGTGTGCCCAAGATGACACTAGAGCGACAAACCAAACCTCCCTTGTCGACGGTTGACCGTGTCATATGTAAGTGGAACAAGATCCCCACCAATTTTCAGCGACCTGATAGCCAACTGGCCGTTGCCACAACAGGCTTCAGGTTCGAATTCTGGCGGGGCATAGGTGGTTCGGTATCCACGTTAAACTGTCGGTACTGGTCTAATTAGTCAAAAGTGTGCACAAAATGACCGCAGCGCGACAAAACGAACTACCAATAGTCAATAAAAATAATGTCAATTATATTAGCAATTATAATTCGATGTTCCTCCCTTTTTACTATTTTGTCAATGTACATTTCTAAAATATAATTCATGATATTCCATTCAATCACAATACTGTCACAAATATACTACTTATTTAATCACAATACTGTCATCAGCTATCAATATGTCCTAGAGCATCTTGATGTCTGTCCTTTCGCCAGGATTAAGATTAATTACCAGAAAATATATGTTTGAAAATTGTTCGCGATTTTATACCTTTTTACAAAATTATGAAAAATTACTTTAAGCTTTAAGTATATTAATGAAACTTATAATATGCACAAAAGTATGAGTTTTATTATAATTTTAGTGATTATTAGAAAATGTTAATGATTATTGCTCTTTATTCTTGTAAAAAATTGCGAATAAATAATTAAAATGAAAACAACAAATGAAATACTTGCTCTGAATACTTCAGCGGTTCTACAGATACAATGGAATAATAAAAAATTTTACAACTTGAATAATTTAAACATCATACACTATTATTATTATCATTTTCGAAATGATAATAACTTAAAAGATTTCATAAAAAAATATAAAAAATTAGAATGTTTTTATGTGTTTACATTACTTAACTTCTGTATGAATGAAAAACCTTGATTATGAACCACTAAACACGAATTTTTCCAAATACGAATAAAGTGAAGGTAATTTAATCAATATATAGGAAAATACCTAAATAAATAAGTGTTTGCATTATTAAATTTAACTTCATTATTTGCACTTGCATGGCATGGCCAACAGTAACTAGCACAGCCATCGTAGAGGACAACGGAGGTTCGTATCAGTTGGTGGTGTCTACTTCAGTCACTGCTTTCACAAACGAGAAATACTCAATGACAAAGTGTATAAGTGCTTCACAACTGGAGTAAGGCTGCTTGGTACTAGTTTTCTAGTTCCAAGCAGCCTCACTTAACGAAAGTACTACTACTTGGTACTAGTTTTCTAGTACAAAGCAACCTCACTTAACCAAAGTACTACTGCTTGGTAGTAGTTTTCTAATACAAAGCAACCTTACTTAACCAAAGTACTACTGCTTGGTACTAGTTTTCTAGTACAAAGCAGCCTCACTTAACCAAAGTACTACTGCTTGGTAGTAGTTTTCTAGTACAAAGCAGCCTCACTTAACCAAAGTACTACTGCTTGGTACTAGTTTTCTAGTACAAAGCAGCCTTACTTAACCAAAGCTTACTTTGCAGCCTAGCAGTACTAGTTTATCTAGTTTTTCTTTCTCCAAACAACATGCAAATGCGGGACAGTTACCTATAAGAGTCTTCCTTACTCACTGGTTATGAAGGGGTAGGAGATTTTTTTTTGCAAATTATATGATATTTGAAAATAATTCATGGCAGAATAATTCATAAGCGGAAGGCAAGGTATTTAGAGGGACATAACATAAACAAAATAATTAACTAGATTGTTGACTAAAGATAAATAACTAGTACATCTATCGTTTAGGTCTGTACAGTTTCAAATCCTGTGAATATTTCAGTTAATTCTAGGAAACTTGTTGGACAGTGTGCGCAAAACTATCTCAAATCTAGAGTCACGTTGTCTGGTGGGAGTTTTCACATAAAAACGATACAGATTCGTATAAAAGTCTCCATGGAGGCATTGCCTAATTTTTTATTACCTGTTGGTATTTTGCTTTTAATAAACATGGGGAATACGAGGCACAAGATATACAGAAACTTCTCAAAACACATATGAACTTGCTCGGCAGGTGGCCATAAAGCTGTTTAAGGGGAAGGATGCAGAACGACGAAATGTTTATCAAGTCTTTGAAAAAGCAGGAGACTCGATGTTGATTGTGATATCATCTGCATCATTCTCGCATCGTTCGGTCATGATGGCTAAAAAGTATTACTAAAAAGTGTCCGGACTATTTCCCGTACTACAGAAAATATGAGATAATTTCCAATGAATGCTGTCCCGAAAGGGTTCATCTTCATCTCTCGCACACAGTGGGTTGTTTGTATTGTTACTGATCCCCCTGGTGCAGGAAAGCCTATACCAGGTCCAGAAGACTTCGTCGCAGGTGACTGGCCCATGACTAAGTGCAATATGCAGCCTCACTTTAACGAGTAACCACGAGGTCTGATGATTGACTAAACCTCTGGACAACGTTCTACGAACATATTTGATCGGGATATAAGGCTTAAAGCAGATTCCGAACCACTATAACACCCCTGGCACCGCCGGAACTCGAACGCGAAATATGTTGCACCGTGCTGTAAACACTCGGCCATTAAGGCTGGGTTGTTTGCATCAAAAATAAGAAGAGCACGAGATCTTCAACGTATGGAAAAAAACTTCCTTATTAACTTGGTACGAAATAGATAACCAATCTAACAATGGAAGGAACTTAATGTTTTAACTCAAATAACATGAGCTACTGGTTGGAAGATTAACTCATGTTTCATTAAGCTGTTTGACAAAGAGGGCAAGCTTTAGATTAAATGTACCTCAGAGTAATGTTTCCGTTTTTGTCATTGGGAAACTTGAGAGTAAAAGTGAAAGGAAGGAAGAAAGGAAGGCAGCAAACAGAGAAGGAAACGAACAAATAATGAAATATATTACAGTTCCGGAATAAATCGAATCAATAGGTAGTAAAAAGCTTCTGAATGAATCTGTTTTTCCTAAGATTATATTGTCGTGTCGATATGGATGTCAAGATGTATTTATAAATATTTTTTGTATTAAGGCAAAATTGTTTGAAATTATTGTAGGATTCATGTGTTGTGGTGGTATATTTTTATGTGTCATGTTTGTCGTTCGATATGGATGTTAACATGTATTTATAAATATTTTTTTGTATTAAGGCAAAATTGTTTGTAATTATTATATAATTCATGTGTTGTGGTAGTATATTTTTATGTGTCCTATTTGTCGTGTCGATATAGATGTCAGTATAAATTTATAAATATGTTTTGACCCATACCAAAACGACAATATTTTCTAAAATGGCAATGTTATACAATAAACTACTGAAAAAAAGTTTTAAAAACAATATTTTTTCTAATGCAGCTAACAAATACTTAAATAATTATTTTTATATCACAAGCAAGGATTGCACCGACGTTACTCATTTAGCATTACACAGGGGCACGTATAGCTTGAAGTTATGCTACGGACGAGAGTAACACTACCCTCCGCAACGCTCTATGATCTTATTAGACCGGGACCTACGTTTTAAAGTAGATTTCGAGCCACTACAAACATCCATGGCTCAGCCCCCCTAGCCACTCGGCCATTAGGCCCCCACAAGGACTCGAAATATTTTCCATCTATCCTGTGTTACGGAAAAGAAGTAAGCGAGGTTATTATTTATATATGTGTGTGTGTGAGTTGTTCATTTTTTTATTATTTATATTTAAAAGTATTTTTTTAGTTGTTCAGTTTTTTTTCTTATTAAGCTAGATTTTCTTTGATATATGACAAGAAAACAAATCAATTAATTTTTAATGGGATACAAGGACAAAGTAATTTAGTGATACATCTGATAAGAAACGACTCGAGGTATTAAAAATATATAAGATTGTATCCGGTGCATATTATAAAATAACTTTACGCATGATGTTTAGCTCAATAAAATAATTACATACAAAATAAAAACATAATTCTTAGAAAAAATTAGAATAATAGAATAATTATAAATAATTAGAATAATTTTAAGCCCGAAATTAAGAAAATTGCTACTGAATGATCAGCAAACAAGAAGAAGTATGAGAATAGAAACAACTAGTAAATCTGGTTAATGATAGTTATTAGCTAATGCGAACGTCCTTGTAAGCCAATTGACTACAGTTGAATTCATCTGTTCCGCAACCGTTCATTTCAGTCATTTCCCTGTTGTCAAACAGCAATCTGTTTAAAAGGTATTTATTTAAATAAGCGTTTATTTATTCTTTTAATTTCCGTTTACATACTTTTACTATCCGTTTTTAAACATTTTTCATTTTTTTCTTTTAATTTCCGTCAGATTTTTTTCAGTGATTAGCAACCCGTTGTTTTAAGTTGAAAAATATTTTAAAAATAGAAGACAGCAAAAAAAAAAAAAAAATTAAGTCTAAATAAATATAAAATATGAGAAATTAATAAACAAACAATCCACAAATAAATTAGGGGGGAAATACAAACTGCGATATCTTTATGTATGTAAAGTTTGCTTATTTCAAAAGCCTTTTGTAGGAATAGCTAGCAGATAAAAAATTTACACTTGCTTATTTATTTATTTATTATTATTTTTTACTATATAGTTGTTTGTTAGCAATTTTTTCACAGAAAAAATGTTAGATTGGCAATTAGTTACAAAACGTTAGATGTTAGATAGTTAGCAATTTTTTAACTGACAAAATGTTAGATTGATAATTAGTTAGATGTTAGATCATTAGCAGTTTTTTAACAGACAAAATGTTAGATTGATAATTAATTAGTTACAAAATGTTAGATAGTTAGCAATTTTTTGACAATCAAAATATTAGATAGTTAGTAATTTTTTGACAGTGAAAATATCAGATAGTTAGCCCTTTTTTGACGGTCAAAATGTTACATAGTTAGCATTTTTTTGACAGTCAAAATATTAGATAGTGAGCAATTTTTTGACAGTGAAAATGTTAGACAGTTAGCAATTTTTTGACAATCAAAATGTTAAAATCGAATTTCCTGTTACTCCAAATCTTAAGACATCGAATTCCTTTTTTTATGATAACATTAATTTTGAAAATGCATGAATTAATGAGACAAATTTTTTTTAAGTAATGCTCTTTCTACTCAACTATCACATAGAGTATCCATTCTTATTCATCCATGTTGATTGTCCAGCGTAAAAAGCGCAATTGTGAAAGATACAGTTCATACACAATGAAATCGCAGAATTGGTATATTATTGACATATTAAGGAAAATGCATATTGGCATATTAAGGAAAACGCTTCTTGGCGAACTAAGTGCAGAGTAAAAGGTGACCTTTTGAAAGCACTATGTGATTACTATTCTCATTACTGTATGATAAATCTGAATGACCTATATTCCTACAATAAGTTGGTGTGAATACTTGAAGTTCGAAATAGCAACTCAAGTTCTGGCTATTAGTTGACCTCCTTTTAAATGATAGTCATTAATTCACTTTGAAATGCAAGCAAGCTCTGGCCATAATGTGTCCTCCTTTTGAATAACAGTCGGAAATTGCATTTGAAATGTAATACAAATTCTAACCATCATTTTGTTTCTCCTTTTAAATCATAGTTAGAAATTCAACTGAAATGTAAACAGTTGAAATATATTCTAGTAATACAAATTGCTCAGTTTTCTAATATTCTAATGAATAAATTATATTTTTATAGATTACCTTTTTATTTGAATGATCAAGTAGATCTGTAAAATAAAATGGATGTTTACAAAACACTATTAGATTTTAAAAAAATTATTAGTAAATGCGTAAAAATTACTAGTAGATACTTTTCTTTAAATACCACATGAAACAATCCTTTCGGATTGTTTAAAAGAATACATTAAAAGAAAATGAAATTCGTTCGATAATGCTAATTTATTACAACAGCTCAAAATGTTTTTATGTTAAATTTATTTATTTTATGTATGGTATGGAAGAAAAATTTTGTGAAAGATTTCAGTTTAATTCATTTGCTACAATCATTGTTTTTATTAATTAAATTTCAAAATTTAAAATAAAAAAATGAATGGAAAACTGAAAAATTTTATCTAAATTGTTTAAAAACTTCTTTAAATTAATTTTTATAATCTAACTCTTTAAAAAACCAAACACGTAATCGTTATCACATAAAATAAATACAAATTTTCCTGAAAACAATCGTTTTAAATCTGTTTTTTACATTACTGAACAAATAAACTCTTTTAGAATGCCCATGTACAATAAAATTGAACTGAAATTTTTTTGATATTGTTAATAATTATAAAGGAACATCGTCGTGATCAATAATGCTTTCGATATTCTTGATAGTGATTAATAATAATTTCAATATTTTTTATAGTGATTAATAATATTTTCGAGATTCTTTACAACGATTAATAATGCTTTCGAGATTCTTTATAGCAATTAATAATGCTTTCAAGATTTTGTATGGCGAATAATAATGTTTTCGACATTCTTTACAACGATTAATAAGGCTTTCGGGATTCTTTATAAAAATTAATAATACAAGATTTTTTTTTTTTTTTATTTTATTTTTTTTTTTTTGTTATTAATAATGTTTTCGAGTATAAATGAATATAATTGCTTGAAAGATGCAACAAAATTTATCATGGTTACTTTTAACAATACTTCTATTAAAATGTAAAATACCAATTAACAACAATATACCATTTAGTAAGTGAAACATGACACATAAATGTGAAACTCACTATCCGGTACTGCAATAAAAATTTGTTATTATCTTCTCATTCATCATTTCATTATTGTATCGCTATTGGTTTTCAAGTTTTCGAATCTTTTCATGTCTAAAAATTAAATATTTATGATGTGGATCGTTTTAAATTACTTTCGATATTTCTAAATTATTTATGAAGATCATAGAGAGAAGTGTTATGGCTCAAAAATTGCAATATAATTATGTTAGAATTCTAAACCAAAATCTTGAATCGCCAAGCAGCGATTACTGACGAAAATGGCAACCCTTTCCTTCACCGAAATACAGGATTCTACCAGGTGGAAAAGAGCAGGTCCGTTACAGGAGAGACATATCATTAATGTAGAGAAAAGAGTCAGAAGGGGAAATGATGAGGCTGCCCATTCTGTTTCGGTTTGAAGTCAACAATCATTTCCGCTATCACTGCATGAGCTCATGGACAGAAAAAAAAAGTAGCAGGAAACCGGTTTCTTGGCCCACTAGGGCAAACGTTGATTACGATAAGTAAATGAAAATATTAAGGCAAAAAAAAAACTTACGGAACTATACTACAAGATAAGATGAATGGAAAACTGGTGAATGCTTAATATTGTGGTAAAAAGATTGATATCAGCATCGCATTATATAAATATATCTCAGTTTATGTTAAAATAGAAGAGAGATTACACATAAACCTCTTTTTTTATGCGAATTGGGAATATGATCTTTTGCATGATCTTTATTTATAAGAGACAAATCCAGAGTCTCAGTAAGGCAAATAAAATTTTGAAATATTTGTATAATTCAGTTCTGGTTTCAGCTAAGAAATTTTTAAATTCCGCAAATTAATAATTGACTGGCCATAAACAAACAAAAAATGGTTTAATTAAGTTTAATTAGGTGGGCTTATGAATTTAATCAATTGACAATGTCTACCTGGCAATTAGTAATCAGTAATTTGAATTTGATGATTTTAGAAGAAATACGCTTTGATTTTATTTATTTATTTATTTTTGCATTTGCAATTTTAAGTGAAATTAAAATAAGAATTCATGTTATAAGTTAATAATTAACATTTCATATCAATATAGTAACATACCTATTAATTCATAGATTTAGAATCTGATAAAAACACAAGCTTTCGCTTTTATTGTCAGATTCTTTTTATAGAATGCTTAGCAAACAACTGAATTGAATACATATTTTTTAAATATTGAATTCTCTATATATTGTTCTCCATTTAATTTATGCAAATATATCTTCATGGCGAATTTAATCGACTTTTTCTCATAATTGCTTATAAGTTACTTTTATAGTTAGAATAGTTGTAACGCGAATTCTTCGTATGTGCCATTTAAAAAAAAATGTAGGTGTATATTTTTTTCTTTAAGCAAAGTTTCTAAAGTAGTAGCAATGTTGTTTAAATTAATTTTTATGAATTTTTTATATCGAAACATTTCAATCCATTGTTTAAATTTTGCTGATTTATTTAAAGTAAGTTTAGCTTATATTAAATAAGCTTTTGTCATTTACGTTTTAAAAGATTATTGTAAAAACTTCTGAGAAGGATTACATTATTATGGAAATTTTTTTAATTGCATGCATATTTTGAGATTAACACAAAGCAGATTTTCCTCAGATTTTAATAATGTGTTTTTCAAAAAAATTGTTTTTGAATTATTCGAAACTTTAAATCTTAAAAGAAAGAAATATCAAAAATCTCCGTAAGAATTGGTCTTTGGAATAGGAAATAAAAACAACATTATTTAATTGAATTCTATCTAACGTAACAATATAAAAATAAAAGCCGTCATTTTTTTTTTTTTTTTTTTAAATAATAAAACTTCAAGCACACAGTAATAAATAGAATTTTTATTCCTAACTATTTATTGGAAAAAAAAAATGCATTGGATATTTAAACACAATGGATAAAAAAATAAAAAGAACAAAAGCCTATTCTCATAATTTTTCAACATCGTGCATTTCTTCTACTTTCAAGATGGCGGCAAATAAAGAATAAAATTAGCGCGCCAATTGTCTTGACGTTGTTTTGATGTTGCGTTATGGATTACGGAAGATTCCTTCCTGACAGCTAACAGATCAGCTATTTGATAAATTGCTCGGAACACAAGACTCGATTCCCCAATACTTTTTTGTGATGTATCACCTGTACAAAAGAGACTTTTCACTAAAACTTATTTTCGCTTCCTTATAACATTAGCTGATCTTTTTCTTGGTGATCTTATTTCGTTAAAGATAAATCATTGGTTGTTTTTTTTGTGTGTGGTAAATTTGAGTTCATCGCCATAATCTTTATTATCATAACAATTTTTTAATGAAGATAATGAATGTTTATATTATGACAGCTGAAATAATTTTGTTTCTATCTCGATTCCAATGACACAGCTTCTGGTGTGAATTGTCAGCGGAAATTATCCCGTAATAATATACTAAGGGGAGGAAATTTGGAAAAGTCCCGTCAAACAGCCTGGATTGCCAAATTGACAGTCGCAATTGCCACCATATTTTTGTTACCCATAAAACATATAAGTGTTGATTTAATGTGTGGGTAAGCTATGTTCTGTGCCCTTTAAACGTTTCTTATTGGTTAATTAATTTTTTTAAATTATTCTTATTGGTTTATTTAAATTACTTTCACGTGCCTTTTTATTAAATTTATTTCGTGTGTTTATTTTTATAAAGTCGGTATTTTATAAATTGGAATTCTATAGTTTTTTAATTAATCTGCATTCTTTTTTTCATGTTTTGATCGATATCTCATGAACATAATTTTTTGCCTGAATATGACTTATCGATACTTTTTCGTTGTTTGTTTAAAATAGCTATTATGCATTTTTTTGTTACATTAAAGTCTAAACTTTATAGGTAACTTGTATATCAGCCTAATCAATTACAATTTTTTTTGTGTGTGTGTGTGTCCTTAGTTTACGAGAAGTTCTGAAGCATCTTAGAATTTCAATCAAACGCATTAAATTTAAGAATATGCATGTGCAATAAATTATTACACAATAATTAAACATATAATTCTTAAAATAAAAGTTTATATTTATTATAAATATGACCGCAATTCATACTAAACAATTGCTTTAAACAATGAATTTCTTTCGCACATGAAACTGCATGGAAAATTAGCTTACCTGTGAAGGATAAAATATCAGAAATAATGAAGCATACATAATATAAATTTTATTGTAGCATCTAATGGCAATGTTTGCGCTTGCGCAAAAGGTTTTTTTGCCGTTTATTGGAGGGTAGAATTATTACTCCGTGCTTAATGTAATCGATTGTTGAGCAGTCATGTATTGTGGAGCTATGTGAACTGCTGTGTATCCATTTTTAAACATTGTTTTTCAACTCTGAAGCATTCGAAAATAATATAAAAAAATCTTGAGATTTTTTTTCTATTATAATGATGCAAGACTTGACGTCATTTAATGCTGATATTGTCACAAACAAATACTAGTTTTAAAATTCCTTCGTCGAGTTACATAAGCAGCCTTAAAATATCACTTCGTGTCCAAGTTATAGTTATCCAGTATCATATTAGCAATTTAAAGAACCAAAAAAAAAAATCCCCCATCCTCAAAATTAATGTCTTTTCATGGTCTATTAGCCAAGTTGGAAATTCTATAATCATTAGTTAGCATCAGAATTATCCAAAATTTAGGAAATGCCATTTTTTTTTCAAAGTTCGGTTGTTTTGAACTTTTGTTTGTTGAATATTGGTGGGTATCGTGTTTTATTTGTATATCTATATTACAAACAATTCACCGCTTGGCGATAAGGAGAGGATATTTAGCAATAACTGCCCCGAATTTAAGAGTGTATATATGAGAGAAAAAAAATCCATCCAGATAGTCTGACAAGCAATACCACGTTTTTGATCTTTTTATCATTTGCATCGCTTTTAAAAGCATTGATTGCAACGGACGCTGCCAATGGATTTGAAGCTTAGCTGTACTGCCACTGGGCTTGAAATTGGGCAGTTTTGTATTTTTACATATAAAATATATGGTGTTGCTTTGGGGAGACTGGGTCAGCGATGTCCAGACCACTATCAACGTTTCGTATAGGTTAATTAATTTTTTTTTTAAATTTATTTCACAAACTATTCTTATTGGTTTATTTAATTTGCTTTCAAGTGCCTTTTCATTAAATTTGTTTCATATGCTATTTTATATAATCGTTTGGAATTCTTACATTTTTTAAAATTTTTTTATTTAATCTGTTTTCTTTTTTCAGTTTTGAACCGTACCTGATGAACAAAATTTATTGCCTAAATATGATTTATGGATACTGTTTCTTTCTTTGCTTGTTTAAGATTGTTGTTATGTGTTTTGTTCTTACATTAAACTCCAAATTTTATGGGTAATCTGTATATCGACCTAGCCGATTACATTTTTTTAATGTCCTTAGTTTTCGAGAAGTTATGAAGCATCTTAAAATTTGACGTGTACTCAGTAAATTTAAGAATATGCTAGTACAATAAATTATTACATATCAAAACAAACCTTTCATTTTATGAACTATATTTACATATAGTTCATAAAATGAAATTTTTGTCTTGATATGTATTTAAATGTCAATTACATCGGTGTCAATCTTCTTTTTTAGATGTTAACTATCATAATTTCTTACATTATAATCCATTCATGGATAATATATCACTGCTTGTAATTTACAGTGCTTTTTGCTTCAATAGTTCAGAACTCCACTTAGATGTGATTTTATCCAAGAATAATGGGGAAAACTTCAATGTACCAAACAAACAAACAATTCCATGTAGAGTAACTATATAATAATAAACAAATGTAGCGAAGAATTTATGAAAACTGTATATAATAGAAGGTAGCCATTTTTCTACTATAAGAATAAGATGCAACTCTTCACCGACATATGCGAGTGAATAAAAAGGAAGTACGAAATAATTAAAACAATTATTATTGAGCAATGTATCGAAGGAATTATGGTATTTACTGTAAATATTTTTTTCTCTAAGTTCCTTGAGAAGCAAACATTTGTGAAAATATTTCCTAATTAGAGTTGAAATGTATGAATATATCCTTAAAAAAATCTTTAAAAAAGTAAGTAAGTAAAAAAAAAATATTTAAAAAGTTTTTTTTTTTCCTTTTAATTTTAATTATAATTAATGATTATTTAATAAAATAATTTAATATTTTTCTACAATTTTTGTTCAAAATTTACATTATTTCTAAATTATTTCATAGTTTCATGTAATTTTTTTCAAAAAAAAAAATTTTTTTTTTTATTAAATTCGATTCGGTATGGTTAAAAGAAAAAAAAATAATAATTTTTTGATATAAAGAGAAGGAAAAAAAAAAAATTTTTAATTTTTAACTAATACTAAAAACTAACTGATGTTTAAAATGTAAACTTCAAAAAGGCGATTTTAAAAGATAAAAAAAAAAATCTTGGTTTCTTTACAAAAACAATACGAAACATTATATTTCAAAAGCAAAACCTAACTTGATCAAAAAAAAGTTTATTTGTTAAAACCATTGAAAGATAAAAACTACCATGAAAGAGTTGGACAGCCTTCAAAGATAATTTTAAATGTATAAAATAAAATTTCTATTTCAATACAAGAACCATACTAGCATAAACCCAACCTCAACAACAAACATCTCGGCGCGACAGGGCATGAAAAGGCAGACAATTGCAGCAAAGATTTCTGGAGCAGATAAAGGCTTAACCCACTTTATGGAGCCTAAATCCAATCCTCGCAGTCTACAATAACACACTCACCTGTGCTGAGCAGGGCAGTCTTACCTCAGCACCTGTATACAGTACCGCAACCAGACAGTGAGTCAGCATTTATTTTCCGAGTAGGTGGTTTGGGACCACTCTATTCAACTTCAAAGAACCCCCGCTACCACCCCCCTTCCGAACCACAAGGGGTGAGGGAAAGAGAAGAAAGAAAAAAGTGGGCAATTTCACTTTTACAACAAAGGCCATGTCTTACCAGACGTTTTTTTTTTTTTTTTTTTTTTTTCCCTTTTTTTTTTTTTTTTTTTTTTTTTTCTATAACTAACCTGTCCCATGTGAGTATGATACTTCTGAGTATGAAAATCATTCTTGTCAACGGTTGGTTGGATGAGTCATACATCTATGACAGCAATTAGAAATGATTTTTTTGAGAATGAAATAATATTTTATTTAGTGTGTAGTACATTTAGCTATATGTTAATTATATAGTTTTTAATGTCCTACTTCTGTGAGGACACAAAATGTGACTCTTAGAAAGTAATTGTAAAAAATATTTTCAAGATTTGATGGCAGATTTTGAATGAAAGGACATTAAATGATTCAAATTTATTATTATTATTATCAATAAATTTGATATTTTGGGATAATTAATTATTAAAGTATAATGATATATATTAATGTATTAAGGTTATATGCCTATACATATAATTATGGCTATATATTAATTATATAGTTTTTAATGTCACGCTTCTGTGAAGACACAAAATGTGACTCTTGAAAGTAATTATTAAAAAAAATATTTTCAAAATTCGGTGGCAGAATTTGATTTAAAGGACATTGAATGATACAAATTTATTATTATTATTATCATTGATAATTTTGACATTTTTGAATAATTAATTATTAAGGTATAATGACATAATATGTATTAATGCATTAAATTTATATTTTTATATATATTAATTATGTAGTTTCTTACATCCTACATCAGTAAGGACACAAAATGTGACTCTTAGAAAGTAATTATTAAAAAAAAATATTTTCAAGATATAGTGCCTACATTCGAATGATTCAAACTTATTATTATTATTATTGATTAATTTGTTATTTTTGAATAATAAATGTATAATTATATAATATATTAATGTAATACGGGTTTTTTTTTTAGTAAGACATTTTGATACATATCTTTGTAATATTTGTCTGTTTTTCATGGCTAGCAAGGATTACACACAAAAATATTAAACACAAAAAAAATTTTCATGATGAAACCTAAAAGTGTAAATAAGAATTATATGAATAATTAAAAATTAATAAATCATTTAATTAATAAATAAATCTTTATATGATGAATAATTGCTGTGTAAGCAATTATGTCAGAACAAAAAAAATATTCTCATTTTTAATGTGAGTATTTAAACACAAATTTGTTTCCGCATGTCAGCACTTGTTTAATTGTAAAAAAAAAAAAGAAAGAAAGAAAAATCTTCCGTTGTATAACAAATTAATTATAAAATTATTTACATTGTATTCGTGCTTCCTCCTGCACACTGCACTGACGTTCATCAGAAATGGTCAGTAGGCCTCGAGAGGAAGTACAGTGCAACTGGCGCTACCTCTGAGAAACGTTTAGTTTACAGACACTCACCCGGAGAGGTAGTATATTTTGCGCAAACCTGAGTATCTTTATTTTCGGCTTAGAAGTGGAATCCTTCCATGAATCTATGTATTCTTTAAATGTGTTAAATATTGCACGTGTGTGGTGTTTGTGCGCTTGTAAATAAAGTTGTGTGTTCTCAAACCTGTGTCTCACGTCTCAACTCAACCACACACAGATCCAGCTGCACAAACAACCGACAACACAACAATTTGGCGGCCAACGTGGAGATGCCCGTACTTGCACACTACAATATTAAAATAGGTGTACGCATTAAAATATCAAAAAAAAAAAAAAAAAATTGTTACAAATATTTTTATTTTGAATATTTTACCTTACATGTTGCTATATATATATATATGTGTGTGTTCTAATGCAGCTGGCAAACACTTAGACAATTGTCTTGGACGCCTTAAGGAAAGCGCTGCACCGGCGTTACTCACTTAGCACTAACCAGGAGTGCGTGTAGCTTGAAGATAAACTACGAACGCGGAGTAACAATACCTCTGCAACGTCCTACGGTTTAAAGTGGATTCCGAACCACTACAAACTTCCATGGTACCGCCAGGACTCGAACCCGAAACCTGTGGTACTATTGTTGCTATATTAATCCAAATAAACATTCTCCTTTCCGTAAATCCATAAATAAATAAAATAATCAGAAATTATATTTATAATTGCAAACAAAAAACTGAACAATACTTTAAAAATTGTTTGTATTCATTTAATTTTATATTTTACAAACGAATCCTTTGAAATTATTTTATTTTCTATAAACATTTGTCAATATTTAATTTTTCCATAGATGTAATTCAACCAAATAATTTCTTTCGATCTTCATACTATATGTACATTTAATATTCTGATTTTAGTTTTTATTCCAAAAAGAAAGCAAATAAGGTATTCCACCAATTCTATGTTAAGGGGAAAGAAAAAGCCACCAAGTCCAATATGTGCATTGCTATAGGACAGACGAATAACTGTAGGATCTGTATTTACTTTCTTCACACGGCTGACTTCATCGCATTTCTCTTACTTCTACCAACGCTATCCACTTTCTTTCTTTATCTTTCTCATTCCCTTTCATACATAGAAATGGATGTGTATATTTGTTTGTGTCTTCACATTCAGAAGGAATTACCTTTATTTCTTTCATGTAGATCCTTTATATCTTCTTTTCTTCTGAATCCCAAATAGGATAAATAATACCTTAGATCAAGATATATATAATATTTACAAATAATTATTCATACTTTGATATAAAACATATTTATTTATTTATTATATATAAATAAGGTCAAACTTAAAAAAAAATGAAATCTAATCTGTATGATTCGACCTATGGTCACTGTACTTTAACCTTTGACCTTTGATTTAAATACTTTGACTTTGAGCTTTGGGTAATATATTCTATATAGGCACTGGATAATATACTTGAAATCTGGAAAACATTGAATCTGTTATATATCTAACTTTTTAATAGTTAACATTAAAAAGTTCGACGTATAGCAGATTCAACCTTATTCAGAGCTCCTAACTACAATTTCAATTATCTCTACAACAGAAAAATTACTATCAGTTTATTACTGCAATTTTAAACAAATACAACCAGAAAAATTACATGAGGAGTTCTCACGCTCATACTTAAAACAAGTAATATAAAAAAAATGTTTTTAAAGTCGATTCCTACTTTTTTTTCACTATATCGCAGAAAAGTCCTTTACAAATAAAGTTGAAATTTTCCTCTTACATCTGGTGCCATCTATTGGAAGATACATGCAACTTAAATCTAAAAAAAAAACTAAAATTAATTAATTAAATTTAATTAATGAAATGATATTTGATAAAACTGTATTAACATCCAGTGTCATCCACTACAAGTTTAAAAAAATGTTTTTGAACTTGTGTGGAGGAATAAAAAGTATTTTATTAACGATTGAAAGTTTGAACAAGATATATATAGCGAGAGTATGAGCTAATAGTTGGAATTGAAAAATTGTAGGTTTCCTATGAGCATGCGCGCTAGGGAGAAAAAAATACCGTATTCTTAAAGTACGGTATGCAAAAACTCTCTATTGACACGTATTGTGCATGTTTATATATTTTGTAAGAATCATTTTAGTTGAAAAATATAACACATTAGACAATGTTTTCCTCACAGATGAAAATAGAAAAGTCGCCGTTTGTCAACTCAGAAAGACTAAAAAATTCAAAAAATTAGACAAAAAATAATTTCTGCAGTCGAACTAGTTCGTATGACAAGAAAAAAGCACCTAGATGTGAGAACTTGTATGGATTTACAACATTGACATGAATTGAATGAGGCATGAGTTTACAACATTGAAATGAATGGAATGAGGCATGAATTTACAACATTGACATGAATGGAATGAGACATGAATTTACAACATTTATAAGAAAATTAAAATAATCTTTATGTTATGAATGTATGAAAGCGTTAATTTTTTTAGCACGAAAGTTCAACTGTCATATACGAGGATTGTATTCTTTTACCATGGCTATTATTCTTCAATTTTTTTTGTATACGATTAATTTTAGTCGATAGTAATAAGACGAAAAAATAAAGACTAAGACTAAAAAGACTAAACCACAAAACAGCAATTTGTTTCGTTACAATTTCAGAAAAGCAACAATTACACAAAACAAAAAGAAACGTATGTGTAAAAAAAACAAGTAATTTATAAAAAAAAATTTTTAAAGTCTATTCCTACTTTTTTTCTCATTATATTGCACAAAAGTCCTTTACAAATAAAGTTGAA
This sequence comes from Caerostris darwini, assembly GCA_021605075.1. Classification (NCBI taxonomy): domain Eukaryota; kingdom Metazoa; phylum Arthropoda; class Arachnida; order Araneae; family Araneidae; genus Caerostris; species Caerostris darwini. Next base: position 125,923 of record BPLQ01009518.1, on the reverse strand, counting down.
ATTTTCCTCTTGCATCTGGCGCCATCTATTATTAGATACATGCAACTTAAATCTAAAAAAAAACTAAAATTAATTCATTAAATTTGATTACTTAATTAATATTTGAAAAAAACCTCATTAACATCCAGTGTCATCCACTACAAGTTCAAAAAAATGTATTTGAACTTGAGTGGATGAATAAAAAGTATTTTATGAAGGACTGAAAATTTGAACAAGATATATATATAGGGAGTGTGTGAACTAATAGTAGTGATTGAATAATAAGCATTTTCCTTTCCGTAAATAAATAAAATTTAAAAATAATCAGAAATTATATTCATAATTGCAAAAAAAAGAAAAACTACTTAAGAAAAAAGTACAGTACTTTAAAAATTGTTTGCAGTCATTTAATTTTATATTTTACACACGAATCCTTTGAAATCATTTTATTTTCTATAAACATTTATCAATATTTAATTTTTCATAGATTTCATTCAACTAAATAATTTCTTTCAAACTTCATATATGTACATTTAATATTCTGATTTTACTTTTTTATTGCAAAAAGCAATCAAATAAAGTATTCCACCAATTCTATGTTAAGGGAGAAAAATAAAAGCCACCAAGTCCAATATGTGCATTGCTATAGGACAGACGAATAACTGTAGGATCTGTATTTACTTTCTTCCCACGGGTGACTTCATCGCATTTCTCTTACTTCTTCCAACGCTATCCACTTTCCTTCCTTATCTTTCTCATTCATTTTCATACATAGAAATGGATGTGTATATATTTGTTTGTGTCTTCACATTCACTAGGAATTACCTTTATTTCTTTCATGTAAATCCTTTATATTGCTTTTGCTTCTGAATCACAAATAGGATAAATAATACCTTAGATCGAGATTTATACAATATTTACAAATAATTATTTTTACTTTCATATAAGAAAATATTTTTTATTTATTGTATATAAATAAGGTTGAAACAAACAAAAAAAAAAACTTCCATTGTTTTCTAATCTGTGTACTTTGACCTATGACCTTTGTCCAAGTGCTTCGACTTATTATCTATTAAAAAGTTAGATGTATAACAGATTCAACGTTATCCAGAACTCCTAACTACAATTACAATTATCTCTGCAACAGATAAATTACTACCAATTTATCCACTTTAATCCGTAGGTCTCGGTCTTATACGACTGCAGATAGTTACGAAGCCAAGTCAGATTTCTACCTAAGGGTGCTCCATCCCAACAGAAGCTGCCCCCTTTCCCTTCAACCATGAGTCCATATGGGTTCGTCAACTTGGTCTGAGATTAGAAACAATAACTAAAACAACTGCCAATTTATTATAGCTGTTTTAAACAAATATCACCAGAAAAATTATTTGAGGAGTTCTTACCCTCCTACTTAAAAAAAAGAGAAGATATTTTGGTTTATGTGGATTTATCATGTCTGTTCCCTTGATAGACATAGAACTTTTAGCTAAGTTTCGAACTCCAATTCGAACCCCGACCCCAATCTGTTATAAATTAAATGTGAAAAGAGAGATGAATTTGAAATACAGAAAGTTAAATTTAGTTCATTTTAACCGACCGTCAGAAAGTTAAAAATTTCATGCTTTTAATTTTTTAGTTTGATATGTCTTAAGGAAAAACATTTACGTTAATTCTTTTTTCTGATTGATGGCTGTTAAATACAATTTGTCACGAAATTGCATTACGACATTGCGTATAGTAATGTATTGTTAATACGCAAAGAAGGAAAATGTCACAAGGAAACCTTTAGATTAAAACACAGTTCAAAAAAATTCTATTAAAACGCACATTTATAAAAATTATAATTACATAATTTTATTTAGAAATAGTCACGATATATGATTTTAACAAGATTAAACTGTAGAGATGATGCAGACTCATTTAATTTCTTAAATTAAGGTAGGCTTAGGTATTTTTTGGAGCTATTTAGCCCCTGGGGGCTCCATCTCCGATATGACAGGTAAATACAGTTGAAACAATGAAAATTGCCCAGAATATAATTGCAAATATAATAAAATTAACTTACAATCAGAAAAGAAAAGAAAATATTTAAAAAAATAAATTGAAATTTTGAGCGGACGTTTTAAATCATAATTGGGAGTGTAAGAGTCAATCTCCTGGATTGCAGTATTTTCATGATTCATAAGCGTATCAAAAAATTTAATTCAGACGTGCTTAAGAAAATCTTTTAAAGAAGGAATGCTAATAGTTTTATGGATATCAGAATTGCGCATGAACCGTTTAGCAGAGGTAATTTGGTGGATAGTGATATTTTGTTAAAATTTCAAGCATTTTTAAGTTAGATTTAGGTGTATAGGACCTGACCGGACAAGCGTATGTGAGAATTGGGTAAAGCATAGCAGTATACAGAAGAATTTTTTTATCTTTGGTCATGGCATAATTTTTATTTATAAGTGCTTGGAATTTCTGATGACAATACGAAATTTAATTTTTATGTACAGGAAATGTTATTTCCAAGTTAAATGCTGATCCAAAATAACTCCTAAATATTTAGTATATTTAATTTCACTATTTCAAGGGATAATATAATTGTTGATCATAATCACGATTTTTTTACGTTTATTTTCAATAGAGAAGAAAGCATCTTTAGTCTTATATACATTTAAATAAATTTTCCATTTATTGAAAAAGTTATTGAGAATTTTAAGGTGATTAGTAAGGATGATAGCTAATTAAATTAAGGCTGAAGTTCGTCATCAATATTTAAAATTCATTGTATAAACGCCACAATAATAAGCTTGTATAATAATTAAATTAGAGGTCCTATGATTGCATAAAACCATATTGGCTTATAAACAATAAATCCTTATATATGAGATCATAAAATTCATAAGCTAATGAAATATTTTTTGTAATTAATGTTATCCTCTTTTTATTGCTTACTTATGCTATATATTATAAATTAATTGAATCATAACAAATTTATAAGATTTATAATTACATAATTTTGCTTATAAATAGTCACGATATATCATTTTATCAAGATTAAACTATAAAGTTTATGCAGACTCATTTAATTTCTTAAATTAAGACTGAAAATCGTCTTTAACGGTTTAAAATTCATTGCATATATGTCATATTAATGAGCTTGTATGATAAGTAAATTAAAGGTCATATGATTTCATAAAACCATATTGGCTTATAAACAATAAATCATTATATATGAGATCATACAACTCATAAGCTAATTAAATATTTTTTTGTTAATAATATTATCCACTTTATATTACTTACTTATGCTATATATTATAAATTAATTGAATCATAACAAACTTATAAGAATTATAATAACATAATTTTACTTATAAAAAGTCCCCATATATCATTTTATCAAGATTAAATTATGAAGTTTACGCAGGTTTATTTAATTTTTTAAATTAAGGTTGAAATTCGTTTTTAATGGGTAAAAATTCGTTGTATAGAAGCCACAATAATGAGCTTGAATGATAATTAAATTAAAGATCATATGATTGATAAAACCATATAGGCTTATAAACAATAAATTCTTATATATGAGATCATACAACTGTTAAGCTAATTAAATATTTGCTATACTATATATTATAAATTAATTGAATCATAAATTATTTATAAAAATTATAATTACATAATTTTATAATTTATAAATAATCACGATATAACATTTTATCAAGATTAAACTATGAAGTTTATGCAGATTTATTTAATTTCTTAAATTATGGATGAAATTCATCTGTAATGGTTAAAAATTCATTGTATATATGCCACAATAATGGGCTTGTTAATAATTAAATTAAAGTTCATATGAGACCATATAGGCTTATAAACACTAAATCCTTATATATGAGATCATACAACTCATATGCTAATTAAATATTTTCTATTAATAATATTATCTTCTTAATATTGCTTACTTATGCTGTATAATATAAATTAATTGAATCATAATAAATTTATAACTATCAACAGTAAACAACTCTTCATGACTTTTTAATTACCCATTTCCTCACATAACAAATGAATCTTCTGTGTTTAACAGATCCTTTCCTAAATGGCAAAACAGGCGGTAGGCGTGTCCTATCAGTTAAATTCTGTTGCCATCCAAAGAAATAAAAGCAATAGACTGAGTCTAGATGTAGAGTTATGGAGGCGATCGACACGATCACTAACGCTGTCATCTTTTGGCATCACGCCACTTCTGTCTGAGTGTGGGCAGGCTGTTGGACTTGAATGGAAATGTCTATCGTCTGATTAGGAAATTGCGGTTTGATTGATTTAAATAACCCGTAGAAACAATGATCAAAATAAGCAGCAATACATATTTAATTATACCAACATATACTATGCTTTAGAATAAAAGCAGCTTAGTAGAAGATATACTAGAGATATATAGAGATTATTATATATACTACTTATAAGTAGTAGTAGTAGGTTTTAGAATAAAAAATATTATTTTCATCTTTAATGTGAGCATTTAAACATAAATCTGTTTTTCTCCTTACAGCAGTTTTTTATAATTCAAAGTTGAAGAACTCTTATGAAAAAATAATTATAAAATTATTTTTATATGAAGAATAAATGTACTTTTAAAAACTTAACTTTTAAACAAAATATATATATTTTTTTTAATTTGAATTTTTTATCTTGCCTCATTCTAAAACACCTTCATTTCTGCAAATAATTAAAGTACAGAAATAAACCTTTGAAACAATGATCAAAATAAGAAAACATGCATATTTAACTATATCAACATATACGCTTTAGAGTAAAAACAATATTTTCATCTTTTAATATGAGCATTTAAAAATAAATCTGTTTTTCTCTTTATATCAGTTGTTTTAATTCAAATTTGAAAGAATCGTATGCCAAAATATTTATAAGATTATTTTAATATGAAGAACAAATAATATACTTTTAAAAACAAAACGTTTTTTATTTGAATTTTTTATCGTACCTCTTTCTGTATTAATTCAAATAAACATCTTCTTTTCTGAAAATAATTGAAGTACAGAAATAATCAAAAATTATTTACATTTAAATTTCTATTTTAAAAAAGAATCGTTTGAAATCCTTTAACTTTTTTTTTATAAAGGAATCGATTGTAATTATTTAATTTTCAACAATCGTTGGATTGTTGGATTTGAATGAAAATATCTGTCGTCTGAATAAACGATTGCAGTTCAATTGATTTAAATAACCCATTAAAACAATGATCAAAATAAGCAACAATACATATTTAACTATATCAACATATATACTTTAGAATAAAAACATATTTTCTTCTTTTAATGTGAACATTTAAACATAAATCTATTTTGCTATTTACAGCAGTTGTTTAATTCAAAGTTGAAGGACTCGTATGAAAAAATAATTATAAAATTATTTTTATATACAGAATAAATATACTTTTAAAAATTTAATTTTGAAAGAAAATATTTTTTTAATTTGAATTTTTTATCTTACCTCTTTCAGTATAATTTCAAATAAACATCTTCTTTTCTGCAAATAATTATTGTACAGAAATAATCAAAAATTACTTTTATTGTTCTAAAAAGAATTAAAAAGTGCAACTTTTTAAAAATCGTTTGTTATCATTTAAATTTTTGTTTTACAAAAGACTCGTTTGGAATTCTTTATTTATTTTTTTTACAAAGGAATCGTTTGTAATTATTTTGCTTTCTATAATCGTTTGTCATCATTTAATTCAATCGAATAATTCTTTTAAAATTCTGATAAGTAGTTTTAGAATTCTGTTTTTATAATGGCAACACAAATTAATAATGCCAAAGATAAAACGGATTGCATTCTATTTTTCTAAAAACTTTGTTTAAAATTTATTTTCAAATATTTTATTAATTTAAATGTATGTCATGATAAATTAATAAACAGAAAAAAAAGTTTTTAACTAATAATATTTTTTAAATATGCATACATTGCCGTATCGTGTTTCCATAATCATATTAGCTCAGGTATGTAAAAATTTTGTATTTATAATAAAATATATTTATAATAAAGTTTAGTATGTATTAATCATTAAATAAATGTATGCTTTTTGAGTGATAAATATTTTTTCAATTTCTTTTGTTACTTCATATTTTATTTTAATATAAAAATCGAGTTGATGCTTTTTTTATTTTATAATTTAAAAGCAATATAAAAATTCACTTACGTACAATTATGTGAACGATTTTACTTTAAACAAATGTATTTAGAATTATAATCTTCTAGGCATTATTATTTGTTTCACTTTCTTCAATCCATTATTATAAATACTTTAGATTATAAATGAAATTATTTTTTAAAACATTAATTATTGTTATGTATGTCATATTAGAGTAAAAGTTTCTTTTCTTTTAAATTATAAATGCTTCATTTAATTATATAAATTTCATGAGTTGAATAATTCGTCAGGTCACAGCTATATTTACCATATTTTGTAATTATATTATTTATGACGGATTTCATTTTGACAATAAATTTATTAAATTTTAGTCTATAAAACTTATTGATGGTATGACTTAACCTGTAATTTAATTATCGCTCAAAATAAAAAAGGAAATGAAATCCATCATTCTTTAATAAGATGTGCTTTATAGTTCTTTACGTGTCCAAAAGTTATTTTTCTCAATGACAACAAGTCTAAATTGTTTTAAACAGAGTAGCTTGTTTAAGTTTAAATTCTTCTTCTTTTTATCCCACAGAAATAACAAATAAATTGTTTATTTTTTGTTTATTATTAACAAATAAATTTTTTATATAAGCGGTTTCATTATTCTGTGTACTTGTCTATTCTTTAGTAGCTTTACGAGATATATCTCCCGAATGTTAAAAAATAGGTTTTTACACATATCTCTTCAGTCATCAGTTCTTTGTCATCTTTCTAAAAGGAAATATATCTATTATAATGTGTTTATTGTCCCGGTAGTTCTGGATAAATGTTATTTTGTTTTTCTAAATTTCATCCCCTTATAAACCAATTCAATACTTTTAGAAGGCTAATTATCATATACATGCAAAGACCAAATTGCAAAATAGGGGCCGTTGGGATTTTGGGGACTTTTTTTTTTTTGGCCAACTGAGTGATATGTCACCAAATGTGGTAATCCGGGTTTTTTTTGTGTTGTTTACAATTCACTTCACGTATAGTTGCAACTCGTTACTCGGCGCACTTTGGAGAAAAGGATTTTTAACGCCAAATTCCAACAGCCACTATTCTGCAATTTTACCCATGAAAAAAAATATTTTTTAGACATACATATAAATATAGAGAGTAAAAAATGCATTTTATATGAGATTTTTATATAGAAATCTATAGAGCAGAGGTGGCCAACCCGCAGCCCGCCCTGAACATTTTTGCAGCCCGTGAGATTTATCACACTTTTACAAAATATATTTATTTTTTACGGCCAAAGTAGTGAAAACAAAAAGTATTAAAAAATATGTACATCCATATATATTTGTGCATCCATATATTCAAAATTGGTTGAAATTAGTTGTCTAATTTAGTTACACAAATACAACAAAAGTTTTTAAATTTATTAATCTTCCTTTCATGTTGAAATCAAATCGGCCTCAGAATATCTCCAAACGGAATTGGTTGACTTATAATAAAATATTGCATTAAAACACATGTTTGAAATATCAGAATCAAAAATAGATTTTTATAACACTTACATCACAAAAGAGAAATTTTCCAATTTGAGAAATCAGGCACAAAAAGTTGTTGACGATTTTGGTTCAACTTACATATGCGAATAGTTCTTTTTTAATTTAACGAATAGTTAATTTTTTTCTCGAAAATGAAATTGCCCAAACACAAAACACGTCGAAATATAACGAACGCTAACCTTGCAATACCAATTACGATGTGCAAATAACCCAAATTGAGATCGATTTGCAAAAGCAAAGTACAAGAGTGGAGAAACAAATATCGCACTAGTAAAATGAATATTTTTTAATGATTTCATTTTTTTTATTCGCTTATATTTATATATTTTTATTTTTTAATTTTTAGTGTTGCATATTTCTTTACAATGTGTCCAGTTCATCAGTTCAGTTACAGTGTGTGTGTTCAATGTGTTCAGTTGCAGTGTCATCATTATTATTATATTATCTATGTTTACATGTAAGGATAATAGTAAATACAATAAAAATAACTCATTATGTTTCAGTTTTTCACTCCAAAAAATGTCTGTAGTGGATCTAAATCTGATAGGGGGTATATAATTTTATATGCCACCCGCGGAGTTAGGATGCATTTCCAAAGTGACCCGCAAGATCATTTGGGTTGGTCACCCCTGGTGTAGAGATTTAATTCATTTTATCTATGTCCTGCTAAAGTTCCTCTGCAGATTATTGATGGTAATCTGATGTCTATTATGAAGAAGAACATAAAATATTTAAATTAATTGAAAAATATTAATTCTCCCTTCACATTGCTTGACGAAGAAAAAGGGAAGAGCTACTAATAAAATAAGCAAATGACAAAACCAGGCTTTTCTGTGTCATCTCATAAATCTCAGGTACGAGCGCCAGTGAAAGCCATTTATAAACATTAGCATATCTCTGAGGATTCCCCATGCTTTGATATATGGCAAAATATATTCAAGATCGAACGTGTCTGTTTCTTCTGGAATCATCTCCCATTCTTTTCCCGATCTGTGAAGAATTGTCTTTCTTATATATAAAAACACATATAGATAAGAATACATTATCATATTCGTATTTCTAGGTAAGGTTATTATTCTTTCAAAGAGAAATATCTTGCTCACAAAAGAATGATGGAAGATCAGTGCAGCTGTGGAACTCAGAGAACTCCTTACGAAATATGGTGACGAATTGACAATTCCTATGTCTATGCCAGAAATAGGCCGAATAAGTCCATTGGCCTAAAAGTTCTCCAATCGGGCTCGAATAGAAAGTTTAAAAACCCCAAGTGCCATTTTTAGGTGTGGTCATTCAAAATAGCATTTACAGTGTAGCGGTCCTTTTTTGGTACGTCCTGAACAACGATGAATTTGCTGCATTTATACCCTTCCAGAGGCAAATAAGTGCGCCGGTATTTGGAAATGATAACAACTGTTTAAAGACATTATGCGTTTATCGATCTCCATTCTCTTTAAACTGTGTCCAACTTAAATTTCAATACCCAGTATCAGAAGGTGGAAACCTTCTGATACTGGGTATTGAAATTTAAAGTAGAAAAGTAAGATTCTTATATTCTGTTACAAGCTAGTATCCAATCGTCCTTGGAAAAGTCTAAAATCTTTTAATGCGTGATCAAAAATTGACAGATTGAGTGGTAATTCTGCTCTCTTGAAAGATGGCAAACGAATCCGCATGCATTTCGATTTCCCTCCAGGCTGAAACAAACTGGTTTGTTTCAGTTTGGAGGTTTGGTGGTTTCTTCGTTGGTTTGGTGTGCAGGGTTCAAATCTGCTTTAATTGTTGCAAGACTGCTTAGATTTGACTGTTTTGTAGTAGACACTGTTTTAAAAAACGAGGTGCCTTGATAACGTGTGTGATATTCAGCATCTTCCCATATAGATCAACGGGGCAAGATGCTGAATATCACAAACGTCATCAAGGCAATACCTAGTGGGATTTTTCCAGGTTTTCTCCCATACGGTACGCTAATGCGAGGTGCACTGTCCTTCTTCTTCATTAAACCAAGTCAGACTTTAACCAATAGATGCTTTATTACAACAGAAGCTGCCCCCCCCCCTTTCTCTCCTTCCATAGGACCTTAAGAGTTCTTAGGCTTGATCTAGATGTTGCTATCTAGCAAGTGGGATGAGTAAAAAAAAAAAGTAATGATCCTTTTTCAGAAATAGAACCTTCTGGATTCTAGAAGTTTTGTAACTGACAAGATAATAAAAAAAATAGTGGTATATATATGTGCGGTATATATAAACCCTGTGTCTCAAAATAGTGATTAAAAAAACCCGACTAAATAACTAAGGATAATAGAAATAAATAACTGAAAGACACCTTTTCATCAGCAATCACTACTATAGAAAATGTGCAGACTCCATGGGGATTACGACAAATACCAGGAAATTACCCCTTATGAAAGCTTAATTCCCTTTCACATAGCTGTCCTAGAGAAAACCCTTGACCCACTAATGTGGTGTTAAACAATGTAAAAAGGATCAACAAGCTTAGTAGATCCACGGATTAATAATCATTGTTGGAATTCGTTTGAATTCCAACAATGATTGTTAATCCGTGAATCTACTAAGCTTGTTGATCCTTTTGTCGCAAAAAAAAAAAAAAAAAAAAAAATTTTTTTTTTTTTTTATGTTCTTAAAAACCAATCCAGAAGAAGTAATGACGTGATGTTATGTCTTTTTGTATGATCAGAATAATTTTATAAATGGTTTTCACCTGACCTTCGTTGGGTTTAATAGTAACAACAACAACAAAAAAAAAACAAAAAAAAAAAAAAAAGAGAAAGAGACCCTGACTCGTGACTCAGCTGGTGAGTATTAGAGAGGAGGTTCAATCCGCTGGCGGCTGTGTTGTAAACGTTGTTTCAAAAAACGAGGGATGATATGACGATGGCGTTTGTGATGTTCAGCATCTTTCCTCGTGAATCTACCTGGTGGGAGTTTTCCGGACTTTCTTCCATACAATACGCAAATGCGGTGTAGTTCCCTCTAAAAGTGCTCTTGGAAGGCACTGCTCTCCTTCCTCAGCGTCACGGAGCAAAGTAAAATTTCAACCTACAAGTGTTCCATTGCAACAAAAGCTGCCCTCCCCCTTCCTTCCATGATGGATACGATAACAATAAGTAAAAAGAGATTAATTTTATTCCTATTTTTAAATGTATATAATAAATTTTTAATATATTATGTAATATTCCCAAAATAAAAACAATAAACAGCTTAAAAACAAAACATACTTAAAACGAAAATTAATCATGCAATAACTATTTTATTAGGAATTGAAACATATAGTTTATCTCTTTCATTTTTATTGAAAATCAGTCATGTTCGAAATTTTAACCTGAAACACTATATCAAATTTATGCTTTGATTTGATTTAATTGATATATTTGTATTAGCCTATATCTCTCTTTGATAAATAAACAATTATTTTACCGTTAATAAATCATTTCATTTCAATAAATAGTCAGAAATAATGAAAAAGTTTTGCTTTAATTCAAAGAAATTACAAAATAATCTCAATATATATAAATAATTTATTTATTTGCCAGAAATAGAAAATAATTTATTTGCCAGGGCCTACAAATCATTAAAATAACTCTCAAGAAAAAGATAATTTTTGATGCAAAATTACAAATTTATAAAACATTATCATTTAATTGAAAACGATTGAAATGCAATTGCAAATACATCAACAATAATTGAAGATAAACAAAATATATCTTGAATTTAATCATTCTAATGCAGAAAAACCTTTTTTTAAACAAAGAAACTATGTTCATATCTTTATAAAGCAACGATAAACTTTAATTAAAATATGTTTTTATATGAAATTAAAAAAAAATATCCAACAAATTTATTCCATTTTTAAGTAATTGTGCTTTTGTTTATCAAATACAATGAAATGCATTAGTTTTTTTACTATTATTTCAAAATGTCAAAAAAATTAATTATTTTCTTGCTCCCTAATCATACATATTTCTTGAAAATTTAAATATCTTACAGAATTCTTAGAGCATACTTATTTTTCATTAATGAATAATATATGTTTTCTACAAATATATGAGAAAATAATTTAATCAGTTTAATACGCTAGAGAATAATATTTATAGTTTAAAGTTTTTCTTTAAAACAATGACATTTATAGTAATAATATTTTACACAAATGCAATTCGAATTTTAATGAAACACTTTGATCTAAAAAATATTTCATATTCATAAAAATTAATGCTAGAAAATAATTTATTTGCCAGGGCCTACAAATCATTAAAATAACTATCTAATAACTAAACTAACATATTTTCAAAGACGGGAAAATACATAATGTATAATTTAAGATAATTGAAAATATATTATTTAGCTTACGAAATAAATATGCAAAAATGGTAACATACCTTATTAAAAATGTATTTTCTGGTTAAATTTATTCGCGACCAAAATAATAAAGTAACAAATTCGAAAAAAAACACACTTTATTTTTGTATAATATTCATGAATGTATACAAATAGAAGCATCAGAAAACTTTTTTTCACAATTTATGTAAAAGTAGTATTATATCGATATCATTAAACTGTAAAATTATTTATTTTTACTTGTAATTATTTTTTATCACGTTATTTTAAATATTTTAGAGTTTTAAATTGAGATGAATAACGGAAAAATTTATTTCAGATATGCAAAAGTTTATTCGAATTTAATTAGGGAAGGAATTTATGATTTCGGTAGTTTTTCGTACAGACAAACGTGTAGAACTTGATACAGTTTTACACTCAGTCCATAAATTAAGGATAATGAAGTTCAGGCAAAGAAAGAGACAGAAGCAAAACAAATTTGTCTTATTTGTAAAGTCTATTTATTAAACAAAAGGTAAAGAGCAAAAAAGATGCTATATGTTTAACATAATTAATAAAAATTGCGATTTTTACTCCCTGGAGCAAATTTCAAAAAAGAACCTATTTACAAAAAACAGTATAACATGGTTAGTAAGATGGTTAATATGGAGTATGTCTCCCGGACGATGCACTGGGCGATTCCAAGTTCCTCGGATACTTCCAGCTGGGTACGTCCACATTCCAGTCGTCCGATAATTCTACCACGTAAAAAAATCATCCAAATGCTTCCTTTGTGCCATAAATGTGCGGTTATTACACTGAAAGGCTTTTAAAGCGCTTGTGAACAATTTTACTTCCCGGGAGTGCCATGGATGTTTGCAGTGGTTCGGAATCCTCTTTAAACCGCACCAGGTTTACAAACATCTAGGGAGTAGGGTACTCTTAATTGACTCGGAATCACATAAGAATGCTGGTTCGGAAATGATTTTTAGGCATGGTAAAAAGTGTTGCACAGGCGCGAGTGTTTCCAACTTTCTCGCAGAGACTCATTTGACCCCGCGATAGAAGAATGGCTAATCATACGAACTCGGGACTAGCGGATATGCATTTAGTGACTGCTGAGTGTAATCGATGAACAGCACAACTCTTGTACATGCTACGATATCTGATAAAACGTACTCCCAGTCATAGCCTATTGGGATGTGAAAGGCGTTATTTTCAGAGAGCCTTCATGAGTGGCAAACGAACAACATAAATTACAGTCATAAATATATGCAGCAGGACTATCCAAGTTTGAGTACATGAGCTGTAATGAGAGGACTGCGTGAAAATGACTTGTATCTTTAGTTCCTCTTTGTTATTGCTGACCATATTACTTTTATTGATATATATTGCTTAATAAACCCTATTTAATTTAGCGGTGTCATGTAACATTTTGTGCTTTCTTTATACATTCCCGCATGGGCAAAGAATTTCTGATACTCTAATACTATATGATTCAGAATCGTCTAAAGGACCCCTACCTTTTTTACATGCTTTAATAAGACATCCTATATTTGAAACAATGATTGAACTTGCTAAATAATGAACCACGTTGTTTCTGAAATCATAGTGATTAATACTTACAACAAGAATATCAATCAACATTAATAATCATATGGATATTATAATTCTCAGCAATATTCATAAGTTACAGCATTCCGCAATTAAACTCTCATCTACAGCATTTAATCAATATTCCAGTTAATTCAGCTACAAATTTTCGACGTAATTCATCAGAATGTATAAAATCATATACTCCGGAAGTTTTTAAAGTTCATATAGCTTTAAGTTATTTCAGTATTCTTATTATTATTTATTATTATTTTTATAACACCGACGTTTTTGTTAACTTTACAAAACTCAATTTATTTGTGAATTTCACATTTTTGGAATTTTAAGGATATCATATCAGGAAGGTATCAATTGCAAGCATAACAATAAAAACACAATAATGCCCACAATGTGACAATTGAGCATGATTAGTAAATTACAAATGAAACTGCTATATTATAGACATATCACTTTTTGACATTTTCAGAGATCTCATACTAGACCAGCATGATGTACACATACGACAGTCGAAAAATAAATTAATGTCCACAATGCAGCCATTGAGCATTAATAGTGAATTACGAATAGAGGGTTTCATATATTCTTGGCATTTTTTGAAATATCATGATCTCATACCAGGACATCAGTCATGACAATAGAAAAAGTAATAATGTCTACGATGTGGCCATTAAGCATTAATAGTAAATTACGAATGAAACGATTTCGTATATTTTTGGTGTTTTGAGGAATATCATGATCGCATACCAGGACAACATCATGATCACTCATGACAACAGAAAAAATATTAATGTCTACGATGTAGCCATTAAGCATTAATAGTAAATTACGAAAGAAAATGTTTTCCTGACATATATCTTTTTTCACATTTTTGGAAATATCATGATCTCATACCAAGGCAGCATCATTTCACACATGACAAGAAAAATATAACGTCTACGATATGGCCATTAAGCATTAATAGTAAATTACGAATAAATCAGTTTCTATATTTTTGGCATATATCTTCTTGACATTTTTGGAAGTATTCCAGCATCATGTTCACATAGAACAGTAGAAAAATAATGATGTGGTCATTAAGCATTAATAGTAAATTGAGAAGATTCAATAAAAGTAAAATCTACCCGTTTAATGAAAATATATGTTTGTCTCATAAGTTTAATTTATAATGCTTCTTATTTTGAACTGATATGCTTCTATAATAATTATTTAAAATTTGAACTTAATATTTTGGTTGAATTGGTTATAAATAAAAATTATATATATATAACATAAATAAAAAAAACTTCTATGTATCGAAAAAGATTAATATAGCTTCCTTTGGAGTGATTTGCAATATGTAATGTGTGCTTTATGTGTTTCTATGACGATTTTTATAAACTCATCAGGAAAATCCAATATGTTGCAAAGGATGCGAAATGGATAGTTTACACGTCACACTCATATAGAGTGAATACTATATTAGGAAAAAAATAATGTTACCCTCATTTAATACGAACATTCTACGAACTCTATAATGTAAAATAAATTTAAATATAATAATAAATATGAAAGCGGAACTCAGAATTCTGTTTCATTTTTTTTTTGTCGGATGTATTGCTTTTAAAACTAAATATAGTTTATTTGCACCTTTTCCAAGCGTATATCATGAGAAATAGTTAAGGATTATTGAAGTGCTTTTCGCTCGTTAAAAATAACTGTTCGTGTGTGAATAATCAGAAAAAAGTAAGCAGGAATGCCACATCTCAAAGTACTCATGATACTTCCTGTCTGAAACTTCTTCATTTTAACCAATCAGTGACAGCGTCTAAAGTAATAATATGACTGTTGATAGTCGACGCTGTTGCGTAGTTGTCAGATGATTAAAGAGCTATGCCGACAGCTACTTTAAAATGGTAGACGCATATGCAATTTACTTTTCTGTAATCGATATTTCTATATAAATGTTTTCTCCAAGTTCAGTAGTAGGTTTGTTTAGTTTTATTATAATAAGCATGCACTTCGTTATATAGAGCATTCATATAATTTTAGCTTTCTTCTTAAGAAAACACTTTACATTAACAGGACGTTATTTCTTTAAAGTTTCTGTTTTAAAAACTTGTATAAGTATTGAAGAAGTAACAGTACATTTTATTTGTATTTTTTAATTAAGATTCTAATTCTTACTTTCAGCCCCTATTTTCTTTGTGGAATACATCGCGAAATTCGAGGTGATATTCTTAGCTTCAAATAATAATAAAAATCCCATTTCCTAAATTTACATCACTAAAAATTAAATTATGTTGTAAAAGGTATACCTATGTTGTAGGTATATTGTGTTATATAGTGCTTTTATATTATATATGTACAATATACCCGTAGATATATTGTAGATCGTTCGTCGTTGGTCTGGTCGAGGTTTACATAAGAGAAAAACAATACACACACAGATGAAATATATTTAAAATTTCTTACATGTTTTTCTTCTAATATTCAATATATTCAAAGTAGAACGCCATCTTTTACAAAATCCCCGTTATATTAATCTCCGTTAATCTCTAAACAAGGTTTAACTAAACTTTACTGCATTAGAAATGATGGGATATTTCTGAAATATCTACACAATTATAAATATACTGCAAATATCAATACATCATTATAAAGTTATTATGTATACACAGCCATAATTAAATAAGGTCTTTGAATATCCGTGATAAAAAAAAAATTGCTAAGTGACCTATTTTATTCCTCCAATTTTCTCTTTTGAGTAATCATTCTTGTAGAGATAGAAACTGTTTCTTCGTTCGTATATATTTAACTTTACAGCTTATTATTTAAAGATAATTTATCTCTTAAGGCCATATATATAAAGTGTCTTAACAGATAAATTATCTTCAAATTATAGGCTAAAAAGTTAAATATATATAGTTAAAAGTTTATATATGTATATACCGAGAGAAAGGAGATATTTTAATACGATCTTAACAATGTTAGCATTTTAATCCAGTATTGCTTTTTTCATGAGCAGATTCGCCACAAAATATTCTCTAAGCTAAAAGATACAAATTAAACAATAAATGTAGTTTAAAGATAATTTAACTAAGAAAATTCACAACTAGATTTAAAACGAATTAGTTGGATATTTTAATCATAGAGGGCAGCATGTGTGCATTCTTAAAGAACTTTTGCTGAAGTAATTGAAAATCATGAATAGAATGTTCTAAAAAAATTAGTGCAAGATATAATATAATCAGTTTCAATCTAAAAAAAAATAATAATATGTCAGATTGGAGTATTTCGTAAAAAGGAAGCTGGAATTAGTCTTGCAATATATATTTATTTTATTTAAATATGCATCATTATAATATATGCCATTATTAAATATGTATAATTATAATTTTTTCTCATTTATTATTTAAAAAAACCACAAAAAACATATCCACTGATTGAATTAATAAAGACTATTTTGTATTAAACTTTCTTCAAGCCAAATGTACAAAAAAAACTTTACAAAAATTGACAAAAAACAATAGCTTGAATATACTTTAATAAGTTATAATAAATTCGTGTTACTTTGAGAACATTGAAAGAAGTTGCTTGTAACATATGGAACTGACAACTTATATTCCAAGGCATATATTTTAAATACAAGTTTTAATATAAAGCAAATTAGAATTTCAGACATAAATATAACTTTATTTCTCTGTTATATTTTTCCTGTAGAACAAAATTATTTCAGCAGAATTGTGTCACGAACAAAGTCCATATACTACCTCTGCTCCATAATAATCATAGCAGCAATTGATGAATTTAATTTTTCCCGTAATAATAGTAGCAGTTGATGAATTTAATTTACCCCATAATAATAGTAGCAAATATATATATATACACTCAAGAGCCAAAATATTATGACCACCCCTACATTTTGCAATGAACTCGCCTGGATGACGTGGAAGGCACGTGATCAGGTGGAAGTGGTATTTAACTGGTATTAAGTGGTGATATTAATCCATGCCAAGGCCGGGTTGAAGCTGTGTTGCGCTCCAAAGGTGGGCCAACTCGTTATTGACAGGTGGTCATAATGTTTTGGCTCTTGAGTGTATATAGAACGCAACATTTATTATCAAAAATTAGATTAAATTAAACAATAAATTAAAAATATTGCTCTTGCTTTTTATTTTGAGTGTTCAGATAATAGAGAGTTTTTGCATACCGTATTTTGGACGTCCGTTATTTTTTTCTCCCTAGCGCGCATGCTCATAGGAAATTGCACATGCGTATCTGTAATAATGTTTCCTATGAGCATGCGTGTTAGGGAGAAAAAAATAACGGACGTCCAAAATACGGTATGCAAAAACTCTCTAATATTTGCAAATGTGAATCTATAAACATTCCTGACGAAAACATTATGGATTCACATTGGCGATAAACTTTCCATCAGGTGAAAATCTATAAACTATCTTTCAGGAGTACTTTTGACGCGATCCTTCTTGTTCTTTACTGTAAGAAATTATTTGCATGTGCTTGAAGTTTATTTTATGGGTTTTCCTTTTTTCAAAATTCGGAATAATATCGATCTGGGATCTTCAATGACGTGGCCTGTTGATCTTATGGTGACTCTTCTAACTAAAAGGAATATGTCTTAAGTTTTTTCAAAATTTTCTCCATAATCTTTGCATTTACATCCACAGTTTTTTTTCAAAGAATCATCATTAGCATGAGATTCACATTGGCAATTATTTTTTGAAGAACTCTTCCAAATTCATAGGATCATTCTGGTGCGCTTAAATTGTTTTGAAGTTAATGTTATAGTATAACATTTCTGCAACTTTTCTTTTTTCTTTTGATGCATCAAGAACTGGACCAATCGCAACTCGATCTTTCCTTGAAAAATCTTTTTTTTTTTTTTTCATCTTAATTTTACGATGGTTTGATATATTAAACTGAAATAAAAAAGAACTTATTTCTATCAGCGGGTGGAATTAGAAAAATAATTATAATTCTTAATAGTTAACTTAACCTAAAAACTGAAAGCTTATCATAACAAACAACGATGTCATGAAACATTCATTTTGAATGAGGACTTCGCAATTTTGAACTACAACATATCTTACAGCTGCCTTCGATAAAAATGTCCTTTTAAATATCCACTTTCTGCTATTATTATTGGATAGTGGGAGTATTATATAATGATAAATTTAATAAATATGTGCTTTAATCTTGCTTTAACAAAATATTTGGATGGTAACAGGATTGAAATCACATGTATTTGATGTAAAAAAAATTGTTACTTTATTGTAAACTACAATAGTAATAAAAATAAATGAAATTTTTATATTATGTAACGGCAACCTAAACCAAAGGATAGCTTGCTTGAGTGGCGATTCCACACTGATTGTTCTTATTTCTTGACATTTTCATGTAACCTTGTATGCCCCAAGTTTCTCCCCAACTGAAAAAAAAGAAGCCACTCGTTATAAAATTTCTAAAATTAAAATTTATTTTCTTTTGAAATGTCAAAGATCATTTCAAAATTGAAATAATTAAACCGTACCTGTTTTTCACGAGCCAATAATCCAACTCATCTTCGGTGCCATATCCAATCAGTACAACTGCATGGTCTAACCGAGTGCTACTGCAGGTAGGCTCATCGTAGATTCCGCTCCTAAAAAGAAGTTACAAAATTGTCTTATAAACAAGTAATATATATAAAAAAAAATTTAAAGTCAATTCCTACTTTTTTTTCACTCTATTGCAGAAAGTCCTTTATAAATATTTTTCATTTTTTTTAAGTTTATCGGGAGCCATATATTGGTAGATATCTGCAACTTAAATCTAAAAAAAAAAACTATAATTAATTAATTAAATTTTTAATTACAGAATTATTATTTGAAAAAACTGTATTAACATCCAGTGTCATCCACTGTAAGTTAAAAAAAAAAAATTATTTGAACTTGAGTGGATGAATAAAAAGTATTTTATTTACGATTGAAAATTTGAACAAGATATATATAGGGAGAGTGTGAACTAATAGAAGGAATTGAATAAGTAATTATTCTGTTTTAGATAATTATTAATTTTTATTATTATAATGGAATTTTTATTATTATAAAGGAATTTTTATTATTATAATGGAATTTTTATTATATAATGGAATTTTTATAATTATAATGGATTTATTTCATATAATTTGTTCAAAACATTCTAGCAAAAAAACGAAAATAAAGATTTCTGTAAATTCGCAGAATAGGGATTTGGCGTGAAAAATCCGTTCCGTCAAATTGAGCCAATTGACGAGTGTGATTGTAAATGAAGAGAATTATAATCCTACCATGATAACTTTATTTAGCGTATCAGAATTTGAATTAAAAAAATGCTAAAACTTTTTGGAAGTTTAATGGAAAAAAATGAACAAAAATTGCTGAAAATTTAAGAAAATTTTTAAAAAATAAAAAAAGGACTACTAAAGTAAAAATCTTTAATACCAGACATCTCTAATCGAAATACTGGTCAGTACACAACAGTAGCAGCAGCGTAAACTGATAACGAGTGAAATGAATCGTTATTAAAATTACCGGTTTTTAATTCCTCTAGAACATTCCAGTAATTGAATTAAACTTCGTAATTATTATCGGCCAAACAGACATTGGTTACTCTATTTGGCGATTTTAGCCCACTTGGCGGTCAAAAAAGGTCCAAATCTCAAGACCCAAATTTTGTGATTTTGCCAAGATTTCAGCAATTCAATCTTTCGATTGCTTTAAATGTAGCCATTATGGATATTAATGATTATGCAAATGGAAAAGGTTGTTGTCATTATGGACAATAATTGTTAGATTACCAAATGCAAATGAAAAAATTAATTTTTTTAATAAAATAAACAGATTACTGATATTTTTTTAACTTAAATATTTTAATATTCAATACAATTGAATCAAGCATTCAAAACAACAGGTGAAGGCAGAATTCAAAATAAAATAAAACTTATAATGCTATATACGAAAGAATATATATATTAAGTTCAATATATAATTTATCTATCCACGAGGTTGTTCATATTTTACGTATGGCGCATTAGATTAAGTTGTTATTAACATTTGATGCCTTTTTCTTGAATTTATTTCAATATCTTCTTTGTTAGATGAAATCAGACTAACTGTTCTAAACTCACAAGCAAATATACACGAAAATTCCTGCATTCGAACTAAGGAGGAGCATGATGAATCTGTAAACTGCAAGGAACCATGATACCATAAACCTGTACATCATACAAGTACATGCATCTGTATTTCGAGGAGAAAGTGTGAAAGACGTGAGTTACTCCTGTCTTTAACTCGTTACTTCTCAGAGTGTTCATTCCAAATTGCAACAACTGTTTAGTAGATGTTTTTATCTCACCAAATTATTTATTTTATTTGTTTTTATCTCACCAATTTTATCTCATCAAGGGAATCTCATGATTCCTTGAAGACATAAAATTTATCTTAACCTTTCTAGTTCAACGAAGAGCATTGTCAAGGAAATATACAAAAAACGTTAATCAATTAGTCAGTTTAGATTGTAGTTAGTAAATTCAAATAAATATTTACAATGCTTTTATTTTCACATCACAATAAGGAAATGACATACAAAAATAATAGAAATACAAACACAAAAAACCCGTGTTTACCACGGATGACTACCAACTATAAAGTTCTAGAATCCGGACAGAAAACTTTTTACACTGAAATACGGTTACAGTTAAGTGGAGTGGTAATGTGCTCACGTGGTAAATAATTCAAAAAGTTCTAGATAGATAGCATTTTCGACAGATGTATTGCATTTTGTCCCCGAATAATAATGAATCTGCTTTTTATCTAGCGGACTAGAATCGTTAGGGAATTGCCTTAGTTCAAATAATCAGAAAACAACAGCATTATTTATGCACTTACTTATAGGTCGTGAAGCTGTCGGAACTGGAGTCTATGGCGACTGCAATAGGCCCTACAGTCGCAACAGCCTCTAACAGGGCATCTTCGTCACCAGATGGTATTTCCACGTACCCCGTGACCGAAGCAACAACATTGTCTTCCCTGAAGTTGCATTGACCTTGCTGGAAGAACAAACTTTCTTAAATTACTAAAAGAGCGGATGCTACGTTTAATAGCTTGCCTGATTTAATCTTGAGGCTTTAGGGCAGTTGTTTATTTATCTATGTCATTTCTAATATTATTAATTAAACGTGCAATATTTCCATTGATGTGTAGTCCTGGGATTCATTTAATCTATGTTGTGGTTGTTGTTTCTTATCCCACTTGGTCGACAGCAGCATCTAGACCAGGGGTGGCCAACCCGTGGCCCATCTTGAATATTTTTTCGACCCGTGAGATTTATCACACTTTTACAAAATATATTTATTTTATAATGGCCAAAGTAGTGAAAACCAATGTATTAAAAAAATACATTACGTGTGCAACTATATATTCAAAAATAGACTGTCGAAATTATGATAAATAATTAACTTTGATTTTAAAATAATATTCTTACGAATATATGACAGATATACCCTGTTTAATTTATGAGTTTACAGTTACGTGTTCGCAGAATAATTAAACTATATTCTTCGAATTCATGATGCTCACGCATCTTGGAACATTTAATACAAATGTTTTATATTTCACTTTAAGTGACTTCAGCGATCAACCCTAGATGTGGGGATGTATAATTTTATAGCGGCCCGCGGAATTATGTTTCATTTTCAAAGTGGCTCGCAAGACCATTTGGGTTGGCCACCACTGTTCTAGATCAAGTCTAAGAACCCGTGTGTTCTCAAACAATGAAAAACCGCTCCAGGACTTGAGCACAACTGGCTCTTTTGGCAAGCAATACAAGTCAACATATGCGCAGGAGTAGCTTGAGTCAAGCTACAATTCAGGCAAAGCTGATCCAATCTATAAATACACAAATAGGAGAATGCCTTTTGATGCAATGTTTCTTTTTTATTGAAATTCTAGAAAATTCCCAAACTCTGCAATTAATACTTTCAGCATCCTTCCCTGAATTGTCACTAATAAACTTAACAAGAAATTTGAAAATTTTTAGAGTTTATTTTCACCTTCTTTTTGGATATTGAAATCAAAGGTTTTCCCAGAATAAGCATAGGTTTCCTCTGTAATTTAACAAAGAAAAAAAAAGGTTTCTCTACATAAAAAAAAAAAAAAAAAAAAATCTTACGTCATAGAGCACCAGCCACTGGGAAGGTTGATCTCTTCCCCACTCATGCTTCTATTGGAATAGATTTCTAAATTTGTGAGCCTTAAAAGAATCTTTCAAGCATAGAGTGTACAGAACCGAAACCGGATTCCACCAAATTATTATTATTTAAGAAACTACTGATATTATTTATTCTTTTAGAAATAACAACTAAATTGAAATTCAAAAATAGCAACAAACAAAAAATACAGAATATTATTTCTTAGTCTCCTATAAAAAATAAAATAAATAATTCGAGAAAGTAAAAATGCCTGGGGTCTAATGACTAAGTGACTAGCGCTCTGGCGCTCGGTGTCATATGTTTCGAGTTCCGGCAGCTCCATGGATGTTTGTTGTGGTTCGGAATCCACTTTAAGCTCCGTAGCTCCTGATCTAATATGACTGCTGGGCTTAGAGCTGACAACAATACCCCATAAAAAGAAACCATCTTCTGTCTCGAAATCTGCCAGCTGAGGCAGTGTCTCACCAATTGGCTAGTTGAGCCAGTGAAGATTTGGTTTGTCGCTCTGCGGCCATTTTAGGCTATTTAGACGGGGATTGGCAGTTTAATGTAGAATCCGAACAATTAACAAACATCCATGCCCCCAACCAAACAGCCATGGAAAGACTCGAACTTGAGGCTTGTGAAACCAAAAGCCAGACTGCTAGCCAATTGGCCACCAAGTAGTGAGCCTACGAAGATTGGTTTGGTTTGAGTTTGTCGCTCTACGGTCATCTTGTGCACAATTTAGGCTAAACAGACCGGGACCTACAGTTTAACGTGGATTCCGAACCAGTAACAAACATCCATGCCACTGCCAAGATTCGAGCCTGAAGCCATCGGTGCCAACGGTCAGAGAGCCAACGAAGAAGAAGAAAAATGTTTCAGCATACTCTTTTCAATTTCAAAGAGATTAGTTGTTACTTTTGTCGTTCTAGTATATGAGATAAAATTTCGCTTAACTGTTCGTAGCATTCAAAACATTGTTAAAATTACATTGAGAAATCTTTTAATTTCAAAAGCATTTCATCATACACCATTAACTCCCTACACATCACACTGAATTTGTACCAAACTAGATACATAGTCACAAAATCGATTCCACAAAAAGTAAAAAGAAAAAGATGAAAACTAAAAATGGAAGTGGATTTCATTCTGGAACGGAAATTAATTAAAAGAAACCATTTGGCTTTAAAGTACACAAACCATTCAATTTCATTTTGAATGCGTCAGAAAATTCCAGGATGATACACAAAAAATACACTCCCTAAAAATTAATCTCCCTTTCTTTGTCTCATTTTAAAAATTAATTCTACTTGCGGAAAAAAAAGCTCTTTCGCCACAAAATATCGAATTTCAATAATTTAATGGTTTTTCCTGCATTTAACGAGGACTCTTTTCATACATTCATGCCATCATTTTGTCTCGCATCTCGTTCCTCTGGCATTGTCCTGTTTTTAACCTCTCGTTCGTTAATGACGGCGCACTCGGGGTATAATAGCAAAATCAATTACTCGAGGGATTACATTCTCCTTTGAGGAACAAGTTATGAGTCTTCCTGTTGTTTCACATAATTTACAAAATAATCTGTCATTAGCGGATGTCGTCTCTACTATACTAAGTATGAAAGCTACTTCAGAAAAGTGTTACAAAGCAAACTAAATTCAAATATAAGAAGTTATTAAAAGTGATTGGAATCAATAATTATGGATTATTTTAAAATTATTAGCTTCTTTTCCATATATATTGCCATTATTTGCTCCTGTAATTTGAGGGGCCTGAATGGCCGAGTGGATAGCGCTCTGACGCTCGGTACCATAGGTTTTAGGTTCAGTCCCGGCGGTGTCAATGGATGTTTGTAGTGGTTCGGAATCCACTTTAAACTGTAGATCACGGTCTGTTTAGCCTAAAGTGTGCACAACTTGGCCGTAGAGCGACAAACCAAACCTGTAATTATAGGTAATAATAATTAAACCAAACCAAACCTGCAATTATACTCTAAAATCCTTTAAACGTTTGGGTCGGGGCCTGAATGGCGGAGGGGCTAGCGCTCTGGCGCTCGGCACCACAGATTTCGGGTTCGAGTTCCAGCGGTGCGTGGATGTGTGTAGTGGTTTGGAATCCCCTTTAAACAGCAGGTTCCGGTCTAGAACGATCGTAGTGCGTTGTGTAGGTATTGTTACTCCGCGTCCGTAGCTTATCTTCAAGCTATACGCACCTCCAGGGTACTGCTAAGTGAGTAACGTCGGTGCAGCGCTTCCCTTAAGGATCAAAGACAACTGCCTAAGTGTTTGCCAGCTGCATTAGAACAAAAAAAAAGTTTCATAAAAATCAATTCTGTGAAACTGTCATCTAAGAGTGAATTTTGCCAATAAAAATTGACAAAATTTGTGTGAAAGAAAAATAAACATTCTTCTAAGCACAAAATAAAAAATTGTGTACGATAGAAGGAAGGGAGACTTCTGTTAGCTAGTGGAGGGAAAGGCCATGAATGAAGTCATAAATAAGAAATAAAAACACTTTACAGTAGAGTAAATTAATAATGAACTGTGATTCTAATCAAGATTTTCCTCTCTTTAATAAATATGAAGATTGAAAACGGGCGGCCTAATGGCCAATTGGCTAGCGCTCTGCCCTTTGGTTCTTCAGGTTCGAATCCTGGCAGTGGCATGGGTGTTTGTTAGTGGTTCGGAATCCACGTTAAACTGTAGTCTCCGATCTAATTAGTCCAAAGTGTGCAGAAAAAATAGCCGTAGAACGATAAACCAAACCAAATTTAAAAATGGCTGGAAAAATATCGTCTCTTTCATTTTCATCATAGCTCTTAAATGCATTTACCATAGTTGTTTTTTTAAGTTTCAACGATGTCCTTGCTCACCGCTTGTTGATGTGCTGTCTGTAGCAAATTTAATTGGAACTCAAGACCCACCGGCTATTTGCACTGACGGAATCAAATCTGACTCTGGAAGAACAGGAAGCGGAATTTTTATAAAGACCAGTACAGGAGAATTAAGATATCCTTTTAGAAACCCGGACCACAGCTTAGTATTCCTCCTCAGAATTAATTGCTATAAGCGAAGCTCTGAGCCTAGCTTTAGACTTTAAAGTACCTGATGTTTGTATTCTGACTGATAGTAAGAGCTCAATACAGTATTTGAAAGATTGGCCAAACATCCTGGACAAATTGGGGAAGGATATCGTTTCTAAACTAGCTGTTTTGGACCAGATTGGATCGGTGTGCTTGCAGTGGATTCCTACCCATGTGGGCATCTATGGAAATGAAATTGCTGATCTGCTCGCTAGGGAAGGTTGCGGACTTCCCAAAGCTCCTTCTTCCAATTTGTTAGCTTCAGAGGCTCATTCCATGATTTTAGCCAGAGTGAATACGGCTTGGAGGTCGCCACCAATTCATGCATGGTACGCCGCTAAATATCCTGGTATGTCTTTGCAATGTTCCTGTCATCTCAAACTGCTCAAACGGCTTTAGCTAGACTAAGGACTGGCCACACTTAGAGTTTGACCTTCAGTGGAGACGAGAAGACATATACCCTTTGTCATTGTTCGACCATCGCGTCTCCCTCTCATCTCATCGATTGTATTGGTGCCTCTGAGAGGCAACTGTTGAACGAGGGGAGGACCGTTCATGATCTATTGATGCAGCATGATCTACTGGACTTGGTTTAGGATTCTAAATCAATGGGATAAGCAACAACAACAACAGATCCACCGGTATTCAGTAAAAAGAATAACTCATAAATCAAGTAAGAACAATAATTTACGTAAGCGAAAGAAAGATATTTACTACTTAAACTTATATTGTAAAAAAATCGTGGAATATATATATCTTTGTATAAATGAAATATATATTTTACCTTTCCCTGGTAAGGGTACGATGCTTCAGAGTCTTCCCCTTTCACAGATTTGATGTAATCAAAAGCACCTGTCATCAAACCTCCATTGCAGCCGTTATCCGCTAAAAATATGTAAAAAATTTTAATGTTATTGATGTAATTAATATTCTTTATCTTAAATAAATCAATCAAATCATAAAATACAAATTTTATTGCCTTAAATATTAATATCTGATGAGAAATTTTATTTTAGTATTCAATTTGTGGAAAGAAAGTCTTAATGGGTTATTGATATATTATAAATGCAATAATGCAATATATTATATTATATAATATTATATTATATTATATATATATATATATATATATATATATATATATATATATATATATATATATATATATATATATACAGTTCAGCCACAGTAATGTGACCACCACCTACTTTCGACATCAACGTGAAATAACCAATCACAAAAGGCAGGTGACAGCACATTGCAGTGGAGTGTATATAAAGGATGTCCTAGGGCATCGGAAAGCATTTCAGTGGTTGGCGTAATGCAGAAAAGTAGCGATTTATCCGACTTCCAAAAGGGCATGATTATTGGTTTTCGGGCCAAGGGTGGAAGCATTTCGGAAACAGTTAATTTTGTGAACTGTTCGCGTGCCGTTGTGGTAAAAGTATACCGTGCATGTCAAAATGGCAGTATCCAAAATCAGTGGCGTGGTAGATGTGGTGCACCACGGGCTATATATGACAGAGGCGAAACGAAGGCTACGGAGATGCGTTCGGGCGAATAGATGTGCAACTGTTGAGCAACTGACCGCCCAGATGAACCAAGGGGCTACCAAGAGTGTATCCCCAATGACGGTTCAGCGAACGTTGCTGCGCATGGGCCTCCGCAGCAGACGCCTGGTTAATGCACCTATGCTGACTGCTGTTCATCGGCGACGAAGGCTGGAATACAGAAGGCCAGTACCGAAACTGGACGTCCACAGAGTGGCGTCAGGTGGCTTTTTCCGATGAATCACATTTTGTGCTCCATCGGACAGCTGGACGTTGGCTTATACGTCTGAAAAAACACCCTGCAACAATTGCCGGAAGGATTCAAGCAGGAGGAGGGAGTATTATAGTTTGGAGAATGTTTTCGTGGCATTCAGTGGGCGCTCTCATCATTGTGGAAGGCACGATGGATCAACACAAGTACGCATCTGTCCTTGTGGACCATGTCCACCCCTACATGCGAATTATTTTCCCTCTAAATGATGGCATCTACCAGCAGGACAATGCGAGATTTCATACAGCTTGCAGTGTGTGTGCGTGGTTCGAAGAGCACCAGGATGAGTTTACCGTACTCCCCTGGCCAGCAGACTCACCGGATTTAAACCCAATCGAGAATCTGTGGGACCACCTCGATCGGGTTGTTCGCGCCATGGATCGTCAATCGCGTAATCTAGAGCAGCTGGCTACGGCACTGGAGTCGGCATGGCTCAAAATCCCAGTGAACACCTTCAGAAACCTAATTGACTCTCTTCCTGCACGTCTCGCAGCGGTCCGCTCTGCCAAAAGTGATTATTCTGGCTTTTGACAGGTGGTCACATTAATGTGACTGGACTGTATATATATATATATACACTGGTGTCCAAAAGTTAAGCATAAATCGTAAAACGGCGAAAAACATGGAGTAAATATTCGTAAAATTATTCCAAATTTCTTGCGGATATTAATTGGGTGAAGAAGAAACATTGGGTTTATGCAAAACTTTTCAGTCGACTACGTCCTGCCCATGTCGGAACGCAGAGAAACCGATTCACGCAGCATAGGCAGTTCAGACAAGTTTCGTGCAACTGCTGTGCGAAGGAACGTTGTTAACCATCAAACAAGGTGAATGATGGCACAAAGACGCCAATTGGACATGTTTGCGAAAGGAAGAATCGTTGGAATGCTGGAATCCGGACGATCACAAACCGAAATGTCTCGAATTTTGAATATGGACCAGTCTGTGATCTCAAGACTGTGGCAGAGGTTTCAAAGAACGGGAGATGTTACCTGACAACCAGTATCAGGTCGACCAAGAATCACAGCCCCTAGCCAAGACCTATATCTGGTGCGACCGATATAAGTGTGCGACGTCAGAGGGGCAGTACTGCCAGAGCACTGGGTTCGGCGCTCACAGTCGCCACAGGAATACGAATTTCGAGAATACGATTTTTGGCCTGTATGCCAGAAGTCCAGCAGTTTGCATTCCCCTCACGTCTGCGCATAAACGCGCTCGTTTGAACTGGAGTTTGAAATATCAACATTGGAGTGTGGGAGAGTGGCCCAATGGAATGTTCATTGACGAGTCCCGGTTTAGTCTGAGTAGTGATTCTCGTCGGGTAACGATATGGAGAGAATGTGGAACACGTTTCGAACCAAGAAACATAACGGAAAGACATCATTTTCCATCAAGGGGAGTAATGGTATGAGCAGGCATCATGATGGACAGCGCAACAGACAGACCTCCATTTCTTTGACACGGGGTCTGTGACTGGTCAAAGATACAGAGACGAAGTTCTTGAGCCTTATGTTCGCTTGTTTCGAGGTGCTGTCGGTCCTGACTTTATATTCATGGATGATAATGCGGCATGTCATCGATCGGTGCTGGTTGATGACTTCCTTGAAACGGAAAACATCCAGCGCATGTCGTGGCCTGCGAACTCCCCTGATTTAAATCCTATCGAACATGTATGGGATATGCTCGGGAGACAAATTGCAGCCCTTTCGCACCCACCAAGCTTCGTTACAGAACTGAAGAGAGCTCTCCAAGAAACTTGGAACCGTTTAAGCCCATAACTCATTCATCATCTCATAGCAAGTATGGTAAATCGCTGTGCAGCGTGCCTGGCTGTCAGAGGTGACCACACGCCTTATTAAACTGCAGCATAAGTATTTTATTTAATGTTTGTTTTCATTTTTTCTTTAAAGTGTGAACTCCTTGCTATGCTCAGTTTTCTTTCAAGCTGCTACTTTGGATAATAAAATTAATTATTATCGTTCTCTTGATTTGCTTTCTTATTTTATAACCATTTTACACTCGCATATCACGTTTCCCACCATTCTGATTTACAGTTCCTTCTTTATTCACACAATTATCAATTATGCTTAACTTTTGGACATCAGTGTATATAGCAATATATTATATTTCCAATCGATTATATTATATATCCTAAATACTGGATCAGTGGACGTCCAAACAGTGACATAAACATGTCTAAGACTTTATGAAACTATTGGAGTGTTCTATGAATTTTTATATATATATTTTTAAATTGTGCCTTTATTATCGAAAATATTTGTCAGCGTTTTGCCC
Organism: Caerostris darwini; assembly: GCA_021605075.1. Taxonomy (NCBI): domain Eukaryota; kingdom Metazoa; phylum Arthropoda; class Arachnida; order Araneae; family Araneidae; genus Caerostris; species Caerostris darwini. The sequence goes on along the minus strand of BPLQ01009518.1, from coordinate 95,880 downwards.
ATATGGATTAAGATGGACAACCCGTGCTTCAACCAATTATACTTTCTGTTCGACTCGTGGCTCAGTGGTAACGTGCTCCGCTGGAGAGCATTAGGGCTGAGGTTCAATCCGCTAGCAGCATTGTTGTAGACACTGTTTCAAAAACGAGGAGATTCGATAGTGTTGGTGATGTTCAGCATCTTGCATCGTTAGTCGGACTACCTGGTGGGATTTTTCTGGGTTTTCCTCCATACGATATTCAAATGCGGGAAGACATCTCCTGGAAGGAACTGGCCTCCTTCATCAGCGACACGGAGACAAGTCAGACTTCTACCTACAGGTGCTCCATCACCACAGAAGCTACCCTCTTTCCTTCTATCCATGAGTAGACTACTCCTGGGATGTCCGTCCAGCGCTTCCGGATACTGAGGATTAGACACAACACCAACAATTTTACTTGAAACAAAATCACAATAAGTAATTTCTTTAAAAAGACTTCCAAATTATGATGAAAGATATAATCTCATCATCATCATCATCAGTGGCGTAATAGTCCCATGGTGGGCTAAGGCAGATTTCGGCTACTGGCAGATTTCGTGACAGAAATATTATCTTTTTACGGGAGGGAGGATTGTTAGCATGTGTAAAGTGTATTCCGAACAACTACAAACATCCATGGCACTTCTTGGACTCGAACTCGAAACCTGTGGCATCCAGCGCCAGAGGAATATAATCTGGCGTATTAATATTTAAATATTGGAAAATATTTTATTCAATTAGATTTACAAAATGAACAGATGTTTTAAGATTATTATTCCTCAAAAGTGTTTTTTCTTCTTAGGAAGACGGTTGGACCTGTGTTGCACTTATATATGCGACAAACAGAGGAGAGGGCATTATTTTCCAGGAACTCTTTATACGGATGACTGCCAGGGATTTGCATGTCATATGGGAAGAAAATTGGAAAAGTTTTATTAGAGACTCTTGATACATGTTGCTACAATCGATAATGAGTCTCCTCTTTTCTGCAACGGACGGCCTCCTGGCTGCATGTTACCAAGGGGACGCGAATCGGACCTAGGAATTTGGAATCGGACCTCATAGGACAGGGATGGGCAAACTACGGCCCGTGGGCCAACTCCGACCCGCCGGAATCTTCTATCCGCCCGCGGATAGAATTTTAATTTGCCGGTCCGAGACAAATTAAAAGAAATATATATTTATATATATATTTTATTGAATATTATTTATTATATATATATTTATATTGAAGTTGGCTTGAAAAAACTGCATTTTGAGTTCGAACGCAGATTTCAAGATTTCAGTGCCATTCAAACGGAATTGGATATTTTTACCATGCCTTTCAATGTAAAATGTGAAGCAGTGAGGTCATATTTGCAGGTTGAATTAATTGAGTTGCAATCCGACAATCATCTCAAGTAGTTGTTTCTAAATATGCCAAAGTTAGAGTTTTACAAATCATTATCAAAAGTAAGTTTCCCAAATTTAATATCTCACGCCCAGAAAATCAGTGCTATGTTTGCTTCAGCTTATATATGTGAGCAAGTGTTTTCAGCTATGAACCTTAGACAGAATTATTTCAGAAGTAGACTGACAGATGAGCATTTAGCCTCGTTCCTTAGAATCAGTACATCTCACTTTGAACCGCAGTATAAGGAACTTTTAAAAATGAAATCACAATTTCATACATGTCATTAACATATTTAAATTGTAATAACTGTACATTGGGGCCTGAATGGCCGAGTGGCTAGCGCTCTGGCGCTCGGTACCACAGGTTTCGGGTTCCAGTCCCGGCGTGCCGCGGATGTTCGTAGTGGTTCGGAATCCACTTTAAACCGTAAGTCCCGGTCCTAATAGGATCGTATAGCGTTGCGGGGGCATTGTTACTCCGCGTCCGTATCTTCGAGTTACACGCGCCTCCTGGGTAATGCAAAGTGAGTAACGTCTGTGCCGCGCTTGCCTTAAGGCATCCAAGACCAAGCTGTCTAAGTCTTTGCCAGCTGCATTGGAACAAAAAAAATACTTGTACATTGTTTTTAAAATGTTAGAGAAATTTATCTTGGCCCGCCAAACTTTCCGATTTTTGGCCCGCGGCCGAAAATGTTTGCCCATCCCAGACATAGGATATCTGCTTCAACTTACGCCCGTTTGTATCGCAATCCAGCAATTGTTGCTCGCTGAGAGATACGAGATTTCCAGTCTTCTTTTTGTGTTGGCCTTCCAAAGAACCTACTGCTGAAAACGCCCAGCAGCAACCACATGTGCCCTGAAAGAAGAATTATTATTTGGAGGGTATCCGCAATAAATTCGACTGCAAGTGAAATTGTGAATTCAATATTATTACAGTCGAACCTCGATAAATCGAAAACCTCCACAACTCGAAAAAAATTTTTACTCCCTTCCCTTCAAGCGTCAAAACCTCCATGACTCGAAATCTCAACCCTCTATATGTCAAAATAATTAGTCAATCCTCACCAGCCATTCCCTCCGTAACTCGAAAAAAAAATTTGACCTCTGCATATCAAATATTAACAATGTTTGATTTTACGATCTTTTTGACAACCTTTACAGTTCGATCATTTGAAACTAATTACCTCTATAGCTCGAAGAAAACTAAGTTACCGACTTTAAGGATTTACCGACAATGCACGTCATTGTTTCTTAGAAAACAATGCATGAGCATATAGTAAATAGAATAACCAATTCTATGAAATAGCAACTCGGAAGAAAAAGAATTTTCTGCTCTTTATAGCAAGATAATGCTATAGATAGAGAACGATCGAATTGTTTAAAGCAAAAAAAAAAAATTATAATAATAACTGACTTTTTTAATACAGGTTGTTTCGGAATTATTTTGATTTTTTATTGTAGTACATAATATAACTTTTAAGTTGCAAAGAAACATGTTTATTACCTCTGTAACTTGAATTTTTATTTATTTTACCTCTCTAACTCAAAATAAGTTAGAAAGAATCTAAACCTCTACAAGTAGAATATTTCCTTACAAAGTCGAAATCCTGCATAAGTCGAAAACTCTATAACTCGAATTATTTGGTGTCTCCCTTGAAGTTAGACTTACAGAGGTTCTACTGTATATTCCAAAATCGACCCTTTGTAATATTCCAAAATTACAAAAGGTCATCTCAGCTCTAGGCCAAATAAAATGTTTAAATTAACAAGAAAAAATTATAAAAAATATATAAATGCGATTTACAGCTGAAAAATTCATACAATGATTGTTTAAATAAGGGGTAAGCAACCTTTGTATACCTACCACCCACTTTTGTATCTATGTTAGTAGGAAAATTTTCTAACCAACCACATGTTCCACAGTTGCGGTGATTTATAAAGTAAGGAAGTAATTTTTACTTTATAAAACTTACACAACAGAGTTACAGCAAGTTAAAGCTTATATTAATCATTTCTTACCAAATATTTTATGTCGTACTTTCACTAAGTTTGGGCAGAATAAATATTTATATAACAACTTACTGTAGTTAAATCTATCTTTTATTTATACCTTGCATGCATCAAGTATGAAATCTGAGGAAGTTACAGTTAATTAATTAAACTATTAATGAAATGCCTGATGCTGATACTGTGAATCTAATTAATGGATATCTGGTCAATTTTTGTAAGGAACAAACAAAGTTCTCCTCTTTTGGAAATATTCATGCAGTTTCTTTCTTTGATTATAATACTATTAACAGCACTAAAAATGGATTCCCCAAGATATGAAGTAGGGAAAGGTATCCATAAATCATTTTCAACATATGTATTTGGATATCAAAGGCATTTTTAAACATTACGTGAAAATTCTTCTATTTCAACATTTAAAAAAAGTCAATTAAATTTAACAAGTAATATAAAAAAAAAAAAAATTTTAAGTCAATTCCTACTTTTTTTCTTTCTATTGAAGAAAAGACATTTACAAAAAAAATTGAAATTTTCCACTTACATTTGGCGCCATCTATTATTAGATACATGCAACATAAATCTAAAAAATACTAAAATTAATTAATTAAATTTAATTAATGAATTAATATTTGAAAAAACCGTTTTAACATCCAGTGTCATTCACTACAAGTTCAAAAAAATGTATTTGAACTTGAGTGGATGAATAAAAAGTATTTTATAAGCGAGTGAAAATTTGAACAAGATATATGTAGGGAGAGTGCGAACTAGTAGTAGGAATTGGAAAAAGGAAAGTGCTTCAATAACTGTCAAACTCCCTACCGCCCACTATACAAGCTGAAACACCCACTAGTGGGCGGTAGGGACAAAGTTGACTACCACAGTTCTGACTTTAAATTCAATAAGACTAAATTGTTACTAAATGAAATAGGGAAATGTTTGTCAAGTAGAGAGAAAAAAAAATGCAATTCAAATCATTTATACAAAGTATGGTTTGCTCACTTGATTTTTGACTTCTGTGACAAGGTTGTCATCTCTAAGGTCCAGCGATCTAGGAGCTTTCACGTTAGAAGCTTTGAGATAATTAGTGCTGTTTCCATGATAATAATCGTAGCTGTCGCAATTATATCCTTTCAAATATTTTTGGACTTCCTCCCTAGTCTGTTAAAAAAAGTTATATTTTTAGAGCAATTTTAAAATCATCGAAAAACTAATTACTAGTATAGCATCATTGCTGGAATGTGTACATTATAATTACAGTAATTTCCGACAAATAAGTTGAAAACGCCATATAACACGCAGGGGTACTTTTTTTACCGAAAAAAAATATACGATCTCAAATAATATCTACAAAGGATATAAATCCATATAATTCCCATAATTCGAGTTTGATTTGCGAGGCTCTTTAGCATATCTTTCAAGCTCTGTATAAATATTTGTGGTATCAAAATAACAAAACGTTTTCATTGTTAAAGGGAATCTTTGTGGCCGTATTTATATAAAAAAATTATTTTATAAATTTGAGATAATGAAATCGTAAAAATGATAGACGATAAATAAATACTACAAACTTCTTGTTCATTGGCACAATGGGGTTATAATACAAATTTATGCTTGTTCATTGGCGCAACAGATCTACGGTGGACCAGGGCTATCTACCTACTGGCAGATTTCGAGAAAAGAGTTGTTTTCTTTTTACAGGGTGAGGGTTTCAGCCCAGTCATACGTATCAGACCATGTCCTAGTGTTTAAAGTGGATTCCGAACCACTACCAGTATCCATGGCACCCCGAGAGCTCGAGTCCAAAACCTGTGGTACCGAACTCTAGATAATAGGCCATCAAGCACCTTTACTACAAATGGAATAATCTATGAAAGGTACTATAGTTTAAATTTAAAAAAAGTATTAAGAATTTTAAGTTTTATGCCAACTAGGGTGATAATATTTTATATTTAATAATACGGGTTTGGTTTAGTTTGTCGCTCTACAGTCATTTTGAGCACATTTTGTGCTCATTAGACCGGAAACTACAGTTTAACTTGGATTCCGAACCACTCACAAACCTCCATGCCACCTCCAGGATTGATTTGAACATGTTGGCCATCAGGCCGCATATTTAATAATAGAGAGTTTTTGCATAACGTACTTTAAAAATACGGTATTTTTTTTCTCCCTATCGTGCATGCTCATAGGAAATTGCGCATGCAAATCTGTAATAATGTTTCCTATGAGCATGCGCACTAGAGATAAAAAAAATACCGTATTTTTAAAGTACGGTATGCAAAAACTCTCTAAAAACCTTAATAATTTCCGTAAAAGTTTCTAATGATGGATATTTTACATGTGTAGTGCCTACAAATACAAATTCTTCATTCCAAAAAAATTAGTATAAATAATTTAAAATCCTTGAGTTAAAATTTTGTTAATAATAATTAAGACTTAAGTTTTTTAGTTAAATAAATTTTAAATAAAAACAAAATTCATAACGATATAAAATTTAAAAAAAAATTTAAACGGAAAAGTTAAACTGCAATTTTGAAAAAGAAATGCGGTTTCTAACCAAATCAGAATATTCATTGAGTCCTCTTCTGAAACTCGTCAAACCCAGGTCGGCTTTGAGATTGTGAATGAAAATATCTAAACATAACATTTCCCATCTTCTCCGACGATCATCGTCGTCTTCTGCGAACTGTGGCGTAAATATTTGCTGCAAATAAATACATTTATTCCACAAACATGAATAACAATTGATTTTACACTATTTAATGTTAACTTATAAAACAAGTAATATAAAAAAAAAAAAATTTAAAGTCAATTCCTACTTTTGTTTTCATTATATTGCAGATAGTCCTTTATGAATAATGTTCATTCATTTTTTTAAGTTTATCTGGCGCCATCTATTGGTAGATATATCCAACTTAAATCTAAAAAAAACTAAAATTAATTAATTAATTAAATTTAATTAATGAATTAATGTTTGAAAAGAACTGTATTAACATCAAGTGTCATCCGCTACAAGTTCAAAAAAAAATGTTTTTGAACTTGAGTGGATGAATAAAAAGTGTTTTATTAACGATTGAAAATTTGAACAAGATATATGTAGGGAGAGTGTGAGCTAATAGAAGGAATTAAATAAGGATTCTTTTTGCCATAATTTTATTAACAAACGTGTAAAGCTTTCAAGGTCGGAGTGTCTGAAACTGGAGTTCTTTGTATCCTTTATTTGTGCACTACTGTGCCCAAAATGTAAGATCATTTTTCAATTTAAAATTCCCGGGGCTTATGAATTTTCATTTTTTTTTTCTTTTTTAAGTTGCTGGTACTGTCCTTGATATCTGTGTGAAATTGGCCGTCAAAATATTCATTAGTGTTTGTTTGAGTTATGCTTGGCTTTGTGAGACGCTAAAACTGATTCCGGCGATTTTTGAAATGTCTGAATTTACTGATCAAAGAACTTGCATTCAATTTTATTTGCGGAAACGTATAGTATGTTGCAGAAGTCATTCGGTCATTCCTATATCGGAAAGAAATGTTTTGAAGTTAAACAGTTCAAAGAAGGCAGAGAATGCGTTAAATACGAAGAGCCCTTTGGTCGACCATCAACCTCAACCGACGAGGCTCACGTCCAAAAAATTAAAGATTTGGTGCTTGAAAACCGTCGATTTACAATTAGAAAGCTTGCTGATGATGTTGGAATTTCAAAAATATCGGTCAATTCCATTTTCCATTTTTCAAATCTTGATTGGTACCGAAAACACTGAACGCGCCAGCTCACACTGCATTGATTCTTCGTGACTTTTTCGCTAAAAATGAAACCTATATCGTTCCACAACCACAATATTCACACCGTGCGATTTCTGGCTATTCCCTAAACCAAAAGACCACTCTGATGACACTGTTTTGAGTCAATTGAAGAGATTCAACGTGAAACGCCGCGCGCTTTGAAGGCCATCCCTGCCGATGACATTTTAGCATGCAATTGGGAATTGGAAAAAAAGTTGGCATAAGTGCATTGTGTTCGGAGGGGATTACTTTGATGGCTATGAAATAAATTCCGAAGAATAAATCAAGAGTTTTTGAAAAAAAAATAATTGGTCTTTCTTTTTGGCACAGTAGTAGTATTGATTAATATCGATTATAGTAAAGTATTGATGATAGTATTACTATATAAAGTATTAGTATTATCAATTTGATAGTATAAAAAAGTATTGATGATAGTATTAGTATATAAAGTATTAGTATTATCAATTTGATATTATAGTAAAGTATTGATGATAGTATTAGTATATAAAGTATTAGTATTATCAATTTGATATTATTGGTGACTGAAAATATTCGTGCACAAGTATGTAAGATAAAAAAGAACTTTAATATTAATGATCAAAATAGGCGTGGTCTTCTTAATATATTATCTGGTAATGATCACGATTACTTTATTAAGTTTAAATTTAAAATTGGAACATATTTTTGGCAATCCAATAAAATATACAATAAATTCTCGCAAGAAACTTCTGCCGATAGATAAAAATAAAAGAAAAATATTTATAGCGTTTAAATACTAATACATTAATAAGTATTGGTACAAGAATAAAGTATTTCTGATATTTAAATGTTTACTTTTTATTGAACGAGGGCAGGATAGTATTCCTTGCTTTACAAAAAAAAACCCTATTGTTTTTGTAACAACTTAATGTATTATTTTTAATATAAAAATTCCTTATTGTGATGTAGCCACAAACTGAGCCTCAGACCTGTTTTTTTTTTAATCTTTAAATGGATTATCATGGGTAAACTCATATCTTTTCGGAACACCATGAGCTAACTCATGCAAAAATTAATTTTTAATTATAGACAAAAATAGTGTTTTGGCCCCAACTTGTAACAGATTTTAAATTCTTTTCATTCCTTTTATCATAAGTCTAGCGATAGTTTTTTTTAACTCGAATGCAGGTTTTTTTTACAGTCTTTTCACTTAAGGTCCTTCGTTATTTTTAAGGTTCTTCTTCTTCAGACCCATGGCCCAGGTGGACAGCCCCATGGTGGGCCAAGGCCCTGTGCCCAGTGGTAGATTTCTAGACAGGAGATGTTTTCTTTTTACGGGGTAGGGTTGTCAGCCTTAGGCCCAACGTCTGGGACTGGTCAGCTGGGTTGTCGGCCGTATGCCGAACTTCTTACGATATTAGACAGGGACCTACTGTTTAAAGTGGATTCCGAACCACTACAAACATCCATGGCACCGAGCGGCAGAGCGCTAGTCACTCGGCCACTAGGCCCCATCTCTAAGATTAGTGATGTTAAATTTAATACTTATAACCGTTTGTCTTTACTTTCCATTAATTTTTTTCTTTTAAATGAGTAAAATAGAAAAAAAAATTTAATGATAATAACGGCTATATATAACACAGTGTTTACAAAAATATATTGATATTGCATTTCAAGGCAAAAATATATTGATATTTCCTTTTAATGCCTTATTTAGCAACGCACACTTTGTAAAATACAAGTTCAAAATACGACATGTTTTTTTTTCTTAGTGATATAAAATAAGAAATAAATTCTTAAAACGAACGTATGTTAATAGATAATTTCTTGATACGTAATAGAATGGATATTCTTGTGTTAAGATAATAAATAAATAATTGAATCAAAATGCAGATGGGCTGATTATTCATCCAAACTAATAATCTCTTCTTATTAAATAGTAATATTTAATTAGAAAACAGTGAATAAACGTTTACATTTTTACATATTTATTTATTATTTGATCAGAGCCTAATATTTTCCTTGTTTTAATCTTTCATCAATATATGAGTTATTTTGAAATATTTTCAATTTACAATAGGTTTTTTTAAAGTAAAATATGTATATGTTGAATTGTTGAAAATATTATGGTAGCTCACGAGTCAAAGTCTGCATATCGCTGGTTCAAATGTTTCATTTTCTTCACAGATGGAAGTTAACCTTTTTTTTTTTTTTAGTTAGTTATAATCAGTACATTTCAAAACATTCATTGGCTTATTGCAAATAATAAAAATAATTTCTTCACTTTTAATGTACTTAATATTAAAATTTTAATAATATATACATCATTAATTGAAAATAATATGAATAAAACATCTTAGCTATGAAGATATTTCTTCTAATAATGAAATAATAAAAATAAATATTCCACAACACGAAAATAATAATAATAAATATTTCACAACACGAAAATAATAATAATAAATATATATAATAATAATAATAATAATATAACATGAAAATTCCTTTCGAAAATTCATTTAAATTTCATGTGGTTAGTGTAATTCCTTAAACTCACAAGACGAAAACCGCAGAAAGTGTTGAAGTGAAATGTTTCAAATCTTTTAAAGAATGTCTGTCAAGTTTGGACATTAACTTTAGTTCATAATGAAATATTAATTTTCGCACTCGGGGTATTTCGAAAAGATACAGATATTAGATACGAGTATATTCATGATAATCCACTTAAAAGTTAAAAAAAAATATAACTAGGTCCAATAACTTAGGATTGATTAGTAGTTTCTATTGCGTTGAATTATTATTTTTTAAGATCCATTCCTCTTTCAATATATGTACTTACCAAATATAAACCCCAGAAGTTATCCATATCCATGGTAAGTCCTCCAGCTGATGCATTTTTTAAAGTGAGGCAGAAGAAAGCCAAAGCATGCAGAACAATCAGTTTGAAACCGAGAAGTTTCAGACTGAAATCCATCTCCTGACAGAAATTTTCTTCCCTAAATTTATTTGAAACGCAGACAGTGAGATGCTTTTAATTGAAAATGATTAATTAAACAATATGTATTAAAAATATGTACACTCAAGAGCCAAAACATTATGACCACCTGTCAATAACGAGTTGGCCCACCTTTGGCAACTTCAACCCGCCTTGGCATGGATTAATACCACCACTTAATACCAGTTAAATACCACTTCCACCTGATCACGTGCCTTCCACGTCATCCAGGCGAGTTCATTGCAAAATGTAGGGGTGGTCATAATGTTTTGGCTCTTGAGTGTATATAACAACAATATTTTTAATGTATAGCAATAATAATATTTTTTAATATATAGCTTTAATATACGCAGTCCAGTCACATTAATGTGACTACCTGTCAAAAGCCAGAATATGCACACTTGTATATTCTGGCTTTAAGTGGTGTGTGGGATGTGGTATTTAAGTGATATTAAGTGGAATTCTTTTATGCACACTCCACTGCAATGTGCTGCCCCCTGCCTTTTGTGATGGGTTATTTCACGTTGACGTCGAAAGTAGCTGGTGGTCTCATTAATGTGACTGCACTGTGTATATACATATGCTGTGTTTGGAAGTTCTGCACTTTAGGGTTCCTCTTGTTTATTTGGAGATTTTTTTCCCTTTTTCCTCCCGATTTTTTTCGCCAAGTCCTATCTTAAACAAACAAAATGGCCGTGGCCGAATTGTTTTTTTCTCTGTCCTTTGGCAGCTTCATTTGAAGCGGAAAAAAGATTCGACGAAATCGGACTTAACTTTCGAACTTTTTGACGAAATCGGGTGAACTTTCTTGGTTCACGTGCCTTCATAAAATATAGCATACATCATAAAAACTGTAATGTAAATGTTAGTAACTCTGATAAAAGTAATGTTATTTCTGATAGTAGCGTGAATGGTAACTTAATGAAAGCTGACTGGCTAACCTAATTAAATCTGGCTAAGACATGCTGGCACTATCATTAAACCCGCTAAACTTAGCCCAAAGCATTCTGATGGGTTTATATCGCTATCCAAGAAACAAACTGTTGCAATAAGCAATAAACGTGCCATTCACATCACCAACAATGTTCCTTAAATCCCTTCTATCTGTCTTTTATTATATTTCTCTTTTTTAATGTCAGGTAGATTTTCCATTTATATGATGTTTTGTCATGGATTTGTTTGTTATTACTTCTGTAAGACACATGGGATACTTTATGGCACATGAGGATTGTTTGTAAAATTCAAGAAAAAAAATTCAGCTTGGTAATGAAGCTATTAATCCTGTTCAGTCCTCTGATATCGCAAACACTATTTGTAACTCTTCTGTTAAAAGAATGCTTGGACTTGAGGAAATTACGAGCAAAATGACAATTTCCTGCCAATTACGATCGACATTCGATGCTATCTTATAAATAAATCTCTAGAATACAAACATTTCACGATTTCTTGAAAACTGCAGCTGTTATTCCTATTCTAAAACTTGGAAATGACTCGCCAACCCTGAAAATTAACGGTCTATCTATCTTCTTTCTGCATTATCAATAATTACTGACACCATTATTTTACATAAATTATATAAACTTATCTCTGAAAATAATATTTTAAGTTTAAAGCAATTTGAATTGAGGGTAAAATATGTCAACTACACACAAATTGCTTAGAGTTACTGAAAACATCACAGCAGGATTTCAAAATAGGAAATTCATAGGTGATAATTTCCTAAATATTCAAAAAGATTTTGATCGTGTTGGAATAAGCTGTTTGATTTTTAACTCTTTTTAAACGTAACATTCCTCTGGTATATATTATGAACATTAATTCTTACCTTTCGGATTGAAAATTCATTGCCCAGATTAATACACACTCTTCAATTAAAAACACTGTTCAGGGAAATAAAATCTATCCTTTTATTTACTTTTCTTTCTTTGTATTACTGATATCCCAACGAACCCCAAATTTCTTACTGCAATTCACGCGGACCATGAGGCAAACTTTCTTCAAAAATAAAAATCCAAAATTCCTTGATAACACTATTATAATTATAAATTATTATAGTGGCAGTGTTATTATAAAATATTATTATTATAAATCCTCTAAAAGAACTTAATAACCGGTTCAACACTTCGAAAATTGCTTTAAAAGTTGATAAAAATGCGGCAGTCCTATTTTCTAAAGGAAACAAAATTAAAAAGACCGAATATTAAAATTAACGATCCAATCTTAACTGCAAAGGGTAATTTAAAATATCTTAATCTATGTGGATCCACATATGCTATATAATCTTCTATGTACTATAGTCCATCCTCTTCTATTGAATGAATTGTTAGACAAAATAACAAAATTCTATTATATAAAGCTATCCTTCGACCTATTATTACTTATACCTGTCCTATTTAGCCTTATGCTTCTAATTATAGTATCAAAATTCTTTAAATTTTATAAAACATCACTTTAAGGCAAATTACTAAATCCAACTGGTTTATTAGAAATTCTAAAATTCAAAAAAACAACTGCCATTTTTTTCTTTAAAATGATTTTTTAAATATGTTTCCATTAAATAGATGATCACGAAAGTTGTGCTATACAATATATTGATAAATATGAGTTCGTCCACCGTTATTAAAAGACCACATTAATTTTTCTATGGGATAGTATTTTCTACTTTCTCTTCTGTTTTTCTATTTAATAACCTAGAACTTATTTTCCTATACTTATTTATATAACATTTTATTTTAAATTAAAAAACTTACCGGGCAAGTTACTTGTATTGTTAATTGATCTTATGTCTGTTCTTATTTGAAATTGAGGCTCCTTCGGGGCTAGGGAGCTCCAGTTACTTACACTACCTGGACCTGAACAAAACATAAAAAAATATCAATATAAAACAAGAGGAACGAAATATAAAAATTGGCCTTTTAATTACACATAATTTATTGTTAAAATTTCAATCAAATAATGTTACGTTTTATTTTAATTTCTAAATTAAAGGATCTTATTTTCTTATCGCATATGCTAATATATTTTAATTAAATTATATTAAAATTAAAAAAAAATTAAAATGCGGCAATCTGCTCGGCAAACTTCAACTTATCACGTGTGAACATTCAAGAACGGATGAATAAGCTCAGGAATATGCCAATGTTTAATAATGCACGAGATATATGAAGCAATTGATTGGAATACTACAAGAATGGCCAAATTCAAATAGCCATATGTATATAGCAATGTTGAATAAATCAAGAACTGCATGAAGAATGAATTGTTCAAGAATTTCTAAAAAAATATATAAAAGCAAGATAAATGTAGTCGTAAATGAAGAATGAAGTATTCCAAATTCTACAAGAAACGTTTTTACATTCAATAGCTAAAAAAATATATATCAAAGTTTGAAAATTCTAGGCATAAATGAAGAAAGAAATATTCCAAATACAATAAGAAGCACTATACATCTCAATAGGCACCGGAAAAATGCCAAAAGTGATAAATATGAAACTTCAAAAAAAAAAAAAAAAATAAGGAATTGATCAACGCACTTATAACCATTGGAAATACAAATGTTTAAAATTCCAACCCAAAACATGAAAAGTGATTCAAAACCATACTACAAAACACTTCAATCAAAAGCCAAATTTTCCAGAAAATTCCTTAGAATTAAGGTTATTCATGGATCATTTCAAGAGTTAAGGGGACCGAAAGTACCATTTTTCGCCAAAATTTGTAATAGAGTTTTATTTGCTTGGTCCTCATTTTCGGATAATGTCACGGACCCCTAACCAGGACAATATCATGCTCACACATGATAATATATTAGCTGATGCAATAATTAGTTAATTAAATTAATTGATGATTTACATTAATTAAATTACATTAGATAAACTTTAGCAAAATTATGTCTTATTCATCGTAATTTGTGACTTGCTACATTCTCTGCAAAATATTGAACAGAAATTTGGACTAGAGTGAACATAACTATGGTTTGGTTTGATTTGTCGCTTTACGGTCATCTTGTGCACACTTTACGCTAAATAGACCGGGACCAACAGTTTAAAGTGGATTCCGAACCACTTCTCCGCCAGGATTCGAACCCGAAACCTGTGGTACCAAGCGCTAGCCACTCGGCCAACAGGCCCTTGAACATAACTATGAGCTTGGTAATATCTAATATTTCTGATACAAGTACATTTATATTTAGTAGTATCTATCGTAACTGAAAATAATTTAAATCCATTCAATCAGAAGTAACGCTTACCTGATATTAAACATGTGGACGTATTAATTTTTCAAATAGGTTTAAAAGCTAATTTTTCAAATAGGTTTAAAAGCTAATTTTTCAAATAGGCTTAAAAGCTAATTTTCCAAATAGGTTTAAAAGCATTAAGTCCACCACCTGAAACAGCACCACCCTCAGAGCTTGTACCTTAGTAGTCCTTTACCATTGTCTCATTTGTTAATGTATTATTTATATGCTACATTGTTTACAGTCTAGTGAGTTTCGAAAATAAAAATATCTATTGTCTT
>BPLQ01009518.1:0-74382 GCA_021605075.1 Caerostris darwini | reverse complement strand
CCCCCCCCCTCCCAAGGAATTTCTTAAATGGAGGTTTTGAGAGAGATAAAAAGAGAGTTCTACTACAAGAAGTATTGTTTTTGTCTTTTTCTGAACGTGACTGAACAGTCATGAGTTTCCGCCTACTTACAAAGTGAGCTCCTTGTGATTTCATGTATCACACCGTATGATAATTAAGGCCTCAGACCTAGTGAAATAGATTCGTTGTAGACTCGAGAACTCTGAAAATATCGGTCCTTGGAGTGAACTATACTTGCTAATGGTTGTAAATAAAAACTAAAGTGTTTTCATGAACTTGAAAGTGGTTCTCTTCTTGAAGTTATGTGCAAGTGATGTATTCACCGTTTTCATTAAAGAATTTGATATCTTGTTTTATTTCGGTTATAATTGCAGACTCAGACTATCTTTGTAAAGCGATTGCTTCAACCGTGAATCTAGAATCTACCGATATAACTGCTTTTGAAAAAGAATGTATCTTGGATTTAAGATTTCCACTGCCAAAGAAACTGAGGATATATCCGCATCAAAGTTAGACAGATGATTGCCAACTGGGAAGAAAACAGAAAACAATGTACTATAGACACCAGCAAAGTCTTTAATTTTGGAACCATCCGTAAATACACGGATCCTCTCTTGGATAATGGTCTTACAGTATTGATAAAACGGATGGATCACTATTTTAATGATTTCTTTACAATTGTGAAGCACCCATAATATAATATTTTTCAAGAAAATCAGACCCATGAAAATGTTTGTACCTTAAATTTTCAATTGGTAAAAAAAATTTCTAAAATAGTTTGTAAATATTGAATATTTTTCATTTAAAATATTATTTCATTATAAAAAAAACAGGCGTTGTTTAACGAAAGTATCAAAAGCAAAGAATCCCAGTGTATTAAATTTACTTTCTAGAGCAGTCATTCTCAAAGGGGGCGCTAGAGCACATTGGTGCTCCCTAAAAGATTTCCGAGTGCATCATGTGGTATACCAGAGAAATGTATGCCTTGATATAAAAATCTCTCTTTCTTATCAGTTTTTTCATTCGAAAGCAGCTTTAATTCCAAACAACTAACCTTTTCGCTATTTTTTTATTATTTCTTCACATAAAAAGTCGCCAAACAGCAATATTGAGCCAAAGAAGGTTTTCGAAAAACTACGAGCAGTAACTTCCATGACTGACTGCTCGAAGAGGTATTGTCTATGTGATTTTCAATGTTACAAAAATTTCAATTTCAGCCTCTGAGACTCCACCGTTTGTATATATCAGTCTGTGTAGTTCATCATCTGGATATCTGGATCTAATTTTCCAGAAATATCATATAGTGCGCCTACAATAATTTGTAGGGCCTAAATGACAGAGCGTTTAGCGCTTTGGCTCTAGGCGCACACAGATTTCGGGTTAGAGTCTCGACGGTGCCATGTATGTTTGTAGTGATTTGGAATTTCCTTTAAGCCGTAAGTTCCCGGTTTCATACTATTGTAGATCGTCACGGAGCCAAGTCAGACTTCTACCTACGAGTGCTCCATCCCAATAGAAGCTGCCCCTTTTTCCCTCCATCATGAGTCCATTACGGGTTCATGGGCTTGGTCTAAGATGTCTACCAAGTGAAATAACAACAACACAATTATTTGTAGGTTTTTAAATGAGCCCCCAACTTCAAAAAGTTTGAGAGCCGTTACGAAATGCTTCCACATGTGTTTGTTATTAAAATGCAATTTTCACGATGCATTCAGGTGTTAAAAGTTGAGTCATTTTTCGAGTTGCGTGCTTGCAGGCTGCAAATGATGATAATAAAAGTGAAATAGCTCCGAAAATTCGTCGCATTCACGGTACGAGATTACTCTGCTCTGCATTAATGAGCCATTTAAGAAGTTTATATTGCTTGTTTTCGTTGCTAGAAATGGAATGCAAATATTATTATACTCACGTGACGGAGAGATAAAACGTGTTAATGACACTAAGCATTATTGTTATTATTATTTTTAGGGATAATGTCATTTAATACGAAATTTTATAAGTATGAATGCTGGTAGACATTTGAGAATTATCACATTTTTTTAAAAAATCACACGTTTTCATACATCATAATTTTTTTTTCTCGCAAATCACTTTTTTAAAAAATTACTGTGTTTTGTCAATTCTATTATCCTATTTTGTCAATTCTATTGCGGTATTTTGCCAATGCTATTATTGCCTTTTGCCAATGTTGTTATTGTCTTTTGTCAATTACATTATGGCATTTTGTCAATTCTACTGTATTGTAGTATTTTATCAATTCTATTGTTATTTTGTCAATTCTATTATGTTATTTTGTCAATTCTATTATGTTATTTTGTCAATTCTAATGGGGGGTTTTGTCCATTCTATTAGGGTATTTTGTCATTTCTATTATGGTATTTTGTCATTTCTATAATGTTATTTTGTCAATTCTATTATGGCATTCTGTCAATTCTATTATGACATTTTGTCAATTCTATTATTGTATTTTGTCAATTTTATTATTGGATTTTGTCAATTCTATTAAGTCTTTTTTGTTCATTTTCTATTGTGGCATTTTGTTAATTCTACTATGGTATTTTGTCCATTTTATTGTGGTATTCTGTAAATTAAATTTTTTTATTTTGTCCATTCTATTGTGGTATTTTGGTCAATTCTATTATAGTATTTTGTCAATTCTATTACGGTATTTTGTCAATTCTATTATGGTATTTTGTCCATTCTATTGTGGCATTTTGTCCATTCTACTGTGGTATTTTGTTCATTCTACTGTGGTATTTTGTCCATTCTGTAATGGTATTTTGTTCATTCTGTACTGGTTTTTTATTCATTCTATTATGGTATTTTGTCAATTCCATTCTTAGATTTTATCAATTCTATTGTGGTATTTTGTTAATTCTAATGGTATTTAGTCAATTGGTACTTCGTCAATTCTATTATGGAATTTTCTCCATTGCAATGTAGATTCTTATTATGGTTTTATAATCATTGATATTTGGTCAATAATTATACAAATTTATTATTTAAAATGTTAATGACGACAGTTTTCCTACTTTTAAATTCGTAGTTCGAAATGTCGATGAAAATGTAGAAAAAAAAAATTACAAAAACAAAACCTGAAAAAGGAGAGCGTAATAATTAATAAAAATATATTAATTTTTATACAAAATTTGTTCATTATTTCTTTATATCTTCGTTAAAAAAATGCGTGTAAATATATAGAAAAAAATCAGAGAAATAAAAAAATTAGTTTATGTTACATATTTTCTTAAAACCCCATAAAAAATTATTGGGTTTTTAAAAAATTTTTAAGAAAATATATTTTCAGTATTTTTAATTGGGCTGTTATGATTATTTTATGTATCATTAATTTATGTATATTAATTTATTTTTTATTTATTTTAATTTATATGGGTATCATCCTTATTATTATATGTGTATTATTTTTATTATGTAATATTGTTTGTATATTAATTTTATGTGCCATAGTTATTTTGTCATTGGTGAATATGAATGTACTTTTGTACATTCGATGTAATTTTCGATGTTCGATGTAAGATGTATGTAATGTTCGATGTACTTTTGTGCTCTGAAGTTAAAAATAATATCAAATTTTATCTACGATAAAATCATTTATTAAGTCAAATTTTTCTATTATTATTTTTCTTTTCTGTCCTCATATGAAATTCAAATAATGAAAAATATTTTCGAGACTTTTTTTCACACATTATTTTAAAAATAAACATGTAAAAAAGAAGGAATATTTTTTTATTTAATAAAAACTCTTATTTTTCGAAACATTTTCAAAATCATGTGTACTTTTTCATGATTGGTTACAAATAACAATTTCATCTTTCGATGTACTTTAAAATATTATTATTAATAATAAATAATTATTGATTTCTAATGAAAGAATATCTTATCCTACTGGACAATAATTTATAAAGTGAAAATGCTTTTCTATTGTTCTATCAGCTACTCAGGGGAAGGATATACATCCGGTTTTAAAGAGGATACAGATAAAGCGATTATTTGTTAGGGGTGCTTAGACAGATGCCGGCAAAGTAATTTTCAAAGAAACAAGTATTATAAAAAAAAAAAAATTTAAGTCAATTCCTGCTTTTTTTCGCTCTATTGCAAAAAGTCGTTTATAAATAATTTTCATTCATTTTTTTAAGTTTATCTGGCGCCATCTATTGGTAGATATTTGCAACTTAAATCTAAAAAAAAAAATCAAATTTAATTTAATTAATGAATTAATATTTATAAAAATTATATTAACATCAAATGTCATCGACTACAAGTTTTAAAAAAATGTATTTGAACTTGAGTTTATGAATAAAAATTATTTTATTGACGATTGAAAATTTGAACAAGATATATATAGGGAGAATGTGAGCTAATAGAAGGAATTGAAAAAGACTGTTATTGTACTATGCTTTTTGAAACTTTATTAAAAATTAAAATTATTTTAATTGTAATTAAAACGCCACCGAAATTACTCCTCTGTGTTCTTCTGACTTGTTCACTTTTCAGTTGTCTAAGCAATAGTTGATGGAACAATATTATTATGCAATGAATCCTTTGTCTTATTAGCAGTGTCTTGGATAACAATTCAGAATGGATAAACTTTTCAAGAAATTTCCTTTAAAAACTGACGATATGTGAGTAAAGAAAATTTTATTACATAAATGAACAAATATATGGAGGATATATGTTTGGAAACAAAAATTTATGAAATGTTTATTTTATGTGAAACATTACAAAAACTGATTCAAATATCAAAAGTTTCATTCAACTCATGCTGTTAAACTAAAATTATTTGTCTTATTACCAAAGTCTTTTTGACTTAGACAAAAATTCAGAATGGATAAACATTTCAAATGTGTGCATTAGAACTAATGATATATGAATAAAAAACTTTAATACATAAATGAACAAATGTATGAACTTTACATGTTACGAAACAAAAATTTATGAAACATTGATTTTACGTGAAACATTACAAAAAATTGTCCAAATGCTGAAAGTTTCAGTCAATTTATGCTGTCAGTCACGTTGTTAAACGTAATTATTTAACTTATTACCAGTGTCTTTTTGTCTTAGACAACTCAGAATGGATAAAGTTTTCAAGAAGTTTGTATTAAAACTGATGATATGCGAATAAAAAAACTTTCAATACATAAATGAACAAATATATGAAAGGTATATGCGTCGAAATAAAAACTTATGAAATGTTTGTTTTACGTAAAACATAAAAAAAAAAAAATTGGTCCAAATACTAAAGGTTTCAGTCAACTCACGTTGTCCGTCATGCTGTTTAACCAAATTATTTGGTTTATTAAAATTATTAGGTATTTTTGTCATAGAGAGCAATTCAGAATTTATAAAGTTTTCAAGAAGTTTGAATTAAAAATTTATGATATGGGAGTAAAAACCTTTGTTACATAAATGAACAAATATATGAACGATATATGTTACGAAACAAAAATTTATGAAATGTTGAGTTTACGTGAAACATTACGAAAACTGGTCCAGATACTAAAAGTTTCAGTTAATTTATGCTGTCAGTCATACTGTTTAATCAAATTATTTGTCTTAATATCAGTGTCTTTTGTCTTAGACAACAATTCAGAATGGATAAACTTTACAAGAAATTTGCGTTAGAAACTGATGATATGTGAATAAAATAACTTTCAGTACATAAATGTAGAAAAAAAAATTATGAAATGTTTATTTTACGTGAAACATTACAAAAATTGGTGAAAAATATTAAAATGTTTCAGTCAACTCATTTTTGATGATCATTTTAATGAGTCTTAAATGCATGTCATGCTGTTAAACCAATGGATAGCTGGCCTTGGAAGCGATTCCACATTGGTTACTCTTGTTTCTTGACATCTTTACATATCCGCCCAGTCCCCAGGACACTCCCCAACTATTTTGGGAGAAAAAAAAGTCTTTTTTAATAAAGTATATTATAAAATAAATTTCGCAAATATTGAATTTTAAAGTAGTCATTGGGTTATCTTAATAACTCTATTTGCAATTGTATAATATGTAAAAACATGATACAAAATATGCAATAGTAACATGCTATATTGAATTTCGTATTTATTCAAACCTCTATCAACTATAAAAAAGGATAATTTTTCAGGATAATAATTCAACAGCTTCCAAGTTTTATTTATATATTTGAAATTTTCTTCATCATCATCAAGGCCATACTGAAAAGGCCGTTTCGAAACACGAGATGTCTTCTTTTTACGGGGTAGGGTTGTCAACCCTACGTCCAACGCTCTACAGTCCTGTTAGACTGGGACCTACAGTTGAAAGTGGATTCCAAACCACTACAAATATCCATTGCATCGCCGGGACTCGAACCCGACGCCTGTGGTACCGAGCGCAGAGCGCCACTCTGCCATTCAGGCCCCTAAAATTATCTTACCTAATTAAAAATTCTCACCATAGAACAAACATTTTAGCTAAAAATATTTTACAGAATCTAAAGTATCAACTATGTTGTTGTTTAATTGTGGGTGTGTCTTCAAGGACTTGGGATTACATGATCTCCAACATTTTTAGAAAATACAATTAAAAATCATTAGATCAAAGAACCCGCTGTAACATGCTAGAAAGCTATTAAGGTATTCAAGGTAACATGTTAAGAACATTGAAATACATAATTAGGTTGTTATTGACAGCAACGCCGGGCACATTGACATGAGCATTCAGAAATAGAACGGCGGATATGCAGCATATTCAACATTACCCAGAGCGTAATATGGAAATCCTGCAATGTTGCATTCATATTTTGCCATGACAGTTTTGTGTGAATATTACAAATCAGGGAATTAGAGATTTTATACAGTCTGGCTTTATGCCTTGCTCTTTGATGTCAGATCATTCTAGACCAGAATGGCAGATATCTAACAGATTTAGAATTAAGCAGGGCGAAACATGGGGGTCCTGTTACACTGCACTCACTTTTTTGCGATAACAATTTTCATAGAACATCACAAAGCCTGGCATTAGGATACCCACGTGGCATTGGGAAGTTGCAAATTGAATGTCATTGCATTGGGTGTAATTGAAATTTGCATAGAAAAGCATGATATTGGGAGTTGGTATATTGTATTTTTGGTATATTTGGTTGGTATATTGCATTTGGTTGTATTTTTAACTAGAACTAATCAGATAATTTAGCACTAGAACTGTAATTATGTAGCAGATTCAGTTTTGCCCAGTGTGATGCACAGGTTCCTACTAAACTGCACCTATATTAAATTATCAGAAAACCCCAAAGGATTACATTCGAGGTCCAATCTCATTTATATCCTTGGATCCCATGAAGGAGCATTCTCTTCTACAGAATTATTGATATTGGCATAGATATAATGATAATAACAATAATACGAGATTGTAGCCTTCGCTTTTTTTATAAAAGCGTCTATCATTTATAATAAGCCACATGATATTTATTATATTTATTATTGATATGAGTAAATAGTTTTTCATAGACCGTGAAACAATTAATACTATACCTATTTTTGACAAGCCAGTAATCTTGGCCACCTTCAGTTCCGTATCCCACAATTAGAACAGCGTGATCTAATAGAGATCCACCACATGTTGGATCATCAAAAATTCCTCCCCTTAAAAAAATTATGAAAATCTTTTTCAGTAACGATTTTAATATAAAATGCATCACTTTTTTAGAAAATTAATAATGCGTCAAATGGTCATAAACTTATCAATAAGAAAAAGTAAGCTATAACGAAAATCAAGATTACATTTCAATACAAAGTGCGTGATCTCATTACAGCATGAATTATAGATTTCATTCCTTAAAAATGATTAAAATGAAGCAAAGATTTTGATATAAATTATAAAATTTATTTGGATTAATAAGGCAAATTTATGTGTTGTGTGATAAATCATTTCCAAAATTATTCTTTTTGGGTAATAAAGGAAATTCCTTCTGGGAATATTAAGGAATAAGAAAACAGTTTTACATTACAGACAAAATATTTTTTTAGTTTTGACTTCCCCTTTTAATTTTTAATAACATTTAAATTGCTTGTGGAGTTTACTTGCTAAAGGATCAAAAAATCTGGTGGATAAGAATTTATTTTATTACATTTTTACAAAGGAGAAGTTTAAAAATAGACTCACTGATAGTTAATAAATCTTTCGTTGTAAGAAGCAATAACTACATATATGGACACAATAATTGCTTCTACTTGCTTGGAAATGCCTAAATTCAAACACATTCTATATTAATGGAATCAGAGCACCAAAGCTTTCATCCTTTCATTTTTGATGTCCTTTAAATGGCTTAAAGCGTACATAGCATAAAATAAAATTTACATAAAATAAAATTTAATTAATAAAAGATTTTGTTTAACAAAGGAGAAGTTTAATAATAGATTCACTGGTAGTTGATGAATCTTTTGCTGTAAGAACCAATAACTGCATAGACGGACTCAATAACTACAACTACTTGCTTGAAAATGACTTAAACTCAAACAGGTTCTATATTAATGGAATCAGAGCACCAAACTTTCATATTTTCATTATTCATAAAGTTTAAATTGATTAAAGTGTAAAACATTAATAAAATTAATAGATGAAGGATTAGTAAAACATAAAATAAAATTTAATTGATAAAGGATTTTGTTTCAACAAAAGTGAAGTTTAAAAATAGACTCACTGGTAGTTATTTTTGCTGTAAGAACCAATAACTACATAGATGGACTTCATAACTGCAACTACTTGCTTAAAAATGGCTTAAACTCATACAGGTTCTACATTAACTTAATCAGTGTACCAACACTTTGATATTTTCATTATTTATAAAGTTTAAACTGCTTAAAGCATATAGAGTAAAACAAAATTTAAATAATTGATAAAGGGTTTTGTTTTAACAAAGGAGAAGTTTAAAAATAGACTCATTGGTAATTAATGAATCTTTCGCTGTAAGAACCATTAACTTCATAGATGGACTCAATAATTGCAACTACTTACTTGTAAAAAGGCTTAAACTCAAACAGGCTCTATTTTAACGGTATCACTGCAACTATGTACACTGCTTAAAGTGTACATAGTTAAACAAAAAATAAAATTAAATAGATAAAAGATTTTGTTTCAACAAAGGAGAAGTTTAGAAATTAGCTCACTGGTAGTTAATTAATCTTTCGCTGTAAGAACCAATAACTACATAGATGGACTCAATAATTACAACTACGGGGTGCAACGTAGATCTACCTCATCGTTGGTGCACCTTGGGCAACGCCTTGTCGGCGTTTGATCTACAATTTTGGCAATGGGTCCCCTGCCGAATAGTAATTCATCATTGAGTGTGTTGCAATGGAATGGGGCGGTCTGTCCAACTCCAAGAGGGCTAAGTTTGCAAGACTCTTAAAGCCCAAAATGCATACTCTGCAGTCTTGGAGAGGACATGGATTCATCTCACCTTCCTGTCTGCCCTGCACTTGTTTCCTCTACTGTGTACTATGGTCGTTACTGGGAGGCTAGGGCCCTTATAGGCTAAACGTATCATTATGTGATTTCCTTCGATTCTCATTATTGTTTTCATGTTCCTTTCCGTTGCACCTACATTGCACCCTGTGTTCTTTTTATTTTATTGCTTATTGTAGCCTGCCGTTGGAAATAAAAAAAATAATTGCTATTACTTCCTTGAAAATTGTTCCAACACAAATATGCTCTATATTAACAGAATCAGAGCACCAACGTTTTCATCTTTTCATTATTGATAATGATTAAGTTGCGTTATCCTTTTATTAAAAATTTGCTAATAAAACATGAAGTAAAATGCAATTGATAAAGGATTTTGTTTTAAAAAAGGAGAGGTTTAAAAATAGACTCACTTGTAGTTAATGAATCTGTCATTGGTCTCAATAGCTACTGAGATCGGTCCAATAGTTGCAACTGCCTGTTGTAGGCTGCTTTCATCTGGACCTACATCTACGTAACCAGTGCACGTGGCTCCTACATTCGCTGGATTAAAGTGGCACGTATCATCCTGTAGACAAACAAAACTCACTCAGAATAACACATGCACGTTACAATGTGGGACATAAGGCCAGAGAACTAACCAATTGGACAGCAGAATATATAGAAGGTATGTCAAATATACACAGTCCAGTCACATTAATGTGACCACCTGTCAAAAGCCAGAATATACACTCTTGTATATTCTGGCTTTAAGTGGAGTGTGGAATGTGGTATTAAGTGGAATTCTTTATATACACTCCACTGCAATGTACTGCCACCTGCTTTTTGTGATTGGTTATTTCACGTTGACGTCGAAAGTAGGTGGTGGTCACATTAATGTGACTGGACTGTGTAAATATGAAGAAAGTTTTTATACTTGAAACAACCCATATCAAAATCTGTATATTCCACATCAAAACTATCACATAAAACAAAATTGTCATTTTATTTCAGAACAATTTATATGGACATTTGGTCAAAGACAGTTTTTCGCCGGTGAGAATGAGGAAGGATTTTCTAATTTTAATCTGGGTTTTTTATTTCTTTTATTTTTTTTATAATATATTTCGTGAGTTTGTTTTGCTTTTCCAATTTATCAAGTTTCAAAGGGATTTCAAACCTGCTTTGATAACCCTCACATATATATCAAGTGATCAAAACTATTAGGTTGTTGCATAATTATCAGGCGGTTTTTTTGACGCGCTATATTTTAATAAAAATTTACAATATTTTATAAATTTATGAATGAAAATATCCTTCTACTTTTAGGTTATAAAAATGCGCGTCTATGATCATACTCATATTTGTCATATTATGCTGTACCACTTTGAGAAAGGATGAAATGCAGTGCAGTCATTTCGCGATCTCAACGAACTTTTCGGTGAGGGCACAATCAGCAGGGAATGTTTCAAATCTGGCGACACCAGCTGGAAGATAAGGCAGGAAGAGGTCGACCATCGGATTTCGACGACCAGGCACTTTTAGCAGCCATGGAAGGGGACGAAAGCTTGGCAACTTCAATGCTGGCCGACAACTTCAATATGACCATTCAACTATCGTTCGGCATCTCAAAAAGTTTGAAAAGGTATGGAAATAGGCTGGATGGATTCCCCACGAACTCAACGACTACAATAAAGCCGAATGTGCCGGAATTTTCCCCGATTTTCTTCAACGAAACGAGCGCTGTCCTTTTTTGAAAGATCTTGCCACTCGTTTGAATCGTGGCTTCTCTTCAAAACTCTCAAAAGAAAGAAGGTCTGCGTTTCACCAGGAGTTTCAGCAAAAGGAATAACGAAGGACGTGCACTTAAGAAGGCAATGTGATGTGTTTGATGGGACAGAAGCTGAATCATCCATTGAGAAATCATCTTTAACGGGATTTAATATTGTTGGAACGCAACCCAAAAATGAGTATGAATGTGATTATCGACACTCATTTTTATAATCTAAAACTAGAAGGATATTTTCATTCATAAAGTTATAAAATATTGAACTTCAAAAAAAAAGGCCTGATAATTATGCGCCAACCTAATAACATAATCATTTGATGAATTTTCGGCATGTTTTGATATTTGATTTATTAGCATGTATTGATTTATGGGTTATTAAGGACCGCTGAGCATCTTTTGTGGTATTTTGATGTGTCGTTTTTTGATGGAGTTATCATTATTATTGCTATTGCGATTTTTTTTATTTAGGAGTTACTGAAATAGCCTTTTAGGTAATTATATATTTACAACACAACAATCTTTAGAAAGAAACTCATGCTTTAGAGGATATTTGTTTTCATTGAGAATCTAAATGGATTCACTACTTAATATAAATTATTTAGATATTAGATGTCATAGAAAAGCTTCAAAAAGAAACTTACTATTCCTTTATAGGGATAGGAAGCTTCTGTATCGATTCCATTGTTGTTTTTAATATATTGGAAAGCAGTATCCATCCAACCACCTCCGCATCCATCGTTTTCTGGAAAATAAAATCGATCAAGTATTAAACTTGTAAGTTACATTAGAATTACTTACACATTTCCTTTTTTCAATTCCTACTATTAGGTCACACTCTCTCTATATATATCTCTCGTTCAAGTTTTCAACCGTAAAAAAATTCTTTTTATTCATCCACTCAAGTTGAAATACATTTTTTTTAAACTTGTAGTGGAGGACACTGGATGTTAATGCAGTTTTTTCAAATATTAATTCAGTAATCAAATTTAATGAATTAATTTTAATTTTTTTTTTAGATTTAAGTTTCATGTATCTAATAATAGATGGCGCCAGTTGCAAGAGGAAAATTTCTACTTTATTTCTAAAGGACTTTTCTGCAATTTAGTGAAAAAAAAAAGTAGGAATAGACTTTAATTTTTTTTTTTTATATTTTACTTGTTTTTGTTACACACACGTTTCTTTTTGTTTTGTGCAATTGTTGCTTTTCTGGAATTGTAACGAAAAAAATTGCTGTTTTGTAGTTTAGTCTTTTTAGTCTCAATCTTTTTTTTTTTTTTTCCTCTTATTACTATCGACTAAAATTAATCGTATTAAAAAAAAAATTGAAGAATAATAGCAATGAAAAAAAGAATACAATCCTCGTATATGACAGTTGCACTTTGATAAAAAAAAATTAAAGCTTTCATACATTCATAACATAAAGATTATTTTAATTTTCTTATAAATGTTGTAAATTCATGTCTCATTCCATTCATGTCAATGTTGTAAATCATGTCTCATTCCATTCATGTCAATGTTGTAAATTCATGTCTCATTCCATTCATGTCAATGTTGTAAATTCATGTCTCATTCCATTCATGTCAATGTTGTAAATTCATGTCTCTCCATTCATGTCAATGTTGTAAATTCGTGTCTCATTAAATTCATGTCAGTGTTGTAAATTCATGCCTCATTCCATTCATGTCAATGTTGTAAATTCAAGTCTCATTCCATTCATGTCAATGTTGTAAATTCATGTCTCTCCATTCATGTCAATGTTGTAAATTCATGTCTAATTCCATTCATGCCTCATTCAATTCATGTCTCCTTCCCTCCATGTCGATGTTGTAAATTCATGTCTCATTCCATCCATGCCGATGTTGTAAATTCATGTCTTATTCCATCCATGTCGATGTTGTAAATTCAAGTCTCACTCAATTCATGTCTCCTTCCATTCGCGTCAATGTTGTAAATTCATGTCTCATTCCATCCATGTCGATGTTGTAAATTCAAATCTCCTTCCCTCCATGTCGATGTTGTAAATTCATGTCTCATTCCATTCATGTCAATGTTGTAAATTCATGTCTAATTCCATTCATGTCTCAATGTTGTAAATTCAAGTCTCATTCAATTCATGTCTCCTTCCCTCCATGTCGATGTTGTAAATTCATGTCTCATTCCATCCATGCCGATGTTGTAAATTCATGTCTCATTCCATCCATGTCGATGTTGTAAATTCAAATCTCCTTCCCTCCATGTCGATGTTGTAAATTCATGTCTCATTCCATTCATGTCAATGTTGTAAATTCATACAAGTACAAACATCTCGGTGCTTTTTTCTTGGAATATGAAGTTATACTGCAGAAATTATTGTTCGTCTAATTTTTTGAATTTTTCAGTCTTTCAGAGTTGACAAACGACGACTTTTCTATTTTCGTTGTGTAGTAAACATTCTGTAATGTATTATATTTTTCAACTAAAAGTTTTCTTAATATATATATTAAGCGTGTACAATATGTGTCTATAACTCTGAGGTGATTAACTAATTTTTTGCCGCCTGTAGAAGGAAAAGGTCCTAAACCCCATTGTTGTTGCAAACTAACAACTTTTCTGTACGGCATCATGAAAGTGAGATATTTTACTGTTTACAGTAGACCCTCACATATATTATTGTGACCAAAAAGTAAGACCAGTTTTCAATTTAAATTTCCCGGGCATACGGTATTTCATTTTTTTTCCTTTTTAGGTTGTTGCTACTGTCCTTGACTTCTGTGTGAAATTTGACGTCAAAATATTCATGAATTGGTTTTGTGAGACGCTAAAACTGATTGCGGCGATTTTTGAAATGTCTGAATTAATTGAGCAAAGAATTTGCATTAGTTGTTGTTTGCGGAGACGTATAGAATGTTGCAGAAGGCATTCGGTGAGCATTCCTATATCGGAAAGAAGTGCTTAGAAGTGGTATAAACAGTTCAAAGTTGGCAGAGAACGCGTTGAAGACGAAGAGCCCTCTGGTCGACCATCAACATCAACCGACGAAGCTCACGTAGTGCCATGCAGTGCACATTTTTCTATTGATCCTCTGGACATTTTTTAATCCGCAGATATCTGGTTTCATAGATGTTCTAATATAGAGAATCCATTGCATTAATAAATGTTATACACATTGTAATTAAGATTCTATCTTTGACAAGTCCTTAATTTTTAAATATTTTTGGGGGCAAAAAAGTTGTGTATTATCAAGATATTTGACATAAAAAAGAAGGAATTCAAATTTTCTTCAAATTGAGCAGAAAGTTTCCTTGCATTTGCCAGTGAAAAAAGAATATAACTGTAGGCCATAAAATATTATGTTCCTCTCAGAATATAATGGAATGACGGTTATGTTCTGAGAGGGAAATGCAAACACTCCGGATGATATCAAAATGGTGATGGCAAAATGTGAGTGCATTATGGCAGGTATTCTATGCTTTGGCTTGTTGCTCTACGGTCATTTTTTCGCACACTTTAGTTAGGCTAATTAGATCGGGACCTACAGTTTGTCGGGGATTCCGAACCACCACAAACATCCATGCCACCACCAAGATTTGAACCTGAAGTCGGTGGTACAAAAAGCCAGAGAACTAGCCAATTGGCTATCAGCTGCGATATGCCAAGAGCAACCTGAGTAATCCTGAATCTTCCATTCTACAGGTGAAGGTCAAACAGGTGAACGTTAGGTCAAAGTGCCTAGCATTGAAAAACAGGGGCCTAATGGCCGACTGGCTAGCGCCCTGGCGCTGGACTCTGCAGGATTCGGGTTTGAATCCCAGTGGCGCCATGAATGTTTGTAGTGGTTCGGAATCCACTTTAAGCCTTAGGTCCCGGTTTCATATGACCGTAGAGCGTCACAGAGCTCAATCAGACTTCTCACCCATATCCTTCCCAAACTGTAAAGGGGCAACTCAGCTCTAGACAAAGTGATGTGGTGTGGTGTAGTAGTAGTAGCATTAAAAAAACGACGATGTTTTTTTTTTTTACCTTACCTGTCACACAGTCAACAAGATTTTGTTCGCTGAGGGAGACCAAATATCCAGTCTTCTTCTTATGTTGTCCCTCCAAAGATCCAGTTGTTGAAAAAGCCCAACAGGATCCACAAGATTCCTAACACGAAGCAATTACTAATTTATAAAAAATGTTAATTAATCATATATTATATAACATTAATTTCGTATATTTTGCTTTATGGAATAGCATCATTGATTGTTTTTTCATTGATAAACATTAAGCTTGCTTTTATTTCATAAAGATGTCTTCAACTTGAAAGTATATAGTTTTAAAAAATGTAACAGCTTTTATCACAATAATTTTTAATATTTTCTTTTTTTATATTCTACTGCTTATATTATCCGTCAATTAAAAATGTAGGCTTAATTAGTATAAAGGGTGATTGAAAATGATTACCTTAATTAAAAATTAAAAATTATTTTGTTGCAAAAAAATGAGAGAAAAAAAGAAGGAAAATCAAAGTTTCTTTTTGTTTGGCGTGTTTAATAAAGGTTTTTAATTGACTCCTTTCTCTGTCATATGGACAAAACTCAAGCGATACTCCATGTACTATGATATTATTTATAGGGATTTGAAGATATTGTGAACTCTTTTCATGGAGATATGCCAAGAGGGGCATATAATATGTTTATTGTACTGAGAAAAAAAGTATAATGTAGTTGACAAAGAAGATAAATAATATGTTTGACTGAATGATGTAACTTATGTTAATCATTGTTTGATTCGATTCCTGTTATGTTTTATAAAAGTCTTTACGTAAAACATTTACAAGAGGAAAAAAATAAATATGTTGTTGTGTGTGTGACATACGAAATTTGAAAGAAAAACAAACTTACCTGATCTTTGATGGGAGTTACATAGTCCTGGGCTCTCCAATCCACTGTATCTGGTATCTGTATATTGCTCAGTGGCAGCCAGTGGCTGGCGATGCTTTCAGAGAGGTTACCTGATCTGTAACCCATCATAGTCCTCGTAAATTCTTCATATGTCTACAGAAAGATGAACGATTCATTTTATATGAGGAACGATTCAATATTATTGAACACATAAGCTTAATAAAATAAAGTAATAAAGTTACATAGCTTAATAAATATGTTACATTAGATTAATAAATTGGTTACATAAACTTAATATAGTTACGTAAGCTTAATAAACATGTTATATAAATTTAATATAGTTATATAAGTTTAATAAAGATGTTACACAAGCTTAATAAACATGTTATATAAACTTAATATAGTTACATAAGTTAATAAAGATGTTATACAAGCTTAATAAATATATTATTCTTATTTTTTATACGGAGCACTTAACAAGGGTTCATTTTTCATCGATACTGCAGATATGTTGCAGATTAACAATTACCCAATATGCCACGCCAGATTTGCAACGCATCCAATACTGCAATTTTGAACGAATCCGCTAATGGATGGTATTCGAAGGGGTTCATACCCTGAGACATTCCACTTTCGATGAAATGAAAACAATTTTATGCCTACAGATTTATGGCATCTATTCTCGGAACAGACACATTTATTTTATTTGGATCTATAGGATTTCCAGGGTGTTTCTCTCCAACATTGAAATCCGCTCACTTGCCAAAGCAGCTAGCCAACTTCAAGTAAATGCTATAGATCTCATATGTAGAATTTTGTGCCTCAGTAAGTAGGAGAGTCATTGAGATAAAAACATTGGAAAAGTCTCTGAGACTAGAGAAAATATTAGGTGTGAATCTACCTGGTCCATTGCTGATGTAGATATGGGTTATGGGTGATATATATATATAAGGGAGAACCTTGAAATTGGAGTTGGTTGACTGATTTAACCATAGAGTAAATACCTGACTGAAACTCCTGGTAAGTTCTTTATAAATTCAAAATAACAATTTATTTGTGAAATTATATTAGAAAAAAAGGTGACCCATGCAAAATACAAAATAATTATAAACATTTTAGAGAAAGATGTTTGTTAAAGTCTAGGATAATTTTCGCTCCTTTTGCCAAAGATATGTTGAGTATCTAGGTCGCTAAAACAGATGACAAATTTGATTAATATACCTTGTATATATCTTGTATATATTAATACCTTGTATATATTAATACCTTGTATATGTTAATACCTTGTATATATTAATATACCTTGCATAATTAATCAGTGAATTTTGTGGGATTGTTATCATAGGAACTTTCTCAAAAGCCATCATAATCATCATCATCGTAATGCATAAGTAACTTAACATCCAAAATTGCTTACAGAAAAAAAAAATATTACCAAATCAGAATATTTATTGATCCCCATGTGGTAGGAATGGAATCCAAGATCGGCTTGAAGATTGTGTTTTACAATCCATTTGATTTTATTCTCCCAGATAATTCTTCGTTTAAACTCTTCGTCTTTGGAATAGCTCTTGCCAAATGTTTGCTGAGGAGAAACAATAAAAAATAGCAATAAGAATTCAATAATAAAAATAATTTTTTTTAAATAATGAAAAATATATGAATTAATTTATAATATTGTTATTAAATAATGTAATGTATGAGATACATTTTATGGAAAGGATTTTTTAATAATTTTTAAAGTATAGTCAAACAGCAATCAAATAGCGTTTAAGCTGTAGAACACATGTATATTGTGCGTACATACTTTACGAGCGATATAGTTTTCAGTATCGTTGGCATTTCAGTATAGTCGAATTCCACTGCCAAAAAACAAAATGCCAAATGAGGCAATTTGCTTTCTCTATCTGAAAGTGCATAATGCTGTAGAAAATCAACTCCTTATGACAAGTTCCGAGATGCAGGCCAAAGATTGACTTCCCACCCTTAATGTCTCAACTGGTCAATTTTTCAAAATCATATAAATATCTCTTAATTGGGCTGTATAATAATACCTAGTTGCAAATAATATGGGCCTTATTTCTCAGACGTAGCTTTATCTTTACAAGTCTGCACTCCGCCATTAAATAAATCTTGACCATAAATTGCAGATGCAGCACAAAACGCCCCCAAATCGGACGACGATATTTTAAACTTTATTCCTAAGAGAATTCCTACCCTTATTCTCTCCTGCGGAAAAAACCCCTTTGAGTCAGATGTCCACCACAGGACATCATTAGCTCTGAATTTATAGCCTCTCTCTCTCCTTATAGAAAGTCTAAGAAATACTGAACCAATAGCCAACTGCTGGAAAGCTTATATATTCAAGGAGTTGGTTACTGGTTCAGTATTTCTTATATATATTTATATACAGGGGTTTTTCAAAATAATTGAAACACCTGTGAATTAAAGTGACATTTTTAAATGCGCTTCTTATATATTAAAATATAATAATAACTACCAGTTTTTTTAAATAGAAATGTATATATTCTGGTAGTATGTGGTAGCGTTATTGAAGTTCTGTAAGTCTTGGATTTATTTCAAACACGTCAAATGGCGGACCTGTCAGATTTTTAAAGAGGCCAAATTGTAGGAGTCCTCTAGCTGAAGCAAGTGTAACCGAAACATCCCAACTTTTAGGCGTTTCTAGAGATACGGTGCCTAAAGTCATGACTGCATACACACACAGCAAGACAAGCTAGGCAAAGATGATCGACTGACTATTTTAGAGCGTTCTATACAGAATCGATATCCTACACCGGCATCTCTTACAGAACTTTCACAATATCTCTATGAGGAATGGTAAAATATTCCTCTAAACACTACTCAACATTTGTATGAATCGATTCCTAGGCGAATCCAAGCTGTATTACATGCCAAAGGTGGTCCTACATCATACTAATAAAGGATTCTTTATAAATCTATGTGTTTCCGTTATTTTGATAACCCCCTGTATATACATATAAATTCATATATATAGCTTTAACAACATGTATTTTTAATTTTGTTTACGCACAAAACGCCCAATATCAAAAATTTCTTGCATATTACACATCAAAATGTATGTAAACACATCATAAATATACCTTAAATTCTTTCCAGTGCGGATCCAGATCTGCATCAAATAGAGAAGGAAAACAGGAAACTACTCCTATCAACGCGAAGAAAACTATAAAGTTCATTTTTTAACCTGAAAATAATAAGTAACAAAACATTAGTAATATTACATACGTCAAAAAATATAACTGTTGCCTTCATGCATTTAATTCAAACAATGATAACTGTAGACAGTTATAAGTATATTTAATTATTTAAAATTATATTCAATTATTTTTAATAATTTTAATTTAAAATCAGCATCTGGCAGTGTGGGACAGACACCCCATCAATAGACTACTCAAACGGAAAAGGTACAGTTTCTGTTTCGACGGATCCGTAGTTAGGAGTTGGCTCTATATCATTGAAGAAGCAGGGCAGTGGCTTCTGGAAGTTTTTTAGAGGGAATTATCCCGTATTTGAATATTTTGGGAGAAAACCCAGAAAACTCTCACGTAGTCTGACTAAGGAGGCAAGATGCTGAACATCATAAACGCCATCAAGTCTTCTCTTTTTGAAACGGTGTCTACAACAATGCAACCAGTGGATTGAACCTCAGTCCTAATGCTTACCAGTTGCACACTTTGACACTGAAGCGCGATTCGGGCCAATTTGAAAATTATAAATCGGGCCATTTAAATTTAGAAGTAATATTTTAAAAAACGCTTTGTATATAACTTTAATGCTATACGCGTTTGTAGGTAATCTTTTTCTCTTGTTTATTGAAACGAATGAATTTTTTAATTAATTGCTTTTTTTACATTTTTAATGTAGAATACTTTGTTATGAAAAATTATCTATATATTAAATTTTTATAATACTACTTTTTATCATCAATATTGTATCATTTAATGAATAGCTTTTTATATAGGAAACAATGTTGTTATTACAAGGTTGTTGCATATCGTTATACAACTTTTCGAATATTTTTCATAGTATTTTTATATTACGTTGATTTCATCTTTCTGGTTTCTATTCCTGTAATAAAATATATTTGTTTTATATTTTCCTTTCAAAATTTTTTATCTCATTTAATACATAATCTAAATTTTAATCAATTAAATTTTTTAAAAATATGTCATTTTGTAACTGAGAAATATGTTTAATAACTCAACAATTAATCAAAAATACTGCTACTCATTAAATTTTGCAATACATTTTTTATAACATTAACAATTACTTCTTGAAAAGTTCGAGTTCAGTTTTTCAGATTATTTTTTTTTTCAAAACAATATTCCTTTTAGTCTTCTGAAATTTCTTCAGTAGTCTATTTACAGTTCTATATTTTAATTTGTACAAAACTTTTATTATCTCTTTTAGCTGAGAAATTTTCATAAACTATTTCATATGAACTAAGCATAAGTGAAACGCATTCTTGCGTGACTGTTATACTTCTTTTAGTCCAAAATTCTTCATTAAGAGAGCATAATTTCAATCGTTCGATTAAATATAAAACGTTCTATAAACTAATTAAAGTAAAAAGTGTAAATTATATACAAGTAATATTAAAAAAAATTTAAAGTCAATTCCTACTTTTTTTTTTCACTATATTGCAGAAAGTTCTTTATAAATAATTTTCATTCATTTTTTTAAGTTTATCTGGCGCTATCTATTGGTAGATATACGCAACTTAAATCTAAAAATAACTAAAATTAATAAATTTAATTTAATTACTGAATTAATACTTGAAAAAACTGTATTAACATCCAGTGTCCTCCACTACAAGTAAAAAAAAAAACGCATTTGAACTTGAATGGGTGAATAAAAAGCATTTTATTAACGATTGAAAATTTGAACAAGATATATATATAGGGAGAGTGTGAGCTAATAGAAGGAATTGAAAAAATGATAATTTTTACTCATACTACTATCTTTTTTTCCCCCTATACCACTTGGTAGAACCAAGTGGTATAGGGGGAAAAAAAGATACCAACCAAGAACCCGTGTGGTCTCATGGAAGGAAGCAAAGGGAGGCATCTTCTTTTGTGATAGAGCACCCTTAGATAGAAGTCTGACTTGACTCCGTAACGCTGAAGAAGAATGACATTGCCTTCTGGGAGAAATTTTAGGAAGTACTGCCCCGCATTTGCGTATAGGAAAAGCTCGGATAACTCCCACTAGGTAATCCGTCTCACGAGGCAAGATGCTGAACATATCGGGTGTCCTCATTTTTCGAAACAGTGCTTACAACAAAGCCGCCAGTGTATTGAACCTCAGCCCTTATGCTCACCAGCGGCGCACGTTGTCATTGAGTCACAAGTCTTGCTCTTCTATCCTCTAAATGAATTTTCTAGTAATTTTTTCAATAAATTTTCTTTTTCTAGTAATATGAGTGTTTTCCCTCTTGAAGATCGTTCCCTCCCTGTTTTCTATATGATACAGGTTGTGTATTGCTTTAAGACAGATTTTTTTGTTACCCTTTTTTATTGTGCCTTATTAAAACCTGTATCTTAATTCTATTGAGATAAAATGTCTCTTTCGCAGTGAGATTTTCCGGTAGTAAGATTGCTTCCCTTTCCGGCAGACATTCAAAGAAAATAAAAATGAGAACTGCAAATCAATTTGGAAAAAAAAGACTGTTCAACATTTCTTTATGAAACATATAATTAAAATCTATGGCATAAAAAAACTATAAATTGATAATTCAAGGAAAAAGGAATTTAAATACGAAAATAATTAAAAATTGCAACAAAAGCAATAAAATTTGCTCTCGAATGAATCATTTTTAGCAAGATTGCAATTTCCTCTTAAAACCCTTTTTGACTTCCGTTGAATTCTGCAGAGGAATTTCCCAAAAAATTCTAACCTTTGATCATTCAAATTGTGTTAGTGTGAAATTTTGTAGTAAGAACGTCATATTAAAAAAAGAAGTTTAAATTTAAATTGTTATTATATATACATTATTAATTTTAAAAAAATAATATATTCATTTTATATTATAACAAATCATTCAGATAGATTTAAACTAAAGATGCTTTGCATTTGCAATATTTTACAACTATATATTATATTAAAATGCTACGAAAATAATGCCATTCCAATGCTATTTTTATTGCAAAATTGTTTTAAGATCAACTATCAGTTTTTTCCCAATATACTTTTAATAACATATTGAATGATTATGTTAATATATTGAATGATATATTAGCTCGGAAAATAAAGTTATTTACTTATTAAGATGTAAAAATTTCAAAAAATCAATAATTTACGATTAAGTTGAAAAATTAATAAAAATCATTTGATGATGTTTAATTCCAAAGTCAAGTCCTATTAAAATCTTTTGCTTTAATTAAATATAACATTTATAATATATACATATTCGGGTTTGAGTCCCGGAGGAATTTTGTAGTGGTCCGGAATCCACTTTAAAACCGTCCTCTATCTAATATAACTATAGAGCATTGGGTGTAGAGCTAACAACCCTACTCTGTAAAAAGAAACTATCTCCTGTCTTAAAATCTCCCAATTGGCGGATGGACTTGGCCCACCATGGGATGTAGTGCGCCACTGGTGTTAATAATATATCATTATCATCAGTCAAATGCCCATGTTGGACAAGTACTGCCCATGATGTCGGACAAGAGCTGATGATTCTTTTTAAGGAGTAGGGTTGTCAGCCCTACGCCCAACTCTATACGGATATATTAGGCTGAGACCTAAGGTTTAAAGTGGATTTCGAACCACTGCAAACATCCATGGCACGGCCCGGGACTCGAATGTGGCACCGAACGTTAGTCACTCGGCCATCAAGCCCTAGTAAATATATACATATATTAATTTGTGTGCATTTAATAAATAGATTTATAATAAAATAAGTATATATATATATATATATATATATATATATAAAAAAAGCAAAAGAACTGATTAAATTATATTAATTTGAAATAAATCATACAAATTTGATTTTTTTTTTTTTTTTCAATATAACTTTAAATAAACCAATATAACTTTAGTGTTTTATATCAAGTTTTTCTTTTATAATAGCATTCTATTTGCATTACAGACATTATTTATATAATAACTACACATTGTTATTATCGTAATTATAAATTGTTATTATCATAATCTGGTGATTTCTGAAATCAATTTTAACTTTAAAAACAATAAAATGATTCTTGCATCTAAATATGACTGATTAAGATAAAGCAAGATAGTTAATCGCTTGCTTAAAAAATTTATTCATAATAAACGAAATATTAAAAAATATATATAAAATAATTGAATGAAATTAAAACTTTCAAATACCTGTAATTAAACCAGATGAAAAACCTTTGTGAAGATTATCAGAAATAATAATAGAGATGTATATGTCAATTTATCAGAAAACTGTCTCTGTCAACAGGTGAATCGTTTCTATTATGATTTTTCTGAATCAAATTTGTTAAGGTTAGTTTCTCTTTTGAGTCACTGTCTAATTTCCCATTGATAGCGAAACGTTTAAGTACACAAATTTATCATGAAAGAAACCTACACCTTTACAGTGCGATAACGTGAAAAGGAAATACGTTAAGTTGAAACTAAAATCAAATTTTCCTTTGTTTAATGTTAAAAAAACAGCTGGTTTAATTCAAATACTTATGGTAAAATGAATAAGTATTTTTTAAATATATATACTTTTGTACTTGCTATTTTCCTCATACCTTGGTATTTTTTGTACTTGGTAAGTTTTTTTCCCAAGATTTATACTTGGAATAATTTCCTTATGATAGTATATGCTGCATTATATATATATATATATATATTCGGATATATATTATTAGGATATGCTGGATTGGATGATAATAATTGTTTGAATTAGTAATGTACAACAATTTACTGACCGTTTAATAAAGTGACAGTTTACTAATTATTTATTTACTTTATTTTTTTAATAAAGAATAAGTTTTTAATGGAAAGGTAATATATAACACTAATAAGTACTTGTTGCTTCTTATCCCACTTAGGGTAGACATCTAGACCGCTCCCACAAACCGGTATGGACTCATGGTTGAAGGAAAAGAGTGCAGGTTCTGTTGTGATGGAGCAACCTTAGATAGAAGTCTGACTTGACTTCGTGACGCTCTACATCATATGAAACCGGGACCTACGGCTTAAAGTGGATTCCGAATCACTACAAATATCCATGGCAATACAGGGATTCGATTCAAACCCGAAACCTGTTCACAGAGCGCCAGACACTCAGCCTTTCAGGCCCCTAGGTATTAATTGAATGAATGCATAATGTACTATGAATAAATCATAGGTAACTCTCATGAATGTGTTGAATTATAATTGAAAATTTTTAGTATAATTTTAATTGTGAATGGCAATATCAAACATTATTAGTGCTGTAAATGTAGTTTAATTATTTTAAATGGAATTTTATTTTCAATGTTTAATGTTATAAAATGGTGCTTTATATAGGGAAAGAAATATAAGGGTGTTTTTCAATTCCTTCTATTAGTTCACACTCTCCCTATATATATCTTGTTCAAATTTTCAATCGCTAATAAAATACTTTTTATTCATCCACTCAAGTTCAAATTCATTTTTTTTGAACTTGTAGTGGATGACACTTGAAGTTAATACAGTTTTTTCAAATATTATTTCATTACATTATATTTAATTAATTAATTTTAGTATTTTTTAGATTTAAGTTGCACCTACTTGTTTATTACTTTACTACTTGTTTATTATATCCACCAAGAGATGGCGCCAAATAAACTTAAAAAAAAGGAATGAAAATTATTTATAAAGGACTTTTCTGCAATATAGTCACAAAAAAGTAGGAATTGACTTAAAATTTTTTTTTATATTACTTGTTCTTAATACTCATACTATTACCTAAAGTTAATAAATGTTCCCTTTTGAGGAAAATAATAAAGGTCATGTTATACGTACCCAAAAATTTCTCGTAATTCAACGTATCGTTTTGCAAATGAGGAAAATAGTGAAAAGCTGTAATATCCGCGAACAATACAAAGTTGAAATTGTAAAGAACTGTGCACACTAGTCTAACACGCCATACGCCCTCAAACGAAAACCTTTTAATAAGATAGTCCGTGCTTTTAAAAGTTATCATCATTCCGTTTGTTAAATCGGGGAAATTCCCCGATTCTCAACTTTGATTCCAGTGTTACAAGAGGATTTTCTTAAATTCTTGTAATGATGTTTCATCAAAACCGCGTGGAGTATTTTGTGTTTTATTAAAGATGTCTATAGATATTGCAGATGCTTTTTTTTTTTTATTATTATTAATATTGTTTGTGGTACAAATATAAATTAGTTAACAAATTTCATTTTTAATATTAATGTTGCTTGTAGCACAAATATAAGTTGGTTA
This sequence comes from Caerostris darwini, assembly GCA_021605075.1. NCBI lineage: Eukaryota > Metazoa > Arthropoda > Arachnida > Araneae > Araneidae > Caerostris > Caerostris darwini. Next base: position 48,817 of record BPLQ01009518.1, on the reverse strand, counting down.
ACAAATTTCCTTTTTAGAATATTTTTTGTTGAAAATTCTTATAGTAAATTATATGTATTTTAAATTATTATTATTTTTTGAAAACTTTAATTGAAAATTCTGTTTTTATTTATTTATTTTTGTAAAAATCGAAACATGATTAGTTTATCTGTGGTATTGTTTATTGTGGTATTTTAATAGATTTTAATAAGATGGGAGTTAAGAGAAGGAATCTTCTTTTTTTTAGGCTAGATATTATAGGAGATGTTAATTAGTTTTAAAAGGGCAACGCATTTAACTCCTATTTTATTAAGAAATAATTTTGTTAACAGCTAGAAAAAAATACTTGATTCTTAAATAAATTCGAAGGTGTTGGAAAAAACACAACACAGATCATATTCAATTATTTTTTAATGTGTTAATCATCTTCAATATTCTTCACATAGTATTCACACAAGAGGAAAACTGGCCCTGGATGCTATGCCGCACTGATTGTTCTTGTTTCTGGACATCTTGATGTATCCGTCCATTCCCCATGATTCGCCCCAGCTGCAAAGAAAAAATACATTATGGCATCAACAAAAAAAAAAGGTTTCATTCGTGGCTCGCTCAATGGGAATTTGTGCGAACTACATGCGAATGGGAAAAGTTTGATTCACACTGGTAGCATACATTGTGGTCACAGTTTTGAAAATTTTCAATGTTCCCAACCCTTCCAGTAGACAATGGAGATTGTGACAAAGAAGCTTTTTTTTTTGTTTCCAATGGCAAGGCAATACAAAGGGGGAGATACATAATAGCAAAGAAACAGAAAATGTACACAAAAGAGTTCAACAAATTTGACCAAATTTTTCATTGCCTAAAGAGTTCTCTAGCTTGCCAGTATCTCGCCGCAACGATGGAGATGAGCTCGGTTCATTAATTTTGCCAAATCACAAAGAGGGTAGTTTGGCTGGTCGAAAATCGCAATGCAATGTAGATTAGTTTTTTTTTATTATTATTAGAATTAGATAGTATTGGATAAGTTATTTTTTATTGAGACAAGCTACCAGCATTCCATGGCAATACAATTTGGTCAACCGGACGATCATATCGAATACTGTAGGCCACTTAGCCGTATAGAATGTTGCCAGGATGCATCACTAGGAGGTAGGTTTACACTTACAGCCCTTGTTGAATACACGGGATCCAGAGAACCACACATTGACAATTGGACTACCAGAACCGCACCCTCCCTTTATTGGTGCATCCTGGGGATTGCTTAATTTGTTACATATCTACCGTAGCAGTAGCGAAAGATCTCATAAATTGCCGTCACTACTTTAGGAACAAATTTAACCTATGAAGGATAGTTATTTAAATACAGTTTTGTTTCAGAACTGTACAGTATTGAAAACTGTAATGCTTTAATAGTTTTTTTTACTTGTAACATGATATTTTGATATTTGCAAATTCAGAGATCCGAATATATCTTTCGAATATTATCAAAATTATATCTTTAAGTGATTTCTTCTGTCTTTAAAGGTCATGTTGCCATACTCTTTCTTTTAAAAATCGCTTTTATTTTTAAAACCTCAAATTTTAATTTTGTGTTTAATTTTCGACTGGGAAAAGAGTGAAAGATTAGTTTCAAGCTTTACTTTAAATTTCAAGTGATAAATTTCGCTTCGTTAAAGTAATTATATTAATTTCGTGAACTTAATGGTACTTAACATTACTGAATTTGAAAGAAAGAATTTTAGAATTATGATAATTTCGTTTTTATCCATTTTATTTATTTTTAGTATACAATTTGTAGCATAAATTGAGCCATTCCGATTGCATATTCAAAATCAGAACAATAATCTTCTAATTTACAGCCAGAGCTTTGAGAGACTGCAAATATATATATATTATTAAAATGCTTCAGTCACAAAAATTCAATGTATAACGGAAATGTAATTCCTTATATTTCCACCACTTGACAAAATTATTTTGTGAAGCGAAAACACTTCAACAAGGTGATATTTTTTAAGAATTATCTCAATATTTTAAAAACTCAAACACACTGTATATCATATTTAATAAGTTTAAGTTCGAATTCTTTTATGCACTGAAGAAGGAAAAATATCAAAAGCTACCTAGAAAAACAGGAAAAGATAAGATAAGATGACTCGAAACCTTCTAATTTCTATTAATTCCTATGAAGTGCAGATAAAAAAAAATGATCTGAAGAACTTTATTTACATTATCACTAAAGGTTTCGGTTTGTATTGATAAACATTCCCATGCGCGTAACGTATAATATATGCCACACCCAAAAATGCCTGATGTTATACAATCTAGAGTTCTCTACATCAGAATTATCGTATACAAAATGTATTTAATTAATTTTTTAAACTTTGGCCAAGATATTATTTAAAGTTATTCAGTTTTATAATTATCAACATTTTTTAAATAACTTGATCAGTGGTGGCCAACCTTAATGATCTTGCGGGCCACTTTGGAAATGTATCCTAACTCCGAGGGCCGTATATAAAATTATATATCCCCCTTATTAGAATTAGACTCACTATAGACATTTTTATTGTGTTTACTGAATGTGTTTTATTGTGTTTTTGAGTTATTTTTATTGTGTTTAGTAATATTCTTGCATGTAAACATAGATAATATATTAATAATAATGATACTAAATGCACATTGTAAAGAAATATATAACGCTAAAAATTAAACATAAATATAAATGTAATAAAAAAGGAAAGTATATATAAAAAAAAATATTTTACTAGTGCAATATTTGTTTCTCAATTCTTTCACTTAGATTTTGCAAATTGATGCGCGCGCATCATGAGTTCGCAGAATATACTTTAATTATTCTGCGACCTCAAAACTGTAAACTCATAAATAAAAAAAAATATCTGTCATATATTCGCAAGAACATTATTTTAAAATCGAAGTTAATTTTTTCTCATCATTTCGACAGTTAATTTTTGAATATATGGATGCGCACATAATTTTTGAATATATGGATGCATACATTTTTTAATACATTGGTTTTCACTACTTTGGCCATTATAAAATAAATATATTTTGTAAAAGTGTGATAAAACTCACGGACCAGAAAAATGTTCAAGGAGGGCCGCGGGTGGGCCACCCCTGAACTAGATATTGATCTGCATATTCCTACTATAAAAAATATTAAAAAAGAAGAAAAAGTATATTTTAGTACTAAAAAGTAAAAGAGAGAGTAGAAAAGTTTTGTTGTTTGAAATTTTAACAGTGACTATGCTGATTAATTAAACAAAATAAAAGATATATTTATATTTATGAACAAATTATAAAAATTCTTTAAAAGTAGTTTGATAAAACGAATATGGTTTTGAATATATAAACTTTTTCTTACTGAAATATTTATAAACTTTTCCTTAAATGCATTTCTGAAAAGATGGCAACCATAAATTTATTCAATTTAGTTTGCAAAATATTCACTGTAATATGTATCTATAATAATCATGCAAAAGCAATTTTTAAAAAATAAAACACAATAAATAAATAGTGATTATCAAGTAATAGAAATTTTCAATAAGAATCCTTTAAGTTTTAAATATGCTGAACTAATGTGGAGTTAAAAAAAAATGCGAGAGTTGAAATTAACTGGAGTTAAATTTAACTCAAATCTGGAGCAAACTCTAAAATCAGCTTCTATTAAAAACTTTTCTAACCGAACTTTTTTTTCCTAAAATTCGTGCTACTCCTAACTCCACCTAGCGGCAAGGCTGTGAAAGACTGTTAAATAGCTGCTGAGATGAACTGTAAAAACTCTCTTGTCCGAAGCGGCGCTGATTCAACGGTATTAAAATACAGGCTGCGCCATCTAGAGTCGAAGTCGAGTACCACTGCTAAAAGTAACCTTTAATTCTTCATTTCGTCATTTGAAGTTGATTGATAATTGTTAACGTAGTTACTTTAATTATTAAACTAATAATTGAATTACTCTAATTGTCGTAAACGTAATAACGTGATAACGCAATGCGTTATAAACGTAATAACGTAATACGTTAAAAACGTAATAAAGTGATAATGTAATACGTTAAAAACGTAATAACGTAAACGTATAATATAAACGTAATAACGTAAAACGGGCCTAACGTAATTACTCTAATTGTCAAATTGATAATTGTTAAAAGTTACTCTAATGTTTGCATTAGCCTATAGGATCAACTATGTAGGATTAAGTTTATCGATAAAACGAGGTACGTTGGTAATGATTCATAACATTAAATTTATATCTTCTTCCTATTTATTTTCATTGTGAGGTCTATATTGTTGATGCATGCATATATATGGTCTTATTGTTGTTGCATACATGAATATGGCCTTATTGTTGATGCATGCATAAATATGACCTTATTGTTGATGCATGCATAAATATGACCTTTTAATTTGTCTTTAACGAGTATATTGGCGGCGTTCTTTCATATACTTGATAGCGTTCTTTCATATTCATGCACTTCTTTCTTGATGATTGCTTTGAGGTTAATATTGTAAGAGAAATATGGCTTGCTCAGTATATAAAAAGAAAAGAAAAAAAAAATTGGAATTTAAATACAAATATAGGATAAATAAAATTACAAATAGAGAGAGCTGATAAAAATATTATTTAGTTAAAATATTTAATGAAGTACGCGGACGTTTATTATTGATGGGAAGAGTAAATATGACCTTATTGTTGATGCATGCATAAATATGGCCTTATTATCTGTTTGTAAAGGATGATTTTATTTCGAAAAGATAATTTTGAGTATTTGCCAATTAGAGGTAGAATGAATAAATTTTCTTCAAAAAGTTTTTCTTCGTCTAATTGATAAATGAATAATGGTACCATAATGGTGAATTTGTTATATAAGAACAATTCCAAAGTATTTGAATTTCTTTACATATGGCCATAGATAGTATTTTTAAGTAAGGAACTCCTTACCTGTTTTTAACTAGCCAATAATCATGACCATTTTCCGTTCCATAACCAATTACAAGCACGGCATGACTAGGAATATCAATCCTACATGTGGGTTCATCAAAAATACCACTCCTAGTTTATAAAACAACATATATGGAAGCATATATTAAAGCATGTAATGTAACATATATTAAAGCATGTAATACTCTATAGAGAAAAAAATATATTAATTATATTAGAAAAAATATTTTCAGTTTTTGCACATAAGTTCTGGAGACTGAGTTTTTCCCTGGCATTACAGTTAATGTTACTCCCTGGCATTACAGTTCATGTTACTCCCTGGCATTACAGTTCATGTTACTCCCTGGCATTACAGTCCATGTTGGCTCATGGCCGTCTGTCTGCTGGCAGATTTCGAAACAGGAGATGTTTTCTTTTTACGGGGGTGGCATTGTTAGACCTACGCTCAATAGTCACATCAGACCGAGACCTACGGTTTAAAATAGATTCCAAACCACTAGAAACATCCATGGCACCATCGGAACTAGAATACGAAATCTGCGGCACCGAGCGCCAGTTACTCGGTTATCAGGCCCCTATATTAGTTAACTATGAAAAATTTTCCAAATGGCTCAAAACTTGGCGGTATTACAATGTAGTTCTGTGTGCCGTATTCTAGTATGGTATGTAGTATATCAGTCCTCGAAAACTCACGCCTCTGTTAAAAAAAAGCATTAATTAAAAGAAACCTAATTCTGAATATTTAACTTAAAATCTTCACTTGGTATATAAACATCGTTTCATTACTTCATAATTGTGTAGGTTGGTTATTGGTTTAAATTTTATGCACAGGAGTTTTATAGGATTTTTTTATGCTAATTATTGAATATGTTACTTTCAAATGCTGAGACATTTTTATATATGGCCATTTTTCACTAGAAAGAAAAATGTATAGCAAATTCAGCTTTATCTAAAATGCTTTAAGAGAAGGGGAAAAGTTTAAAAATAAATCCCCATTTTTCCACCATAATTTGGCATAAGACTATCCAAGGTTAGCATTATGTGATATTCGCATCTTCTTCAACCTTCTCGAGCTCAAGGATCTTGCTGATCTCCAGTACAGAAACGGAGGTTTTTGGTTCATCATGGTCAGCCAAATTTCTAATTGACTATATCTTGCCCCATTTTTCTACTACAATTTGGCATAACACTGTCCAAGGATAGCATTTGTGAGGATGGCGCCTTCTTCCGCCTTATGGAGCTCAACTGAAGGCTTTTCCTCGCAGGGATTTATCTTGCTGATCTACATCATTGAAACGAATGTTTTTGGTCCAGCATCGCCTGCAAAATTTCTAACTGACTATATCTTACCTTAGTTTTGAAATCCAACACGCTGTCCATAGTGTCCATTATCATGTATAAAATTGTATAATTATATCATTGTGTCACAAAGCACAGAATTACTGGTCACATGTTTATGTTCTAATTTTATTTGTATTTTTTATTAACATTTCTAAAGCCTTTTAAGTAGAATTTTATGAATAACTTAAGGAATCCACATTTTTGTTTCTTCTTAATAATTTATAATGCACAAAAACGCAGTTCAATAATTTTTATACAAATAAATCGCCGTTTCGCTTACTTGTAATTGATGAATGTATTGTGGCATGCGTCAATAATGACTGATATCGGACCAACCATTGCTACAGCGTGTTTCAGGGCGTTTCGTCACCATCGGGTACATTTAAGTATCCAGTACAGGTGGCACCAATACTTTTCTTATTAAAATGACAAGTACCATTCTAAAACAAGGCATAAAATTTTTCAATTTCAAGTGTGCAAAAAATTATTTATAAAAAAAATGGAAAGTAGTTTTATTCTAATAAATGATGCTATGGTACAAAATTTTTTTTATCATATTAATGTTAATGTTAAGCATTTGTTATTATTAGAGTATTGCGTCAGATGACATGCAATTGCTTTTCCAGTAGCTGTAATCCAGCTTTCTGGCAGAAGTAAATGTACAAGTGCAACTAAAAGAGTAATTCTTTTTCATACATTTCAGCTCAATTACAATAAAATTTTCCGAAATTATTCAGAATTCCCATGAGTATTTTATTGTTTTTTACGAAATATTTATTTGTTTGTTAAGAACCGTTTCTACTTTACTTCATCTTAGAAATACAGAAAGCATTTGAAAAAATGTAGAATCAATTTTTTGCTCTAAGACTTTTTTTTTTTCTCTTTTTTTAGTATAACATTCTGAAAGTTGAAAATTAAGATGCACCATCATTCGTTCACTAAAAATTGTATTTTATTTTACCAAACAATCATACCTTTGCTGTGTAGGGATAGGAAGTTTCTGTGTCAATTCCTCGATTTTTTATCACATACTCAAAGGATAAGTTCACATCCCCTCCGTTGCAGCCGTCATTTTCTAAAAACGAAAAATAAGAAATAATTTATCAAACATTTAACAATTAAAAAATTATGACGAATAACAAAGTTAATTAGAATTTACTGTAGTTTGATCATTAGAGGAAATACAAGAAAAATTTGATTATGCATTTGTATATGAAGCCCACGAAAAAAAATATAGCATTTTTGTTCCCAAGGGAAATGATTGTATATTCTTTAACAAATGTATATTAACAACCTTTTACTCAAATTTTATAGCAGATAAACACAGTCGTGGATATTTATACTGCGTGCAATAAGTGTTTTGTTCCAATGAGAACCACCTGTCACTCAAATCTGATATCATATTGGTATCTTGTATAATGAGTCCTCATGAAATTAGCGATTGTCTGTGTGACCTTCACATGTCGAAACAATTGCAGATGGAATATAGACTATACCATGAGTTGTTCCATCGTGATGGGTGATAGACCAGGGGCCTGAGAAAATGTCTACTTCGCTGAGAAAAGGAGGGGAGGAGCAGATCCCACCCTCTTGACGGATTTTCTTAAAGAGGTTTGTAGAAGAAAAGAGAGAGTTCTGCGACAGGCCGATAAGAAGTTTTTCTGTGTAGTGACTGAACTGTCCGGAGTTTCCGCCTGTTGTCAAAGTGAGCACCTTGCGGTTTCGTGCATCACGATAATTAAGGTGTGTCGCAGATCATTTGAACTAGATTCGTTGTAGATTTGTGAACTCTGAAAATCTTCATCCTTGGAGTGAACTGCATTTGTGAATCAAATTATATCTTTAATTTTCATTTCTTTGTAAATAATAATTTATAATAACCCAGAGATCTGTACAATACACACACATACACACACACACACACACATATATATATATTTATATATGTATATATATATACACATATATAATACTTGTAAAAAAATTAAAGTGTTTCCATGAATTAGAAAGTGGCCCTCTCCTTGAAGCCGTTATAGGTCTAGGTAGGTCGAGGCCTTACAATTACCTTAACGTGGGAAAGAGGAGTATTTATTATTATAAAAATATGATAAAACTGTGTTTATATTGATATATGAATTCCTAGATGAAACGTATAGTTCTGGCTAACTGTTTTGTGTATTTATTAACTATCTCGTTATATCTAAGTCCGTAATCTTATGAAAAATCATTAAACACAGAAACTGTTTCCTATTAGAAAATTTAGAGTAGAATCTAAAATATTATCATTTACTTGATGCAAAATAAAATATATATATATATATATAAAAAATTTAAGACACAGTATCTATTAGAACGTTCCAAGAATTTTGTAAAACAAATCAAAGCCATTTTATTACTAAATACTGATTAATTAAAATTAAATAATCATAAAACGACTATTTTCATAAAACTATGACAGTGGGAAATTAAACAAACCTCACCTGTTGAACAATCAATTAAATTTTGTTCACTAAGAGCAACGAGCGTCCCTGATTTCTTTCTGTGTTGACCTTCCAAGGAGCCTGTCGCAGAAAAGGCCCAGCATGCCCCGCAAGGTTCCTTGGGAAAGGTACAAAGATAATGGAATATAATCAAACAAAATAATAATAACTAGTTAACTAAGATACTCACATATATGTATGCAAATTTGACTGTAATAACAATTACTGTTTTCCTCAGGTTTTAATTTAGTTCACTATAACACAATACAGTTGTTGTTGAACATCGGTTGGCCTCGTGTACCACTTATGTATCCCACAAAAAGCCCATTAACGGGTGATGAGAGGAGGACAGTGCATTCCGGGAGGATTTTTATGGATAACTATTCCGCATTTATGTGTCGTATGGGAGAAAACTTGAAATTCTTCCACCAAGCAGCGTGATTATCGATGCGAGTCGTTATTACATATATTGACATAATCGACATCGAATCGTTCCTGAAAGCAATGGCTGCAACAATAATGCGAACAAATTTGAACTTCGACTCATCTGCAACTGTAACCACTTTTTTGTAAACATATTATAAAGCGGCACTTGTGCTGCCATCTATTGACGAAAATTTAATGAATGATTTCGTAATTTCATATTGTAAAATCAGAAATATAGAGAAAATTAATATAATCAATGTAATACAGAGAAAATTAATGGAGCATATTTGAACAATATTATTAAAACACTCTATTATTAATGATAGAAATATTTGTTTAATGTGATATTAAAACACAGCTTACAATGAAACATAATATCTCAATCATATTAGAAATTCGAAAATTGAATTGTCATAAAATATTAAATTATTGATATATATACGCAGGAACTGCAAAACTGTATTTACAAAAGGTGATTTCTGGAAAAAGTATGTTGAACTTTCACAACAAATATGGAAAATACCAACAGTATAATCTGACTTTGAATATGATGCAGTACCGATTTCCCCATCTACTTGTTTTTCATACCACTAATTATGGTTGACGATATTTTTCAGAGAGGATACTCACTTGATTTTTAATGGGAGTCACTAACCCAGCGTCTCTCCAGTCTAGTGTGTCAGGCAATCCTTCTGCATAAATTGGACGCCACTCCATCCCTATTCTGGGATAACTATCATCATCATTGATGCTCCTCACCATCTCTTCTTTCGTCTAAAAATGGCAAAGCAACATAATTCATTTAGTTCTGAAAACTGAATTGCTGATTAGAAATTTAGCGAAGTAAATTATCGCATAATATACTCAAAGTAAATTATCTGGATCAATTGAAATATAATTTTCATGACATAATCAATATTCATGTCAGCAATATACTATATAGAGTTTTTTCTCCAAATGGAAAGGGAGAAAAAGAGATTGAGTCATGAGTCAAAACTGCATTGTCCACAATGATAACTGTGACTGTGATAAATCAGATCAAAATCATTTAATTGAAGTTTAAATTGATCACTACAGTGGTAACACCTCGCTGATGTAGCAGGTTCTTCTCCTTTTTCCTTGGCGATCAAGTTCCATGTTGGGCCAAGGCTGTCTGCTTATTGGCAGATTTCGAGACAGGCGATGTTTTTTTTTACGGTGTAGGGTTGCCAACCCTATGCCTAATAATCGTATTAGACAGGAACCTACTGTTTAAAGTGGATTCCGAACCACTACAATCAACCATGGCAACGCCGGGATTCGAAAATGAAACTTGTGGCACCGAGCGCCAGAGCGCTAGTTACTCGTCCATCAGTCGAAGTAGCTGATTGTCGCTGGTAAATCTTGTTGCATGGCTTTTTCTTTTTTTTTTTTTTTTTTTTTTTTTTTTTTTTTTTGTGTTTTGCATCAATAATAATGTAAATATATTGTAATCGTTATTTGATTGAGTTAAATAAACAATTAAATAGCATCTGAGATTTTTTCGTTTTGAATTGTTGAGGTTTATATCGTTTCAAATTAATTTATTCATTTAATTACTACACTGTTGTAATTTTTATTAATCGCCATAACTTTAAACTGTACGAATCCTGAACATTATTTCCCATTGTTTAACTACTGACTCATACACATTGTTTTTCCTTTAAACTGAAAAGACCTTGAAATGCGACAGGTAATGCAAAAAGAAACCATTTCAACGTATATTGATAAGTTGGTTTGATAAATTGATAAGCTTAATCACTACAAAATGACCACAGCAATATTTATTACTGTCACGAATGGTTGCCCTCACAAAAACAAATGTCTGGAAATTTTTGAAGGCAGCTGACTGTCCATATTAATTTGTTGATATGTCATATTAGTAAATGACCCAAAAATATTAAATTGTTTTTTAACATAAAAGAGCGCTTTAAATAAATAAACGTATGTATTATATACATTTAAATAAATCCTGTAATATGTAACATGAATATATTTAAAAGTATATATATATATATATATATTTAAATGTATTTACACTAGCTAACAATTAATTATGTAGACAATATTATTTTAAATAAATTTTTCTTCTTGTACTGCTACATTTTATTAAATATACTTTTATATTGCATTTGCCTGAAATTTGACGGAAGAATTTAATTATCATAATGAAAATTACATGGTATTCAATATATTCTGAAACCTTAAAATTTTCAGAATTGAAGTGAGAGTGTCTCTTTAAAATTGAAAGAATTAACAGGAGGTCTCTAAAGGGTAGATTTTAAAATATCTTAAATTTTCATTAGTAAATTTGTAAAAATACTTCTCTTTTTAATCAAAAATGTAAAGAGTTTCCTTACTTTGTCTGAGAATTGATTGAGTCCCATTCTGTATGAATGCAATCCAGCATCGACTTCGTAGTTGTGTCGAGTGATGTCATCTAAGCGCTGTTGCCAAATTGAGCGACGCAATATTTCCTCTTCGCCTGCATAGGATTTTCCATAATGTTCCTTTCGATGAGATTAAAAATAACATAAAATCCTTTTAAATCTTGTATATTTTATTAATTGAACTCCTATTATACTATACTGAAAATAATTGTTAAACTTTTATTAAATAATGTCAGTACAAATGATAAAATATTTTCAAAAATGCGAAATATATCTTAAGGATGAAATTTATAATGTATGTGTGTGTGTGGAAGGGGGTTATTATATGAATGAAATAATTAATTTTTTATTTATTTAAACTACCTAATTATTTCTTAATATATGTTTTGTTAAGCAGAATATATTTAATCTTTTTGAGAATATCTCAAAAACATTTAAGTTGATACTTTTACTGAAGGCAACTTGGTGAAAAAATTCTGTATGTATTACAATAATAATAAAGTTAAACTGTACCCAACTATTTTTACAAATGACTATAGCAATAATAATTAAAAGTTACAAATAATTATGGGCATTCATCAGATTCTAAATAACTTTAATAGAAGTCATCATCATCGGCGCAAAAGCCCCATGGTGGGCTAAGGCCGTCTACCTATTAGCAGATTTCGAGACAGGAGATGTTTTCTTTTTACGGAGTAGAGTTGTCAACCCTACGCCATATTTGGCCGATACATACGGTTTAAACGGGATTCCAACTAACTGCAAACATCCACGGCACTGCCGGGTTTCGGATCCGAAATCTGTGGCACCAAGCGCCAGAGCGCTAGTCACTCGGCCATCAGGTCCAAGTTTAATATCGGCATTTAAATAAATATTCATAATCAAGATGAAATTAATTTATATTAAACTAACAATATAGTAATAATATAGCATTAATTTACATATTTAATAATAGTATAATAATTCTAATTTAATAATCAAAAATAAGATATCATTGAAATTATATGTATTACTTACAGAGATATGAAGAAATATTCATTACCTAGTAATCATCAAAAGCATCTCTAACTAGCAAGTAAAATAACTTTACTATCATGCAAAAATCATCAATATGACGTTAGTTTAGTGACCTTTTCATACCTCTCATATTCCGAATCTATGTTAAACATCTGTGAGATTCATTAATATGACAGTGAAAATTAACATTCTTTAAATTGAAAGATTCTTTAAGAGAAGCCTGTTCATACGGTATGAAGCGACTTGAAAACTTGCTTGCATACTCAAGAGTCAGTGGTAATGAAAATAAAATGAACTTAAAATAGTAACATAATAACTTCTTGTAGCTAATTACAGATTAATTTTTTTTTAATTTATTGTAACCAGAAACGTAAGTAAACCGAAAGAAAGGACAGGACAAAAACTTACTTTGAATCGTTGCCATTCGACATCGTGAATTACACCGGAATCCACCACATAATGGCACGCTCCTAATTGAAATAATGCAAATATCAGCAAAGCTTTCATTTTCAACTGAAAAAGAAAGAAAGATCAAACTGAAATATTTTTAAAAATATGCTTCTGTCAAAAAAAGTTTTTTTTTTTTTTTTATTATTTTTTAGAATTTTTTTTATTTCCAATGTCAAAAGAAAATGACAAACTCTTACGAGATCAAAACAGTGTAAAACACACACAAAAAAAAAAGGAAACAACAAGAGACAAAAGTCAATGTCTCAACAGCATCCCTCCAATATCTTTTCACCTCAGAGAACCCATGCAAGACTTGGCATCCTGTTATTTGGTGCCTGTCCATGATGTGGTCTTTCTCACAGAGCTGGTAATTTGGGCTATCAAAAACGTCAAAGCAGTCAGCGCGACAGCTTTATCACAAGGTTCGTCTGAAATACCCTGTTCCTCCAACTTCTCGGGCAGATACGAGCAGTGAGCAATGCCTTCCATCAAAGTCTCATTTGATTTTTGATATAAAGTATATGGAAGGAAAAGGGTTCCCAAGATTAGCAGTTGGAATGCCCTTCTAGCCTTAGCGGTGTGCCCTTTTTAGCCTGCAAATCTGCCTGATAATTACCTAAATTTTTTTAGCATATAACCCCTAAATTTTTTAATTTCATCAAGATTTTCTCTCACCCTTAAGCCTAATATTGCCAAATGTTCACGTAGTAGGTGATTGAAGTAAATCGAATGTTATAGATAGAAACAGAATCCATAACTTTATTTCATTAAAAAAATTCAAATTTCAGTGTTCATATACACTCATATCCATAAATTAAGGATAATTCAGAATCACACAGAAATTGAACTCTAAAATAAAAATTTCACCTGTAGAATTATCAGACACATCTTGAAGAAGAATATGCAAATTACAGTAAACCACCAGATGGCGCCGATAGTACGTCACAATGACGAGAGTGTAAGAGAGGGGTATATAAGGAATGGTGGCAAAGAAGTAAAATTGTTCACAAGCGCTTTAAAAGCCTTTCAGTGCAATAACCGCATAGTTATGGCACAAAGGAAGCATTTGGATGATTTTTTACGTGGTAGAATTATCGGACAAATGGAATGTGGACGTACCCGGCTGGAAGTATCCGAGGAACTTGGAATCGCCCAGAGTGTCATCTCCAGGCTTTGGCAACGATTCCAAGATGATGGTAATGTGAGTAGATGTTACAGCACAGGTCGCCCCCGAGTTACAAAGCCGAATGAGGTCCGGTATTTAGCAGTTACTGCCAAAAGAAACAGACGGAGCACAGCATCAGACCTGTCTCGTCAGCTCTCTTCAGCTACCGGTACGACAGTTTCAAGGCAGACCGTGTACAGACGCTTAGGACACATTGGTCTATATGCTCGTAGGCATGTCAGATGTGTTCCACTTACCACAACTCACTGTCGCCTGCGATTAACCTGGAGTAGAGAGCATGCATTGTGGACACCGAAACAGTGGTCTGGTGTGATGTTTTCCGACGAGTCCAGGTTTAGTTTGCAGTCTGATTCTCGCCGGACTTTCATATGGAGAGCGCCAGGTACCCGTTACCACCAAGAGAACACCATTGAACGACATCGTTACGATGGTGCAGGATGGCTTGTTTGGGGAGGAATTATTCTTGGTTCCAGAACTGACCTGCATGTTCAGAGTGTAACGATGACAGGCCACATCTATCGGGATGTCATTCTGGTATAACAAGTACGTTTGTGTAAGGGCGCCATGGGTGCTGAATTTCTGTTTCTGGATGACAACGCCCGTCCTCACCGTGCAAACATTGTAGACGAATGCCTTCAATTGGAGGATATCACCCGTATAGATAGGCCAGCATACTCACCGGACTTGAATCGAATAGAGTATGTGTGGGATATGCTTGGCCGACGAATTGCAGCCCGTCAACCCCCTCCCACCTTCGGAGGGCATTGCTTGATGAGTGGTGTAATATTCCCCAAGATCAGATTGATAATTTGATACTCAGCATGCCTAGGCGTTGTAAGGCCTGTATTGCATCGTCCGGGAGACATACTCCATATTAACCATCATACTAACCATGTTATACTGTTTTTTTGTAAAGAGGTTCTTTTTTGAAATTTGCTCCAGGGAGTAAAAATTGCAATTTTTATTAATTATGTCAAACATATAGCATCTTTTTTGCTCTTCAGCTTTTTTGTTTAATAAATAGACTTTACAAACAAGTCAAATTTGTTTTGCTTCTGTCTCTTTCTTTGCCTGAACTTCATTATCCTTAATTTATGGACATGAGTGTATTTTTAAAATCAAGTTATGAATTTTCTAAATCTCGAATAAATATAACTCAACAAAATGTATTGTACTACCTGTTTTTATTTAAATTGTAAACAAATTAAAATAAAAACATGAAATTTGGTAGCATTATGCATGTATTTACTGCTTTTTAAATTATTTTGATATAATTTACAAATTAGTAGTTACATTTTTTATTAAAAATAAACAGATTTAATTAGAAATAGGTCCTCCATGAAGTACATTTTTAATATCGCCTTTTCATACAGGTAATATAAGTTGCCTGGATTGGAAAGCATATGTAGAGCACCCCTCATTATGTTACATCTCATTTAGATCTTATGAGATAAATGAGATCAGCCATCTATCTTCCAACGTTATCCAAAAGGTGCTCAATAGGATTATGGACCAATGATCAAAACAACCCTATCATTCGTTCAATACCTTAAATATCAAGATCCATGTGCTGTTCGAATGAGTTCAGCTCTATCATCCATTAGAATGATGTCATTCCTTATATTACCAGCATAAGACAGTACATATAGATTAAGAATTTTATCCCAATATCTCGTAACTGTCAAAGTTCTTCATGATACACAGGAAAGCCACCAATATCCAATCAACATCACTGTGATTTTCATCCATCCCTTCAGATCAGTAAACTCCCATGTGAGTCCAGGTTAGAATAGCTCCACTGTAGCCCATGCATGTCGTAAAAGGCGACTAAAATGGGTACCCAATGCTCGGGGGTATAACAGGTGGGGTAAAGTCAGACTTCTCCCTTTGGGTGCCCCCTGTCTTTGTGCCGCAAGGTCAAGGATAAAAAGAAGCCACATTCTTTACCCTTTATCATGACCACAGAGGTTCATGTTGGTCTAGATGTTGCTGTCGACAAATTGGGATAAGAAACAACAGCAGATCAGTAAGACTGAACCACTCGCCGAAATAAACCCGAAATCATCTGTCAAGTTTAAAAACTCCGTTGTTGTTAATTTCATGCGACGCTATCTCTTTCCAACTGAATCAAGTACTTTTTTGCGAAGAGGAAGATACGACTTTATTGCAAACACACCTTGATAACGAAATTATCTTCGCATACTAAATGCAGGCATTCTTATTACTGTTGCAATAAAAGGACTAAGGTCTCTTTTCCCGCAGACATTCAGCGTTTATTGTTTAATATCGATTTAAGACACTGTAGAATTCTCAATACAAAAGTAAGTAAAAAATTTCCAAGCCTCCACTTGTGAGAGGGATAAACATTTCAATTTTTCTAAAATATACCTGAAGGTTCGTTTAATGTACAACTCCTAAAATTTTAATTATCATTGCTCTGACAGCAGCAAACAAAATGATCTTCAACAAACCTAGTCACACAAATGTTATTTCTTTTTCCTGCTAGGGAGTCACATTCAAGAGGAGTTGTGGCCTCCCTAAATCTAGGTCTATGTGGGATTTGATTTTTCGGATTGGGACGGGTAACAACTCGAGAAAGGTTAAGCCATCCAGTAGCATGAGCTTGTGATAAGTTTATTTTTCTCTACCCATTATTTTGTTTTTTTTAACGATAAGAGTCAAAACGCAAATCACATCTTAACTTTTGTCGGATAGTTAAGATGCTGTTCCAAATTTCGAAAAAAAAATATGACTTTTCTGAAATGTCTTTAAAATTTTTCATGCTAAAAAAATGTCTCTTTATTCTAAAACTGTGACAAATTTTCGACACTAAGTATTGCTTTAAATTTGAAAGAACTGTTACATTGGTTCTTCGTGGATTACTTAAAAAATTGATATATTATAACCAGTTAATATAATATTTATTTAAAGAAACCAGTTAATTTAATTTATTTAAAGAAACAATTTAGAATTTATAATCATAAATATGAAAAAAATTTCATTTGAATATCCTACGTATTAGAATTATCGGATTATAAGCATTCCTTAAATTATTGTAACATAAAAACAGGAAGAACACAATGACTCTATTTAATAAAAGACAATTAAATAAAATTTCATTTTTGAACGTTTAATTGACAAACACAGTAATAAAGTGCTTAAACTCATGTAAAACGAAAGGAATAAACAGAAAAACAAATTCCAACTTACCTGTGCAGAGGTAACTTGAACACTGTAAAATGTTAGGGTTTGCTTGATAAAACATTCTTTTAATTTAATCAATCAAATATCAGTTAGGTCTGGAAATGATATGATGAAGATAAAGATAGAATTATAGCATTTCAAACAAAACAATATCGATATCTGTAGTTGTAGAGCTGATAAATAGAATTCTTATTCATCAAAAAAGTTTTGCATTGTCTTTATTGGGTTGGTTGGTTGAATTTGTTATTGTGTGAACTTTGATCTTCAAATAATTACTCATGGAAATTGTCTGTCAATAATGGAGAACTAACTAATAATACACTGCGTGAAAAAAGTAGAAGGACATTAGATTATTTTTGATAAATAAATAATGACGCATTTTTTAAACAATTAATTTATTCACAACGTTTTTACATGCAGATACCTGTATCTAGACAGAACAAAAAAGTACACAATTAAAAAAAAGTATACTTAATAAAAAAATTGGTTTTGGCGATCTCATGATCAGTGAAAAAAGTAGAAAGACACTTCTAAAAAAGAGGTGTACTATATAAACTAATATGGAATTCTTTTCCCGTTGGCTCGAATTACTTCGAAGATCCTATTTGGCATCGAACTGTATAAAGATTGAATTTTTGTTTGGCAAAAATTGTCCCATACAAAATTTAATGATTTCTGCAGCTCAGCTACAGATTCACACTGCTTTCCACCCTCGTAAACACGACGTACAATCATTGCCCATATGTTTTCTACAATGTTGAGATCAGGACTTTTAGCAGGCCAATGTAAAAGTCGAACATTGTTTGCTGCAAACCAATCTTTAACACCATTTGCAGTGTGAATTGATGCTCCATCTTGCTGAAAACTCCAGTCATCTCCTCCTAACTCAGTGCCATACGGGAGAAGATTTAAGTTTAGAGTCTGGATGGTTCTGTCTACCATTTAGAAAGACTAAACTTGTCCTGCCTCCATAGCCAACTGCTAACCATATCATTAAACCACCTCCTCCCATCTGTCGAGTAGAATAAGTTTCTTCTTCAGTACCAAGACAGTGCCAATAGTACTGATAACCATCTGGGCCATCCAAATTGAGTTTTTTCTCATCGGAAAATATAACTGAGGTCCATTCTGAGCAACAGGTCATGTGGTCTTTAGCCCACTGCAGTCGGTTCTTCATGTGTTCTTCATTCCACTTCGGATGGTGCATCCGTTTTTTGAAGACGAACTTTTTTGAGCGTTTTATGTAGTTATAGACAGTTCTTTTGGTTACATGTGTAATTCCTGATTGAAATTGCGCCTTGCCGACACTTCCACCAGTCTTTTTGAGTTCACGAATGAACTTTCGTTGATCACGTTGGGTGAGTTTTTTTGTTCTTCCTGTCTTCTTTTTTCTTCTGTCACTTTCAGGGTTTCTTATGAAGTTCGAAACAGTATTAGGACTGATTCGTAGCTGCCGTGCAATCTCTCTCACACCTTTGCCTTCATTTTTATAGGCAACTATTTGGCCCTTCTGAAACTTACTTAAGGGTATTCCTCTGGGCATCCTAAAACCAACAAAAAACTATGAATTTCTAGCTAAATATTTTATTCTTGTTAAAAAGGAATTAAAAGAGAAAAAAAACACTTACCTATAAACTTTCCAACAGCTTCTAAATAGATTTTTGGACGTGTCCTTCTACTTTTTCACACACCCAAAGTTATTAAATATTGCATTCCTAAGTTAAAATAGTGGTAAGTAAAAAATCTCATTTAACTTTCACCTAACGTAAATTAAAACTCTAACAAAACAACTCTCTATAAAAATCAGGTCAAAAGCAATAAAATAAAAGCATATTGTACAAAAAAATGACTGTCCTTCTACTTTTTTCACACAGTGTATTTTCCTCACATTTGTATATATATATATATATATATATATATATATATGTATGTATGTGTGTGTGTGTGTGTGTGTGTGTATGTGTGTGTGTGTGTGTGTGTTATTTTATTTTTTAAAGATTATTAAATAAATCGTATACAAGATATCGTGGGAGATTGTTTATAATCGAATTTAAAATCAAATACATTTTAAGACATTGTTATATTGTCCATTGTGGCATTGTCATATTGTTAAAACGGCAACAATGGCTTCAAAACAGCTATCCTTTCAACATTGATAAATTAGAATATGTTTTATATATGGTTGCCCTAATTTTGTAATGATATAAAATGATAAATTTTATCAAGATTTTTTCTGGCTTAAAATTATTTTTCAGCAAAATTTATTAACGTACCCATTTAGTGGGGGGGGGGGCGAGTTGGATCCACCTCCTCGTGGTGTCCCCTGGTAACGTCACTTAAGACGGCCAAGAGATCCATAATTCCCCGTGGGGGCGCTCTATAACGTGTCGTTGTCCCCTGGGGGTACAGCAAGCCCAGTTGTGGGCAGCCAAATAAAGGTGGGAATGTTGCATTTGCTGTATATCATCCTATCCTTGGAGCCGATAAGGTTGTACCATCTTTTGCCGGGGAGGGTGCTGTCGTGCGACCTGGTTATTCAGATTCCGTAAACCTTCGAGTAGGACGGGTTTTCACTTTAAACTATACCCGTTTAGTGAAAAAAGATAACATTTGCTATCCTGGTTAGATTTAGATTATTGGAAATATAAAATTAGATACATTTCCAATGTTTAAATTTTGATAATTTTTGTAATTTAAAAATGACAGGAACATGATCTGCAGAAACAATAACGCTGGAGGGCGCTGTGCTCCAAGGTCAATGTGACGTGTTAGAAACATTGTTGTTGATCTGGGACTGAAGTGTTCTTTTTTTTTTGTTGTTGTTGTATAATCACTAAAAATATAATGCGAAGTATTTAATATGCTAAGTGTATTTGTTTAATCCTTGTAATTGCTTAATCTTCAAAATAATAAATTATGGATAAGACAAATTTGTTGAATTATCTATTCCCATCTGATAGGTAAGAGATTTGTTCCTTTTTTTTAGAAATTGAAATTTAGATGAACCTTTTAAGGTCTTTCATTGAATTCTGAAAGTTTTAATTTAAATGCAATTTTACTAAAGCCACTATCAGAAAATTTTGTGAGATTCATTTAGTAATTATGCTTATAATAGATTTATTTTAGAAATTTTTTACCTATTTTATCTTTATCATTATTTGAATCAATTAGTAATTTAAAATACAAAATGTAATTAACGAAATGCATTTCCAGTTAAATGAAATAATTACACATTGGAATAGGAATAAAACTCCTCTGTGCTAGAACGTTCTCATACTCATTAAACAATAAATGTTTAGCAAGTATAAATTTATTTATGCTTGCCAAAATAATTCATCGATTTTTTAGATGACGAATGTTTGAGTGAGGATTTTCTAAAGAATTTGTTAATTTGCACACAACTTCACACAACTGGAAAGTTTTCAAAACGTTAAAGTTTCATCAACTAAGCTTTCAACTTGCAGATCATTTATAGTTATTTTTGTTATAAATAGAGCCACATCTATAGCACGAAGTATATTATAACATACTAAACTTTGAAAAACTTCAACAGTAAATTTTCAAGGAATTTTACTATCCAATAATGACAATTTGTAAAATATTATTAAGATTATGGATAAGTAAAAATTTAATACTAAGCAAAAACTACTTTATATGAAAATAAATCATAATTAACCAAAAGTAATTCCTTTATTATATGTAAAGGTGTATCGATTTACATTTCTCTAAACTTCAAACTATTCTTAAGTTTGCTTTCATCCTATTTATTTAGTAATGTCAAATAGTGAAATTCTCGGATACATTTCATATTTTTTTCAATGAACTTTTTTTTTATTCATTTAAGTATCAATAAATCTCCGCTTTTGAAACAAACGTACATCATGAGTCTAAAAGCGTTAAGTGGTAAACAAAACTTATTAGAACAAATAATAAAATGTATTAATTACGTAAATATAACAAACTGCAAAAAAGAAAAACCATTATACTCCCTCTGTCTCATAATAGTTTATAGTATTATGAATATTTAAACGGGAATTATTGGCGAATGCAGCTGTAACTTATGTTGTAGCCCAAAATTGCGAAGACTTCAATCAAAATCAATGTTGCAAGACATCTGTCATTTGTTTTGGCACATCTTTCAATTTTTAAAGTAACCTAATTATTACGAATAATAACAGTAAGGATGCACCATGTCTTCCTAAACAAAATATAACCAACAGGGAAGACCTAAAAGCTGATAGATCCTTTTTTCAAGGGCAGTTTGAACTTTGTATGTGTTTTTATTTCACCCATTAGACATTGGAACCGATAATGGGGGAGGGAGAAAGTGAAAAGGGGATGTACAGAGTATCGTGTGAAAGGTTCCAGAGCAGACGGAAACAATAACCGAAAAAAGAGTTGCAGACAGTACGGAAGGTTTTTAAACTAACTGTTTTTAAAATGATTCTGTAAATAATTGTTATATAATTGTGTTATGTGTTGCAGTTGTGAAGTGCCGTCTTCGCAATTTTAATAAGCATGACAGCTAAACGTCTCTTATATTATTTAAGAAATAATTCCGTTTCAAACATGAAAACAACACCGAATCAGGACCACACCCGCATAGGGCCCTAGCTTGAACTATATTTTTTTAATTCCATTCGCTGATAGAGATTACTTTATTTCAATTGAATATCAAACCTTTGTAAAAGTAAGATGAAAAAAGAATGTTTTCAAGCACAGATCGAGTTGCGATTGTCCAGTTCTTGATGAATCAAAAGAAAAATGAAAAGTCACGTAAAGGTGCAATTACATTTGCTTCAAAGCAATATAAGGTATTAACAATTCTAACAATTATTAACAATTGTATTATGCTAATGTTGATTCTTTGAAAAAACAAAACTGTGGACGTAAATGCAAAGATTATGAAGAAAAACTTGAATTACGACACATTACCCTTAGCAGAAGATGCACCGTAAGATCAGTTGCTCACGCTATTGAAATCTATATCTTAACTAAATCTCCATTGAAATCTGCATCCTAACTCCATTCTGCTATTTTCTTTCCCAATCCGGAAATCTACATTATTCCGAATTTTGAAAACATAAAATGCATAAAAAGAAGAAATCCATATCCATTTTAAGCCGACGCATACAGGGAAAGCAAAGCTTTAGCAGCCAAGGAGAATTGTTATTGCGCAAAATTTGGAATAAGTTTAGTTGAAATCAAAACAAGAAATATTTTTTAAATTATTTATTAAAAAAGAATAAATATTATTACAAAATATGAATAATAAATAAATGTATCCTTATTTACAAGGTTTAATAAACATGAGTAATAAAAGTCCAGTTTACTATATTTCATAAACGATATGAATTGTTTTGGAGACTTTCTTTTCAGACCAGAGGATAGCTTGCCATGGTGGCGATTCCGCACTGGTTGTCCTTGTTCCTCGACATCTTGATGTAGCCCTTCTGCCCAAAGGATTCACCCCAACTGAAATGCGTAAAGCTGCATTAGTATTTTTAAAGCAAAAATCGAATTTTTTTCAAAACATTTCTGTATTAGTACTAATAATAGTAAGTACTCAAAATATTTTAAGATTATTAGTTCGTATCGTAAAAAAAAAATGCATCTCTGTTTTAAGGGAAGCCTAAATCAAGGAATATGCTGCTTTAAATATATACGTAATGACACACAAAAGAAGAGAAATGATTCGCATAATATCTTTATTCGTCGCAATCTCTTGGTATATTTAAGAAAATTATATAATTTCTTATAATATTGAAATTATTTCACCGATTATAAAACAAGTTGCTAAATATTTCTGATTAAAAGACAGGAAAGAGTTACCCTTTATTTTCTATAAGGCTTATATCTAAGCGATTATTTTTTTAAAAACTTTCAATAAAAAATTATTATAGAGATTTCGAATGAAATTGTTTGATTACGTTACAGGTTTGAATAGGTACACAATGCCATCTTACCTGTTTTTAACTAGCCAATAATCTGCACCCTCTTCAGATCCGTAGCCGACCACTAGAACAGCGTGCGTCAAATCCCACAGTTCATTACCACAGCTGGGCTCATCGAAGATTCCAGTCCTGCAGAAATATCGCCAGAATTCAATGAAAAATGTCATATGTAATTTATAATGATTAAGGATGACTTCACTTACTCATTTTCACTGCACCAGTGGATTTATATCTGGAAACTTTTTCACCTTAATTGAGAAAGGGCCACAAGTTTTTTATTTATTGATTTGATATTCTTTATGAGTTTTCAGGCATATTTATAAAATTATGAATCATTTCAAGTTAGTTATTGCATAAAAATATTTTTAGCGTTTTTTTACTATGTTATTTTTTAAAATTTTATAGGATTACATAAATAACGAATAAAATAACATAAATTAAACTGAAAATTTGTAACATCATCATTGTTATTCAAATTCGTTAAATTAACACCAGTATTAATCGATTATCACTTGTCGTACCTAATTAGCATAATAAAAAAAAGTCATCACTTGTAATAAACCAAACTGGTAAACAACTTAAATTATAAATAATAGCAAACACTGCAGTAAAATTTCTCTTACAAAGTTAATCTAATTCATAGTTTTGATTACATTTGTTAAAACCGACATAGAAATGATGCCGTTAGTCTACGTATACTCGTAGGACGGCCAAATAAATTAACATTAATATAAAAACAATTAAAATAAATACGAAAATTAATACTGAAACAAACAACTAATTTAACTTTACTTTTAATGAATACTAATATATACAATTACAATCAAATTTAGGATTTTACATTGGCACTTAAAACAGAATAAATAAAAAATGTTTATAGAGAAGCAATCATAATATTACGCATACCTCAAATGAAATATTCCCATGAGTGTGTAGGCAGTGATTTACCAGTAGCCTCAAAACCTTTTAACAAAAAGAATGCTCACCGAAAATTCAAAGATGGACATAGATATAAATTATAAATTATCCATGTAGCCATTCTCGCAGCAAAAAATTGTGTACCAGGCTCACGCACTGTCGCAGATCGTTCGCTCTGCTTTCAACGGGTCTTCCTTTCTGCCGCAAAAACTCCAAAAAAGGGGTCCCACCAAACCGACCGGTTCTTTTGGACCTGACCGTGTGACCGGGAGGGGTTATCTACCATTCCTGGATTCATACAAAAAATAAAGGAAATACCCCTTACCCACACACAACAGGATAATTACCAGTTACAACAACATTATTGTACCTTCTATTAAAATATAATTCAAAGAAGAACTAACGAAACCTCAATCCATTTATAAGAATCTAGTAAATTTCCTAGATATTCTAATTAATCCATCATTTGTAAGACAGGCAAGTATCTTTCTATGTTTCTCTTATCAAGTCCAATCACGTGCTTACTTGTAGTCGTGGAATGACTCGTGGTGCGCATCAATGGCCACTGAAACAGATCCCACGGTGGCCACTGCTTGCTTCAGAGCTTCTTCGTCTCCGGTGGGAATGTCCACGTGTCCGGTACAGGTGGCACCCACGTTTTCGGGCTTGAACGAACAGCTGTCTTGCTGAAATTCATATACATTATTGATACTGATATTTTAGAATATAAATGTACATTTTGATCTGCATTATATGCTTACAAAAAAAACAATTTTTGCTTACTATGATGTTTTGCGTCAATTTATAATAATGAGCTGTTTATTTTGGCACGTTACATTCAATCTTAAAATATCTTTTTTTTTTTTTTTTTTTTTTTTTTTTCCCGTGGTGAATAATTATAAATTTCTAACGCCATATTTTCAAAATTCCACTTTACAAAATGAATACTTACATTTTATGTAAAACTGGCGTTCAAAAACTGTTTATGACTCAAATACCTTAAAAAATTGAAAATGAAATTGTCTGCTATTCTTTATCGAAATTACCAGCCTTCAAAACCATTTCTCTTTTGTTAATAGGATGAAATATCTGTTATTTATTTAATTTTCAATCAATTTGTTTAATCAATATCAATAATTATAAGCAAAATCATTATAAAATCCTTCATTAATAAATCACTTTAATTTAGTTGAAGTTTTGGAACACAATTTATTTGTTTATTAAAGTCCAGAATTATGATTTTTTTGTTTTGTTTTATTTACTTAACATTATAAAAAATCAAGTATAATTTATCCATTGGTTTTGAAATTTGATTCAGATTAGAATCATTGGTTTAAATCTCTGATTCATTGTCTGAGAGTTCAGATATCATAATACGTTATATTGCCGCTATTATAACTAAAAATGTCTTCACTTTTAGACCTTAAAAAATTAACGTAAGGTAAATGCAAGCTGCAATAAGCAATAAATAATTTATACTCTCATCAGTGTTTTAGGTATTGAAGGACATCTATTGAACAACATGAAACAGCGATAGAATGACTGTTGCCAAATGTACAATATCAAGAGTGACATTTTGCTCGTGGTGAATTTCAGATATAAGTATACTTGAAATAATCCGTGAACATATAATGCATATTCGTCATTAAATCATTATAATACATTTTAAAAATGCGTAAAGTCTTCAACTAAAATAAATCTTTAATTCTATTTTTGTATTGACTCACCACTGCTCCGTACGGATAGGATTCCTCTGTGTCGACGCCATTTTCGTTTTTGATAAATTCGAAAGCGTCGTCTATCATACCGCCGTGGCAACCATTGTTGACTGAAAGAAAGAAACGAAATAGTTATTTGATCCATTAAAAATAATTGGAATTTGTCTGACACTTCAATACTATTTTTGTCTTTTAAAAATCTATTTAAATTTACATTAATTAAATATGAAATATGCTATTTTGAAACTGTACCAACCTGTGACACAATCGATGAGGTTCTGTTCGCTCAAAGACACCAGTTTTCCGGTTTTCTTCTTGTGCTGACCCTCCAGAGAACCGGTGGTTGAGAAAGCCCAACAACTGCCACAAGATTGCTAAACAATTTTAGAAAAATAGAAAAATGGTAAAATTTTGTTTAATGGCTTATAATACTCAAAATTTCGCATTTTAACATTTTTATCTTTCACAATAAGCAACTGTAACAGTACTCCAAAAAATTGGAGAAAAAAGTAATAAAAAAACTTTTGTTAAAGATTAAAATTACCCTAATTTGAATTCTTAGGACAACATTTACCCTGAATATCATTATTCTTATGAATAGTAAAATTAATTTTTTCTTATTATTTATGCATCAAAATGAAATCAGTAAAACCTGTTTATTTGTCAAATAAAATAAATTGTAAAGAAAGCAGTAAAGTAAATACACAGTAACCATTTAAACCATTTTCTTTAAACATTTTCTTTTAATTTAAGCTTTATAAAATTAAACCTTATTAAAATTACAAATATCTAAATATATATTGTATTTGTTGAGTTTTTTATTTTAATTTTTTCCCCAGAAAATACAACCAAAAGAGTTTCGTCTTGTTAGTATTTGATAGCATAAACAAATTGAAAAATTCAATATCTTCTGAGAAAGAGAAGTAATATTTGCAAAATATGTTTTGAAAGCAACTTTCTTTAACTCTTACTTTAATAAGGAAAGAAAAAATCAAATATTAAAAAAATATTGCTACTGACAATTGGTCAAGTTAATGTTTGTGGAAACTATTTTCTACCATCAGTCTTTTATTTCTTAACTTCTTTTAATAGTTAGTTCTATCTTAAGTTACATTTTTAAAGGTGAACTCCATTCTTACTTCTATTATGTTTTTCTTATTCTTTCTTATTCTATTCTTTTAATTTACATTTTTTATCTTTTTTATCTTGGGTTACCTTAGTTTTTATCTTTTTATTATCTTGGTGTAATAAGCATTAAATAAGTTGTAAAATGTACTTTAAACTACTAATTTGGCATAATATTGTATCAAGTTTTCAATGCTTTACTTTTAAAAAATAATTAAATTATATTAATTCTTATATTAATGTTCCAAAATTTTCTAAATCAGCCATATATATAAAATAAAATAATCAAATTCATCATTTTCTCTATTTTTTTACTTCTTCTTTATAAATAAAAAGTGTTGTATGTTTATGTATTATATGTCAAGCGTTATGTATTTATGCAACATAATAGCATGTTTACATCACCCATTTAAATCCTCTTTAATTCCCATGGGATTCGTTTAGAACAATGCAAGTGTCAAGAAATATTAAAAATTTTTAAAATCATCTTTAAACTCGTAAGCGCGATATCTATTCAAACTTACCTGATCCTTGACCGGGGTGACCAGTCCTTCCTCCCTCCAGTCCACCTGGTCGGGGATGTCCACGCTGGTCAAGCGGAGCCACGTGGTGGCATTCCTCTTCTGATAGTTGCCGACCCTGAACCCATTCAGCGTCTCCATGTACTCTTCGTGGGTCTGAAAACATTTGATGCACAATTAAATTAGAGATCAATAATTAATTAGGAATGTGCTTTTATATTATGTGTTAAAATAAGCCAGTGTTAATTCTGTCCAAATTTTTTTTTTAAACTGGTTTTTTTTAAATGTGTTTCCTTAATACACTCAGATTTCTATCAAAAGCATGATTATTATATGAATGATACAATAAAGTAAACATTTAATTAATTATTAATTTTATGTTTAATTAATTATTAATGATAAATTTAAACATATTTATTAATGGCTATGTTTTTTAACATTAAATTACGCATGCAAATAAAAATTATAGACCTATCCATTTACAAAAATTTTGAAAACAATTAAAATATACATTTGCTGTTTTTAAATTCTTCAATTTTAAAAATTTTAAGTTTTTTTTTATAATGACACTAAATGACACCTTAATAAATTTTAAACCCTTTTTTTTTAAATTATGATACATATTTAAAGTGTAAAATATAAAATATTTAAAAAAAATATGCATACGTTTTTTATTTAACCAAACACTTACAAATCTTGGAAAAACACTAGACTTAATGAATTATTAAAATGCAAAAATTTATACAATATTTCTCAATTCTGAAAATAACTTAAGTAAGAATTTAAAAGAAAAATGTTTTCATTATATAAGCTTGATATGCTATTTAAATATAGGAAAACCTGAATTTTCTTTAGATTATTATCGATATAAATATTGGCCTTTATTATTTGATGTGAATCTTCTTACCAAATCCGAATACTTGTTGAGTCCCCTTCTGAAAGAATGGAGTCCCATGTCCGCCCTGAGGTTGTGGTGTGCGAGGGAAACCACGCGGTCCTCCCACACGAGACGTCTTTTATACTCCTCATCTGATGAGTATGATTTCTTAAAAGTATTCTGTAAACAAAAAAATTTATAATTTAAAACCAGCTCATGGGCCTGAATGGCCGAGTGGCTAGCGCTCTGGCACTCGGTACCACAGGTTTCGGGTTCGAGTCCCGGCGGTGCCATGGCGGTTTGTAGTGGTTCGGAATCCACTTTAAAAAGTAGGTCCCGGTCTTAATATGATCGTAGAGCGTTGCGGGGGCATTGTTACTCCGCGTCCGTGGCTTATCTTCAAGTTACACGCGCCCCCTGGGTAATGCAAAGCGAGTAAGTCTGTGCAGCACTTGCCTTAAGGCATCCAAAGACCAAGCTGTCTGTGTATTCCAGCTGCATTAGAAAGAAAAAAAACCAGCTCATACAAAGCTAACTTAACTCGAGTTAAACATTTCGCTGAATTTAATGATAGCGACTTTGCTATCGAGTGTCTATTTTAATAGAAGTCCTTTCCATTTTATTTTTTTCACATGAAAATTAAAATAAAATTAGCATTCATTTTTTGTCATCATCATTCATAAAATTAACATTCATTAAAATTAACATTCATTTCAAAATTTCATTCATTTTCATTTTTGATTCATTTTTTTAACATTAATGGGCCTTGTTTCATAATAGCTCTTCAACGAGTCCTAAACACCATAACTAATCGTCGACGAGTGACGAGTAAAGGAGTTTTAAGAGTAAATACCAAGCATTTGCATGTTGTAAATAAGAAAACTTTGTAAATTCATTTACGGTGGCAATGGCGGCAAGAACGCCAACAACGAATTCGAACTTCCTCCATCTTTGCATGCTAAATGCTCACGTTAACATGGGGCCAAAATCAGTCATTTACATGAATTTGAGATGTGGCATTTTTCTATAGTAAACCAGATGCACCCTTATTTATTCTGGTACAAATGAATTCACGTGATGTTATAATTATTTTACAAATAATTTCATATCAAATGTAAAAGTAATATTGAAAAATAAAGAATTACCTTGAAATGTCCCCAATGTTCATCCAATTCTGGAGTGAAAGTTACGGAATAGCTTGCAGCTACTGCAAGCACACTGAAAATAACTGCTAGATGCATGGCTACCTACCTAAAATGAAAGATACTATTTTAATTATCACATTTACGACATTAGTTTGACAAGAATCTGTCAAAAATATTTATCTTCATTTGCATTATATAGTTAATAACTCTAATAAAAAAAAATCCAAATATGCTTTGAAAAATATGTTTATTTGAAATTCTTCACCAGAGCAGTTTTAATAACACAGAATATATTAAATATAAAATATTTTGATATGCATTTTATAAAAAAACAACTGCTAGAGCAAATTAGAACAATATTTAAGCTATTAAAGAGATTTTTATCTTTCTTTAAGATTTCTTTAAATCTTTAACGTTTCTTTAAAATTCTTTCAGATTTTTTTATATGATGCATTTTAAAAGTCCAAAAACCTTGATTTTGATTTCTTTTTAAGTTGTCTGGATCATTAATTTTATCTTAATTTAATTTTGAAGACTTAAAGTTATTATATATTTAAGATGTATAATAACTTTAAGCCTTATGTGATATGAATTTCATTTATAATTTTATTAATATTCCGTTATGATTTATACAACATCTAAAGATCACAAAAATTATTTGTTATATATGGAAATAAAAATATGCCTTGTCTATTACAGTAGGATTTCTTTAAAATGTATTTTATATTAATCACATAGTGGATTTAGATATTTTGAAGAATAACCTTACCAATTTTGTCTTGGAGTAAATGACTCTTACTTCTAACTAGTACAGACCAGACGAATAGAAGTGCACTCTGTGAGTATGCAATGCATTTTTATACTGATGATATCCATATGAATACTTGAAGAAAAGTGTGACTGTGTCACACGATTTGGGTGTGATGATATCCATCAAATGAAATGAAACACGAGACCCCTTTTATCAGAACTTCTCAAAACTGCAAGAAATTGTCACGGCGAGTGAAAGTTTTTTAATTAGATAATATTCACAAGTATCGTAAATAGTAATTGTTCCTTTGTTATCAAAATACACCAAAGATAATGGGTTGCTTTCTTTATCCTTTCAGTTGGAAGATCAAAATATTTTATCAGCGTCATGTGATCTTTTATGTCATGCTTGATACATTGCATCTTTCAAGTTTATTCAAAATGGAATGTTTTATGAGATTATTTTTGTAAATTTTATTCCATTTTAATAAAGGCTATGCTAAATTAATTTGTTTCTTCTTCTTTTTTCTTAATAATTTAATTAATAATAATTTAATTCATTTTTTTTTTTTTTTTTTTTTTTCATTTGTCTTGTTTCCAAATACAGGCCGTTTTTGGACTTGTTGTGCAAATTTTACAATTTGTTTTACTCTAAAAATATTTTAAAAGCATGACATTTCTAAAAAAGAGAAAAATCAGAACATGCATTATTTTCCATTAGAGAGCTGACATAGAGCTTTTAATTCATTTTGTATGTAGAGTATAAAATACATGTGAAGATTTCCAGTAGTTTCCTTTTTTACTACATACTTCACACGTAGTATACAGTATGTACCACATATGTAGTTTAAATATTTTCTAGTACATATTAGTATGGAACCTTTTAAAAGGGAATATTGAATAGTACCTCCTTCTGAAATAATTGGTAGTCTAGAATAATTGTTGCCTGAAAAACATATTTGAAACAAACGTCGGGAAAACAATTAATTGATTTTGAATGATAAACACGTTAAACAATGACCATTAGAAAATAGAACGACAAGGTGGTAGATATGCAGGAAAATCAACATTGCCTAATGAACACCACGGGGTGAAAGGGAGATTCTGTTACAATGCACCCACATTTTACTATGACAATTTCAAACGAATCAAATTTTCAATTGCTGAAGTGATGATAAAAAAATATTAAAATAGAGCCATTATTCAGACCAAATAAAAAAATAATTAAATAAAAAAAACAGTAACATGCCATTTGTAACATTGGAAAAATATATTAAAATCTTTAATTGAAATGGTGTTTTTTGAATATTTTCTGGCATAGTTTTACTTATGAAAAAAATCTTCGCTTCCTTTTGCATAATAAATAGTATTTATATGAGTATTCTAATAAAGAACATGCTGTTTTGTTAAAGGTTTCCATATTATTTATAATCTTTTCTTTTATTTACTTCTCTTTGAATCTTTTGCATTTAATACTTTCTTATTCCTTGTGAACACAAGCTTTAATAAATGCCTGAAAGTCATCAAGATGGCATTCAAAAAGTCAAGACAAATATATATTAGTAAATTTCTACCAATTCGTTGTGTAGAAAAAAATATTTGTATGCATTAAAATAAATTCAGTTGCAATTAATTAATTAATTAGGTCACATTAATTAAATTCGCTATAGCTACACACATTACCACTGGGCCAGGGCTTTGATTATTCTATTTATTCTATTCTCTACATTTATTCTTGTAGAGTCTGAATGGCCGAGTGGCTAGCACTCTGGCGCTCGGTGCCACAGGTTTCGGGTTCGGGCTGTGCCATGGATGTTTGTAGTGGTTCGGAATCCCCTTTAAACCATAGGTCCCGGTCTAACATGAACGTAGAGCGTCGCGGAGGTATTGTTACTCTGTGTACGTAGCTTGTCTTCAAGCTACACGCGCCTGCTGGGTAATGCTAAGTGAGTAACGTCGGTGAAGCGCTTGCCTTAAGGTATCAAAGACAATTGTTTAAATATTTGCCAGCTGCATTAGAACAAAAAAAAAACGTTTATTATTGCTAATTAATGTAATCTTGTTTTAAATACATTGTTTAATCATTTGATTTTTTTAAATGAATGCAATCCTTTATCTGAATAGTTGTATATGAAAAAAATAATTGTTAATTAATTTACTTTTTTTTTATTTAATATTTCTTATCATAGTCTGAGAACGAATTCCGGTGAGTTTTTCAAATTCTATTTTCAAATTATTAATATATCAAATAGCAATATGTTATGTATGTTACGAAACATTATAGATCTGCAAACCCCCTTGTAATTTTTATGTGTATATAATAGATTCAGATGACATGTAAAAGATATGTAATGCTTAACATTATCTTAAAGAGATCATCAGTATTTATAAATTTTATTTCCATTTTTATTTGCAATGTTTTGATTTATTTTGAAAGTTATGTACAAATGGAATTTTTGTTATGTATAAGTAAAAACATTTATTCAATACAAAGAATTTATTTTTGTCTAATATTCGACACTATTAGCATTCCAAAATTCGATGAATCTCTTGTTATCCTATTAGGAAAAATGCGAAACAATTTGCATGTTTTTTTCGAAAAAATGATTAGATAACTTTTCGTTTAAATACTACCAGGATATTAATTTATCAATATCGAGCTCGTGGATTAACGAATATTTTTTTAATGTTTATTGATTGGGTTACAATTTAAATAAAGCTGAGATAAAAATACCATTGATTTTATTATTGCTTTGTTCATATGGTAAATATATTTCATATATGTATTAATGTTTAAATTTTATTTCATGGATTATTTTACGAAGGTTAATGAAATAAAATTCTTGAAATTTTAAGAAAAAATTTTAATGTATCACCACTATCGTGTAAATTAGCAATAGTGTTGTTAATAAATGTTCAATACAGGATGTTCAGCAAAATTTTTTCAATAAGAATGTTCAGTCATGTAGTAAAAATGAGCACAAGAACGATCGACATAATAGTAGCAGTGTACAGGTTTGGTTTGGTTTGGTTTGTCGCTCTACGGTCATCTTGTGCACACTTTAGGCTAAACAGACCGGGACCTACAGTTTAAAGTGGATTCCGAACCACTACAAACATCCATGGCACCTCCGGGACTCGAACCCGAAACCTGGCAGTGTACAGGAGGTTTTCCGTTGAAAATATGTACTAAAGAAAAACAGCGTTCTGTTGTTAAATCGCTACAAGTAAAAGCGCAAAATTCATCTTCGAGATTAGTTGTACAAATGGACTAATAGATTAATTGCAAATGGTAGACTATTCACAGACTGTATGAATTAAATTAGTTATTAATAACTAGCAGATTATTCCCAAATAGTATGAATGTCTTCTTTTCTGAGGCAAACGTTTTGAGCTGAGCAATCATGTGTAAAAAAAACGTTGTGCTTGTACAAAGTTAGTAGTTTATTAAATCACAGGTTTTCACGAGAATAAAGTTCAAATTCATGCGAGGTACTACGAAATTTCAATCTGTGAACAAAGACAATGGCGAGAGTTTATGCATGGAAAATGTGAAAAAATGGATTTATGTAAGGAGCATAAATGTTGAAAGCAACAAAGGTATAATGCGAAACCCGAAAAATGATATTTCAAAAATATAAAAAAAGATTCAGAAAACAATATAGAAATAAATTTAAATAACTTAAAGTATGCCAAAAAATAAATAAAAAGTCAAAATGAACAAGCTAGATAAACACAAAAATACTGTACTGAAACATAATATAGTTTAAAAGAAACTGAATTCTATCTGAATTAAATTTTGTCTCAAATTCCTACATAAAAATATTAAACAAAAAGAAAAAGGAAAAATGCTGAGATAACTATTGAATGCATTATCTTATTCCTATTAACTTAATTATCTTTACCACAAATAAACTGGTAAATAAAAATATTTTAGTACATATGATTTGTTGCACTAAATAACTGTTCTTCGTGCTAATGCCTACTAATTGGATTTCAATACAAAAAATTGTTAGTAGGGAAGAAAATAATACTCTATCAGTAAAATTATGATCAGATCAAGTTATATTTAAAACTGTGAAGATATTCTATCGAGTTCTTTTTTACTGTTTAAAACTGTATGGTAAAGAGAGATAGAAGTCCTTTTTTTGCTCAAATTTCTAGCATTAAATTATTTAAATTGGTGTAATTTATCCAACAAAACTACACCATACTAATTACATAAATATATAGTAAAAAAAAAATAAAATAATTAATAGTTCTGGAATTATTTTTCTACGTCTCGTAACATAATGTTAATGTATACTTTTATACATGATTTGATGAATAATGAAATGCTGTTTTTTTTTTCAATATAAATCAAAGTTTTGGAATTTTTTCTTTTTATTTTACACAATAACTGTACTGCGGAATCAGAAAGTACATTTTAATTTTGAAGCATACATTTATTAGAATTTCAATAATGAAGTAATACAAGTATAATATGAGTTCTCTATTATGTCAAGTGTAAGATCATATGTAAAATTTTATATTAACAAGTCAGCAAAGGTTTTTTTTATTGATAAAAATGTTCGAAAATGAATCGAACTGATGGAGGTGTACTATTTTTCTTGAAGTATTTAATTTCATAACAATTCGGCTTGGTAGACGGTATTTTTTTGTTTTATCAGAGTTTCTTGAATGTCGACATCTAAAACTCTTTCAAAGATAATACAAACAAGATGCCCTCTATTGTTCATTCTGCTATCATCAGTAAATATTTTTATAAATACTTTTGACAAAACAGTTTGCAATAGTTTCAACTAAATCAAGTGTTGAATAGGATTTCTCCGATATGGAAAATTATGAGGTAAAAATTGACAGTCCAGTGAGTTCAATTGGTGGACTGAACAAGTATATACTTTACTTTCGTGCAAAAAATTATTATATTGAATTATTTTAAAACAAAAGAAAAATTTGTGTACTTATTTTAAGACTGCTATTTTCCTTTAAGCGCGAAAGTACTAATACACAATATACAGAAACTTTGTCATTTATCTTCAATTATAATAATACATTGTTACAATATTATACAATGCCAATTATATGTTTATAGAAAAGTATATGATTTTTTGTAAGTATTGTAAGTAGCATAAATAAAGGAGGCAATTTTTTAAATTCAAAATATGTGAGAAATGTCTCAAATTAATTAAAGAGGATCAAAAAGCGGCCACTTATATCTCAGTATCTAATATTAATCGAAAGTTTAAAAAAAACTTAGCTTGATTGTTTTTCAAATGCTAACATTTTTATTAAGTGTGACAATTATATTTTTCACTACTATGAATCTTATTGATCCTTAGTTGATATAACTTGTTAATACACAAAATTTGAGAAGAGTATAGTTGAAGTCAAAACAAGAAATATTTGTAATATTATTTATTAAAAAAAATATTATTACAAAATATGAATAATAAATAAATAAATGTATCCTTATTTACAAAGTTTAAATAATGGTGAGCAATAAAAGTCCACTTTAGCGTATTTCATAAACAATATGAATTGCTTTTCAGACCAGTGGATAGCTTGCCATGGTGGCAATTCCGCACTGGTTGTTCTTGTTCCTCGACATCTTGATGTAGCCTCTCTGTCCGAAAGACTCGCCCCAACTGAAACACGTAAAACTGCATTAGTATTTTAATGCGTGTAACAACAAAAGAAAAATATTATTCGCATTATTTCTTTTATTTATCACAATTTAAAATTTAAAAAAAATTCTTTTTTAAATATCTTTCTTAAACTATTTTAAAGATTTCGAATGAAAATATTTAATTATGTTACATGTTTGAATATATAAACTATCCCATCTTACCTGTTTTTAACTAACCAATAATCTGCACCCTCTTCAGCGCCGTAGCCGACCACTAGAACAGCGTGCGTCAAGTCGGACAGCTCATTACCACAGCTGGGCTCATCAAAGATTCCAGTCCTGCAGAAATATCGTCAGAATTCAGTGAAAATTGTCATTTTCTCTCACAAATTCAATCTAATGCATACTTTTGATTACATTATTGCATTCTTCTATTTAAAAATAACTATTCTTCAATGAAGAACTAATGATACCACAGTCCATTTATAAGAATCTAGTAAATTTCCTAAATATTCTAATCAATATACAGTTTGTAAGACAGGCAATGTTCTTTCTTATTTTTAAGTCCAATAACGTGCTCACTTGTAGTCGTGGAATGACTCGTGGTGTGCATCGATGGCCACTGAAACGGGTCCCACGGTGGCTACTGCTTGCTTCAGAGCTTCTTCGTCTCCAGTGGGAACGTCTACCTGACCGGTGCAGGTTGCACCCACATT
Organism: Caerostris darwini; assembly: GCA_021605075.1. Lineage (NCBI taxonomy): Eukaryota > Metazoa > Arthropoda > Arachnida > Araneae > Araneidae > Caerostris > Caerostris darwini. The sequence continues at coordinate 12,016 of BPLQ01009518.1, read as the reverse complement.
TTTGGGATTGAACGAACAGCTGTCTTGCTGAAATTCATATACATTATTGATACAGATATCTAACAATATATATGTTCACTTAGATCTGCATTATAAGCTTACAAAAAAAAAAAATTTTTGCTTACCATGACGTTTTACAACAATGAATTATTTATTTTTACACATTAGACTCAATCTTTAAATATCATTTTTGTTTGGATAAATAATTATAAATTTCTAACGCCTTAGTTTCAAAATTCCACTTTACGAAATTAATAAATATATATTTTCAGTGAAACTTGCTTTCAAAAACTGTTAATGTTTCAAATACCTCAAAAATTAAAAATGGATTCTTAATCTTAATCGAATGATTCTTTTATTCTTAATCCAAATTACGAGCCTAGAAATGTGATGAAAATTTGTTTTTTATTAAATTTTCCGTCAATTTATTTAATCAATATCAATAATTATAAGCCTTTTTTATATTGTAATCCATATTTTAATATTGGAAAAATCATTACATCCTTTACTAATAAGTCCTGTTATTTCAGTTACAATTTCTATTCGAATTATTTTTTATTAAAGTCTAAGTTATGTTGTTTTAGAATTATAATTATTTTATCCGTTTTATTTACTTAATATTATAAGAAAAACCAAGTATAATTTTGCCATTTGTATTAAGTTTTGATTCGGTTTAAATTAAAGGTTTAAACCTCTGATTCATCGCCGGAGAGTTTCAGATTACAAATATGTTATATTGCCGCTATTATAATTAAAAATGTCTTTACGGTTAGATCTTAAAAAATAAATGAACCTAAGGTAAATGCAAGCAGCAATGAGCAATAAATAACAGGCAGATTCTCATCGATGTTTTCGGTATTGTAGGACATCAAGATCGATGTCTGTTGAACAACATGAAACAGTGGTGGAATAACTGTTGCCAGATGCACGATATCACGAGGGATATTTTGCCCGTGGCGAATTTGAGATACAAGTATACTCGAAACAATCCGTGAAGATATAATGCATATTTGATATTAAATCTTTGTAACACATTTGAAAAATGAATTAAAAACTTCAACTAAAATAAATATTTAAAACTATTTTTGCATTTGACTCACCACTGCTTCGTATGGATAGGATTCCTCTGTGTCGACGCCATTTTCCTTCTTAATAAATTCGAAAGCGTCATCCATCGTACCGCCGTGGCAGCCATTGTTGACTGGAAGAAAGGAAAGAAAACGGTTATTCGGTCGCATATATGTAATTGAAATTAATCTAGCACTTCAATGCTATTTTACTTTCTTGTAGTTTACAACAATATATTTAAAATTACATTTATTGAATATGAAATACATTATTTTGAAACTGTACCCACCTGTGACACAATCAATGAGATTCTGTTCGCTCAAAGAGACCAGTTTTCCGGTTTTCTTCTTGTGCTGACCCTCCAGAGAACCGGTGGTAGAGAAAGCCCAACAGCTACCACAGGATTGCTGAGCATTTTTTAAAAAATAGAAAATTATTAAAATTTTGTTTAATGCTATTAATTATTATTGATATTTTATGATAAATTTGTTTAAACTAAATCATTCATTATAAAAAACATTCACTATTTCAATTTAACATATGGATATGTATGTAGAGCTGAATATCTCTTTGCTAATATTTTGTACATGAAATGAAATATTTTATGCATAAAATTTTCAACATATATTTAATTTTTTTTATCTTTTAGTGCATAGAAATGTAAAATATATATTGTAAATGGGTACAGTACTTTTGTTTATTAAGGCTACAAGATTGTTAAATATTTACAAAATTTGAAAACAAGCAAAGTCATCGCCTTTTGTATAACACATTATACAAAACTTGATACTCAAAATTTCGCATTTTAATATTTTTATCTCTCCTAATAAACAATTGTAACAGTACTCCAAAGAAAATGAAAAAAAGCAATAAAAAACTTCTTTAAAGTTTAAAATTACCCTAATTTGAATTCTTAGGACAACATTTACCCTGAATATCATTATTATTAGGAAGGAATAGTAAAATTAATTTTTTATTATTATTTATGCATCAAAATAAAATCAGTAAAACCTGTTTATTTGTCAAATAAAATAAATTGTAAAGAAAGCAGTAAAGTAAATACACAGTAACCATTTAAATCATATTCTTTGAGCGTTTTCTTTTAATTTAAGCTTTATAAAATTAAACTTTATTAAAATTACAAATATCTAAATATATATTGTATTTGTTGAGTGTTTTATTTAAATTTTTCATCCAGAAAATACAATCAAAAGAGTTTCGTCTTGTCAGTATTTGATATCATAAACATATTGAAAAATTCATTATCTTCTGAGAAAGCGAAATTATATTTGCGAAAAATGTTTTGAAAGCAACTTTCTTTAACTCTTACTTTAATAATGAAAGCAGAAATCAAATATTAGAAAAATTATTGCTACTAACAATTGCTAAAGCTAATGCTTGTGGAAACTATTCTCTACCATCAGTCTTTTATTTCTTAGCTTCTTTTAATAGTTAATTCTATCTTAAGTTACTTTTTTAATAGTTAACTCCCTTTTTACTTCTATTATGTTCTTCTTATTCTATTCTTCTATTCTACATTTTTTTTATCCTTTTTATCTTGGCTTATCATATCTCTTTTTTATATTTTTATTATCTTGGAATAATAAACAATAAATAAGCATTTGTAAAATGTGTTTTAAATTATTAATTTGGCATAATATTGTATCAAATTTTCAATGAGTTTTTAAAAAGTAATTAAGTTATATTAATTCTAATAATAGCATTTTAAAATTTTCTAAATCAGCCATATTTATAAAATAAAATAATCAAATTATTACTTTTTTCTCTATTTTTTTTATTTCTCATTATAAATAAAAAGTAATATTTGTTTATGTATCGTAAAATGTTGACATCGCCACTTTAAAATCTCTTTAAACAGTATGAGATTCGTTTAGAGTAATGTCAATGTCAAGAAATATTAAAAATTTATAAATCATCTTTGAACTCGTAAGCGCGATATCTATCCAAACCGACCTGGTCCTTGACCGGAGTGACGAGTCCTTCCTCCCTCCAGTCCATCTGTTCGGGGACGTCCACGCTGGTCAAGCGGAGCCACCTGGTGGCGTTCTTCTTCTGATGGTTACCGACTCTGAAGCCATTCAGCATCTCCATGTACTCCTCGTGGGTCTGAAGCATTTAAAGCAAAATTAAATTGGAAATCAATCATTAATAAGAAACGCTTTTTATACTATGTGTTAAACTAAGTCAGTTTTAACTCTGTCCAATTTATTTGTTATTTTGTTTACTGTTATTTTAAATTTGTTTAAACTGCTGTTTATTTTAAATTTGTTTACTGGCTTTTTTAAAGGTGCTCAGATTTCCCTTCAAAGCATGATTTTGATATAGAGGATACAAAAAATTAAAAATAAAATTAATAATTAATTAAAAGCATATGATATAATATAAATATGTAATATATAAAATATAATTATTAATTTATTCATGCAAATAATAATTAATAAATTCAAACAATTTATAAAAATGTTTAAAACAATTAAAATTTCCATTTGTCGTTTTAAATTTTGAAAATTAATAATTTAAAAATCCTTTTTAATGTAATGAGATTAATTTACCGTTTAATACATTTTAAACATATAGTTTTTGATACATATTTAGAGTGTAAAATAAATAATATATTATATCATATTTTTTTATTTACCCAAAAACTTTTTAAAAAAACACTTAAACAAAAACACTATAATTAAAGAAATAATAAAATGTAAAAATTTAAATAATATTTCTTAATTCTGAAAATAGCTCAAGTATATATTTTTTATTAATAATATTTTCAATATTAAGTCTTGATATAATATTTAAATATAGAAACAACTGAATTGTATTTATGTAAATATCATAAAAAATATTGGCCCATTATTATTTGATCTAAAAGTTCTTACCAAATCAGAATACTTGTTGAGTCCCCTTCTGAAAGAGTGGAGTCCCAAGTCTGCCCTGAGGTTGTGGTGTGCAATGGACACCACGCGATCCTCCCACACGAGGCGCCTTTTATATTCTTCATCCGAAGAGTAGGATTTCTTAAAAGTATTCTGTAAACATAAAAATAAACAATTTAAAGCAAATTCATATAAAGCTAACTTAACTAGAATGAAACATTTTACTAAATTGAATGAAAGCGACAATGATATTGAGTTTCCATCGTTCATCATACCTCCGCTTTTGATATTTTTTTTACATGGAAATTAAAATAAAATTAACTTTTGACGTGAGTTCGGATTTCTTCTTTTTTTTTTTTACATTAATGGGCTTTGTTTCATAATAATTCGTCAATGGGTCTTTAAACGCATAAATAACGCGTCGATGAGTGACGATGAAAGGACTACCACGCATTTGCATATTGTATGGAAGATAACTGTGGCAGCTCCAGCCACGTGTACTTGATAATCCTTACAAGAGGGAATCCATAACGCGTATCTTCTCTATCCGATGGAGACATGAATCAGATTATAATTGATTGAGGCAAGACCTCATTTGGAATCGGTATAAACCGATTCAGAAATTACTATATAAATATAGATTTATAGATTTATATGTGAGTTGTGTGTGTGGTCAAGTGTTGTTGGGTTATTTGTGTTAAAATAAAATAATGAAAAGGCGAATTGGAGTCAGATTTGAAAGGACAATACGTGTTCAGCAGTGTTCATGTATTCAGGAGCGATAGTTCATCACAATAACTTTGCAAACTCGTTTCTGGAGGTAATGACAGCAAGGGTGCCAACAGCATGCTAACTAACACCTTAGCCTTTCTTGCATGCTAACTTCGCAAGTAAAAATGATGCCAAAAGTCAACATTTAATATGAATTTCAGAAGTTCTATATTAAACCAGATGCACTCTCTTTTTTCTGGTACGCACGAATTTACTTGATGAGTTGATAGTATAATTATTTTCAATTATAATACACATAATTGTATGAGAAAATTGTAAAACATGACAGCGGAAAATAAAGAAAGAATTACCTTGAAATGTCCCCAATGTTCATCCAATTCTGGAGTGAAGGATACGGAATTGCTTGCAGCTACGGCAAGTACACTGAAAATAACTACTACATGCATGGCTACGTATCTAAAACGGAAGATTCCATTTTAATTATTACATTTATGATAATAATTTTAATTATATATTTAAGAAATATAATAAAAAAATCTAAATATGTTTTAAAAGAATATATTTATTTCATAATCTTCCGCTGAACAGTTTTAATTACAGAGAATACTTTAAATATAGAATATTGTGATTTACATTTTATAAAAAACAATTGTTAGTGCAAAATAAAACAATATTTAAGCTATAAAAGAACTTTTTAAACTTTCTTTAAGATTTTTTTCAAATCTTTAAACTTAATTTAAGATTTCTTCAAATCTTTAAACTTTCTTAATATTCTCTAAGATTTTTTTATATGATGAATTTCGTAAGTACAAAAATTTTGATAGATTTTCCAACTTGATTTTTCTTTAAGTGTTCCGGGTCTTTAATTTCATTTTAATTTAATTTTTAAAAGTTATTATTCATCATCTTAAATATAATGTGATTTGAATATCTACTGATTTATTAATATTCAAGTATGTTGTATACATTATCTAAAGATTACAGTTGAAGATCATTTGTTAGACGTGTAAATAAAAATACTTCTTATACTGATCTATTAGCATAAGAGTTTTTCAAATATATTTAATATTAATCACATACTGCATTTAAACATTTAAATTAAAGAATTAACTTACCAATTTTTCCTTGGAGTAGATGACTCGTACTTCTAACTAGTGCAGGCTAAGCGAATAGACGTTAACTCAATGAATATGCAATGCTTTTTTATACTGTTAATATCCATATGATAACTTAAAGAAAAGTGTGATTATGTCACACGATTTGTGTGATGATATCAATCCAATGAATTGAAACACGAGACCTTTTTTATCAAAATTTATCAAACTGCAAGAAATTGTCACGGCGAGTGAAAGTTTATTATTCAGATAATATTCATAAGGTGGAAAAATGTAATTGTAATTGTTTCTCTGCTAACAAAATACTCCAAAGATAATGTGTTACTCTTTTTATCCATTCAATTGGAAGATCAAAATATTTTATCAATATCATGTGATCTTTATGTCATGCTTTATACAATGCATCATTCACCTTTATTCAAAATGAAATGGTTTCGGTGAATATTTTAGGTAAATTTTATTTATCTTATTTTATTCAAATGCAGACCGTTTTCGGGCTTGTTGTGTTAATTTTAAAAATTGTTTCACTCTTAAAAATATTTTAAAAAGGCATTTCGATAAAAAGAAAAAAATCAGAACTTGCAATCTTTTCAGTTAGAGAGCTGACATAGAATTTTTAATTCATTTTGTTGTGGTGTATTAAATGTAATGTAAAAATTTCTCGTTAGTTTTCTTTTTATTACATATTTCCCATAGCATATGTAGTATACACTACATATGTAATATGCTTTATCTATTACATATGAAGTTTAAATATTTTCTGATACATATTACACTGAAGTGACAAAAGTCATGGGATACCTCTTAATATCGTGTTGGCCCTCCTTTCGCCCGGCGAAGTGCAGCAACTCCACGTGGCATGGACTCAACAAGTCGTTGGAAGTCTTCTGCAGGAATATTGAGCCATGCTGTCTCGATAGACGTCCATAATTGTGAAAGCGTTGATGGTGCAGGATTTTGGGCACGAACAGACCTCTCGATGATGTCCCATAAATGCTCGATGAGATTCATGTCGGGCGATCTAGGTGGCCAGATCATTCGTTGGAATTGTCCAGAATGTTCTTCAAACCAATCGCGAACAGTTGTGGCCCGGTGACATGGCGCATTGTCATCCATAAAAATCCCATCGTTGTTTGGGTACATGAAGTCCATGAATGGCTGCAAGTGATCTCCAAGTAGTTGAACATAAGCTTTTCCAGTCAATGTTCGGTCCAGTCGCACCAGAGGACCAAGTCCATGCCATGAAAAAACAGCCCACACCATTACGGAGCCACCACCAGCTTGAACAGTGCCTTGCTGACAGTTTGGGTCCATGGCTTCGTGGGGTCTGCGCCACACCTCGAACCCTACCGTCAGCTCTTACCAACTGAAATCGTGACTCATCGGACCAGGCCACGGTTTTCCATTCATCTAGGGACCAACCGATATGCTCACGTGCCCATGAGAGTCGCTGCAAGTGATGTCGTTCTGTCAGTAAAGGCACTCGAGTCGGACTTCTGCTGGAATAGCTCAAGAAAGCCAAATTTCTCCGCACAGTTCTAACAAACAAGTCCCACATTGATTTCTGCGGTTATTTGACGCAGTGTTGCTTGTCTGTTAGAATTTACGACTCTTTGCAGACGTCGCCGGTCTCGGTCGTTAAGTGCAGGCGGTCGACCACTGCGCTGTCCATGGTGGGATGTTATGCCTGAAATTTCATACTCTCGGCACACTCTTGACACAGTGGATCTGGGAATGTTGAATTCCCTAACGATTTCCGAAATGGCATGACCCATGCGTCTAGCTCCAACTAACATTCCGCGTTCAAAGTCTGTTAATTCCCGTCGTGCGGTCATCATCACGTCAAAAGCTCTTCACATGAATAACTTGAACAGAAATGAAAGCTCTGCGCATTTATACCTGTTCTACGCGATGCTACTGCCATCTGAAAATTTGCATATTGCTATCCCATGACTTTTGTCTCTTCAGTGTATTATGTAACTTTTTAATAAGTAATATTGAATATTTCTTTCTGCTGAATTAATTTGTAGTCCAACGTAATTTGAGCCGGAAAAAATATAATCGTTTTTTCTAGTCATAATTGTTGTTTGTTAGAATGCTAAATTCGATGTCCAGTGGCCAATTTTCATTAGAACGACAGATATGTAGCAAATTCAGCCTTATCAGCCAGAGTGGGCACCACTGGAGGAGGGCTGTATTGCTACACTGCACCCACAATTTGCCAACTCAATTTGAAACGAACCAAATTTTCTACTGCCTTATTGATAAAAGAAATATTAAAAATGGACCCAATATTCAAACTAAATCAAAAATTAATTAAATAATAAAACAGTACCGTTTAACCTTGTTTCCATTTTACTGTAAAAATTTACGGTAAAAACACATAGAAGTCATTTTTGTTCAAATTTCTAGCATTAAATTTTTTACATTTTTTATATTTTCTTCCACAAAATTACACCATACTAATTGAATAAATATGTAATAAAAATAAATATAATGAAATAATTAATATTTCTGGAATTATTTCATTATATTTATTTTATTACATATTTGTTAGTGTAATTTTGTGAATAGCAAGTGCAGTACTAGTAGACAAACATGACTTCCTATGTCTGCATAAATTTGCAGAGTAAATGAAGCGAGAGTGGCTATTTCCGCTATTTATTATTTGGTGGTACGATTTGTTTGTGGAGTCCATTACAATATTTCTTTTATCAATCAGGCAGAAGTAGAGACTGGTTCAAGACTCAAACAGTTGACAGAAATTGTGAGTGCAATGTCTTTAATGCAGCCCTCTCAGTGGTACTCTATCAAACTAATTTATGAGGTGGCCACTGAATTATCGAGCAACATTTCAAACAACAGTATAACTAGAAGTGACCATATTGGACTACAAGTAATTCGGCAAGAAAAGCCAATATTCCTTATTAAAAAGTTACATAATACTGGAGACAAAAATCATGGGATAACGCAATATACCATAATTTCAGATGGCAATAGCATCGTAAGAACAGTATATAGGCATTCAACCATGTGTGATGATGTTCCACCACCACAGACTTTGAGCTGCTGAGGGTGGAGCATGGGTCATGCCATTTCAGAAATGACAGGAAGGCATTCCCAGATCCCACTGTGTTGGAAATTGATATGGTGGGCATAGCATTCCCACCATGGTGGCATGCCGCGCGGGACCGGCTGTTTGTCTACAGAGTCATAAGTCTAACGGACAGGCAACACTGCAGATCAAACCAACCGCGAAATATTGGTTTTGTTCCAGGCCAGAAACATTGCGGCCAACTGCTGGTATTCAGCGAAGCGAGTGCTGCGACAGAACGCGCGCGGCGACTCTCATGGGCATGTGCCTCGGTTGGTCCTGGGTGAATGGAAAACCGTGATCTCAGATCAGTTGGTAAAAATGAATATAATTAAGGAACCAGTAATGACACTGGCGAAAGCCACCCCGCTGTTCATTTCAGCTCGGTGATAACTCCATAATGGTGGCCGGAGCTGTTTTTCTGGACTCTCTGGCGTGGGCGGCATTACGGAAGTCGCTGCGGCATTCATGGACTAAATGCCTGACAATGCGCCATCGATTTGGTTCCAACAGTATAGATCGCCGACATGAATCATTTATGGGGCATCATCGTGGCTGCCTGCAATTATGTGAACAGCTCAATATTCACGAAAGAAGCATTGCTGCACTTCGGGAGCAGGGAATAACACGATGTAGAGGTAATCCTTTGTCACTTCAATGTATCGAAAATATTTAAACTTCATATGTAATAGATAAAGCATATTATATGTAGTGTATACTAATGAGCTAACGAACACATTACATTTACCACAACAAAATGAGTATACAAAAAATTCTATGTCGGCTCCCAACAGATTACTGAGTTGACATCGAGGAAATACTAAGCGACAGTGAGCAATTTTTTAAAATTACCAAGCCCGAACATTATCAAGAATAAATAAAATTACCTAAAATATTCACGAAACCATTTCATTTGAATAAAGGTGAATGTGCATTGTATATAAAGCATGACATAAAGATATCACATGATGTTGACAAGTAACGGTCTTCCAATTGAGTGGATAAAAAGAGCGTAACCTGTCTTTGGAGTATTTTGTTAACTTGAAAACAATTACAGTACCACATTTTCCACGCTTATAATTATCTGAATAATATTCACTCGCCGTGACACAGTTTGACAAATTTTGATAAAAAAAAAGGTCTCGTGTTTCAATTGCATTGGATTGTTATCATCACGCAAGATATCACGCTTTTCTTTTAAAGTTATCGTATGGATGATAACGGTATGCGCGTACATATTCGTGAGTTAACATTGACTCGCTAGCCTACGCGAAGTACGAGGAGTCATCTACCAAGAAGAATGACAGGGTAATTCTTTTAATTTAAATGTTTAAATACAGTATGTGATTAATATTAAATATATTTGAAAGCTCTTTTAATAATAGATCGGTAAATACATTTTTATTTGCGTCTAGCAAACGATCTTCAACCATGTCGTGTGTATACAAGCATGCGAATATTGTAAATCCGAGTAGATTCAATCACATTATATTTAAGATGATGAATAACAACTTTTAAAGTAAATTAAAAATGATGGAACCAGGATACAAAGAGCAAAGAATTGAAAATCTATCAAGAGTTTGTATACATTCATCATATAAAAAAATCTTATATTAAGAAAGTTTAAGACTGAGAAGAAATCTTAAGTAAGTTTAAAGATTTGAAAAAAATCTTAAAGAAAGTTTAAAAGTTCTTTTATAGCAAATGTGTTTTATTTTACGCAACTAATTGTTTTTATAAAATGTAAATCACAATATTCTACTATTTAAAGTATTCTTTAATAATAAGCTGTTCAGCGAAGATTGTGAAATAAATATATTCTTTTAAAACATATTTGAATTTTCCACTGTATATTTCGCCAACCTCATTAAAATTATTATCGCAAATGTAATAATTAAAATGGAATCTTCCGTTTCGAATGCGTAACCACCATATCTAGTTATTTTCAATGTGACCTTGCTTGCAAGCAGCTAGCTGAGCTCAGAAATTCCTTCCAGAGGGTGAGATGTGGCATTCCAGGCCAGTGCCTGGCCTTTCCGCTGTCATGTTTTTTGGCCACTCATGATATGTGTGTTATAGTGAAAAGATTGCTGCAATCAGTCATCAAGCGCTAGTGCATTATAAAGAGTCCCTCTGGTTTGGCCTGGAACTACGAAATTCATGACCAAATGGTGACTTTTTGTGTTGCCGAGACCCATGCAGAAAACTGGGTGACGGATGTGATGCTCATTACACTCCAGGCTGAAGTTTGCAGGGTTAGTGAGACTGCTCTAATGGTGTATTATTTTCAGATCTGACTCCAATACTTGCTTTCATTATTTTAAGCACTGACCACACACAACTTCACATAGCAAATCTGCTCAAATCCTATATTTATATATTTCTGAATCGGTTTATACCGATTTCAAATGAATAACGCATAATCAATTATAATCTATTCGTATGTCTCCATCCGGGTAGAGAAGATACGCGTTATGTTCCCTGCGCGGGGTATCAGCACGTGGCTGGAAAGTCTGCGCAATATGCGAAATGCGTGTATCATCGTTTCGTCAGCTATGCGTTTAAATTCAGTGACGGTATTATGAGCAAACACATTAACACAAAAGAAAAATCAACTCACGTCAAAAAGCCAGTACATTTTAATTTCCCATGTAAACTATCAGAGTCTATAATGGTGATGAAGTATCGACAATAAGCTTTCATTCAATTTAGTAAATGTGTATTTGGTTAACATATGAGAATTTGCTATTATTTTAAGGCTTTAAGTACTCTTCCGGATGTAGCAAAAGGGCATATACCAGGAAGATCTGTGTTTCTCCATTATACACCACAACACTCGGGGCAGGCACGGGACTTCCCATCTTTCAGAGGACTTCAACAATATTCTGGTGCTGAGTAAATTTTTTGAATCAAATATTATCAATACATGTTCGACACATAAAATACTGAGATATTAGACTCTATATTTAATATTATATCAAGACAATATTGAAATATTATTAATAAAAATATATACTTGGTTTATTTTCAGAGGTAGAAATATTATTTAAATTTTACATTTATTTCTTAATTATAGTGTTTTTGTTTAAGTGTTTTTAAAAGTTTTGAGCAAT
>BPLQ01009516.1:0-44885 GCA_021605075.1 Caerostris darwini | reverse complement strand
GCATAAATAATTATTTAACTATACTCTCATCTCAATTAAAAAGACATTTTTCGTTTCAGAACAGCAGTGATCCAAACTGTTCAATGAAGGAATTTAAAGAACTATCATAACATTTATTAAAAATTTCAGAAAGGAAAGGAATGAAGTTCCAGAAACTACTATAAAATGATATCCCAGTCTACCTTTTGATGCTGAAGTAAATCCTGGGAGATTTACAGGATAATATTTTGATTTTTTTTGTCGACAAATGCGAACTATTATTATTATTTTTATAGACCTGATAACCTATTGCTTTGTTAGATTATATAGCTGTTGCAAATAGCCGTCGCTTGACTATTAGATACATCAAATTTTAAAGTACGTTTTGGTAAGATGAATAAAATATTTTACCAAAGAGCAATTGCTATTATTCACTAGGCACAAGCTATCCAAAGACAAACAGATAAATTCTGGAAATCAGCAAGACCAGTTCAATGTAAACGTATTTAAAGACACTCATGACAAATCAGAAATAAAAATATAGCAACTGTCATGTGACTATGTACATACACTGCTATCAACATGTAAGGTTTTTGAATTTGTTAATCTAAAGAAAAAAAATAAAGATTATTTTTTATCACAAATGTTTTTACCTTAAATGAATAATGAATACGAATTCCAAAATGTAGTGTGTATTTTACAATCCTTTTAGTATATAAACGATTAGAACTGTCTTATGGAAGAAAAAAATGAGATGCATAACTAGTTTTGCGATATAGAATATTTAGCTAGAATCAAAACAGTAGAATATGCAATTTTATAAATTTGTTTTGAATATCAAATATGTCGTTTTAATACGTTAATACGTTATAATACGTTTTATTGAAAATATTTTCTCTTCGAAATTTTTCTAATGGATGTCGATAAGATAGAAAAAAAAGATTATTTAATTTCCAGTTTTATATTTATTTTCTTTAACTCTCATAACTTCTAACATTCAAAGTTTAGGGGAAAAATTAACTAATTTTGAATTTCACATATTGAAATGAGGGAATATAATAAGATAATTTTTTGAAGGATATCTGAAAATAATTAATATTACAGAAATAATCTAATCATGTAGGTAAAAATGATGATTAAATCTAATTATGTAGGTAAAAATGACGAATAAATCTAACCATATAGGCAAAAATCATGAATAAATTTAATCATATAGATAAAAATGCTGAGTAAATTTAATCATGTAGGTAAAAATTATGAATAATTCTAATCGTGTAGGTAAAAATGGTGAATAATTCTAACCGTATAAGTAAAACTGATGAACAGAAAAAAGATACTAAAACTAGTTGCGAAGATCTATCTTTTTCTCCTCTTTTTGCAGTATTTTTCGCATTGTGCATATTAATTTAAATTCAAACGCGTCTGCCTTCACATGTAAACAGGGAACGAAAATAAGAGGAGAGGGAGAAGAAATTTTTTATCCGATTAGAGACGAGCCTCATGTTTCCAAAAACTCTCAAATTATTTTTAAGACGCATTTTGTTGAGGAAGAAATTATCTCGTATATTTTATTCCCAGCAAACATAGATCCAAAACTCATTTGTTACATCGCGCATATATATATTTTTTTTCTTTCTTCTTCAAACACAGCAAAACAATTGCATTTAATTTATTCAGTATTGTTTTAAGGAAGCCATTAGAGTAATTAACAATCGTATCCGTACAAAAAAAAGATAATTATTTATGCAAAAAATAATATTTTATAGTAAGCTTGAATATGTTTATATTGATTGAAAATGATTTTAATACGCTTATTATATATTCTTGCTTAATTCCATCTAGTATGTAGATAATTTTTAGTCAATTATACAACATCTGTTAATCAGAAAGGAAAAATATACAAACCCCCAATTATCTACAGACAAAAACTTACATTTCGCTTTTTTTTAAATAAAAGATAAAGTCAATCGGCACATCAAGATATGAAATAGTCGCTATTTCGTTGAGATTCTGTTACTGGTTTTATTTTTGTAGATCGTACCATACTAGCTAGGAAGAACAAAAATGCATAGTGTTTTAATTGGATGTAACGAAAATAATCTAAATTTGTTCGATACAAAACATTGCGTTGTAAATTAATTAAATCAAATTTATCTCTGTTTTTTTGCATATAATAAATGATATATGTTCTATTAATTTATTCTGTATGTTAGTGAAAATATATATTAATTGTTGAAAATATTATATCTAAAAAGTGATGAATAAATCTAATTATGTAGGTCAAAATTTTGACTAAATCTGATCATATACGTAAAAATGATGAATAAATCTAATTATGTACGTAAAAATGATAAGTAAATCTATTCATGTTGGTAAAAAGGATGACTAAATCTGATCATATAGGTAAAAAGGATGAATAAATGTATCATATAGGTAAAAAGAATGAATAAATCTAAACATGTAGGTAAAAATGATGAATAACTCTAATCATGTAGGTAAAAATGATGATTAAATCTAATTACTTGTAGGTAAAAATGATGAATAACTTTAATCATGTAGGTAAAAAATTAAAATCATAATGATAAAATGATGATTAAATCTAATTACTTGTAGGTAAAAAATGATGGATAACTTTAATCATGTAGGTAAAAATGATGATTAAATCTAATTACTTGTAGGTAAAAATGATGGATAACTTTAATCATGTAGGTAAAAATGATGATTAAATCTAATTACTTGTAGGTAAAATGATGGATAACTTTAATCATGTAGGTAAAAATGAAGATTAAATTCGTAGGTAAAAATGATGGATAACTTTAATCATGTAGGTAAAAATGATGATTAAATCTAATTACTTGTAGGTAAAAATGATGATAACTTTAATCAAGGTAAAAATGATGATTAAATCTAATTACTTGTAGGTAAAAATGATGGATAACTTTAATCATGTAGGTAAAAATGATGATTAAATCTAATTACTTGTAGGTAAAAATGATGGATAACTTTAATCATGTAGGTAAAAAATGATGATTAAATCTAATTACTTGTAGGTAAAAAAAATGATGGATAGCTTTAATCATGTAGGTAAAAAATGATGATTAAATCTAATTACTTGTAGGTAAAAAAAATGATGGATAACTTTAATCATGTAGGTAAAAATGATGATTAAATCTAATTACTTGTAGGTAAAATGATGGATAACTTTAATCATGTAGGTAAAAATGATGATTAAATCTAATTACTTATAGGTAAAAAATGATGGATAACTTTAATCATGTAGGTAAAAATGATGATTAAATCTAATTACTTGTAGGTAAAAATGATGGATAACTTTAATCATGTAGGTAAAAATGATGATTAAATCTAATTACTTGTAGGTAAAAATGATGGATAGCTTTAATCATGTAGGTAAAAATGATGATTAAATCTAATTACTTGTAGGTAAAAATGATGAATAGAAAAAAGGCTACTAAAAACTAGTTGCGATGATCTATCCCTTTGACATCTTTTTGTCAGTATTTTTTCGCATTGTGCATATTAATTTAAATTCAAAACACGTCTGCCTTCTCATGTCACCAGGGAACGAAAAAAAGAGGAGAGAAGAGAGAAGAAATTTTTTATCCGATTAGAGACGAGCCTCGTGTTTAAGGAATAATGCAGACGTTTTCCCAAAACTCTCAAATTATTTTTAAGACGCATTTTGTTAAGGAAGGAAATATCTTGTATATTTTATTCCCAGTCAAAACAGATCCAAAACTCATTTGTTACATCCCACATATTTTTTTCTCCTTTTTCAAACACAGAGAAAAAAAAAAAAATGAAATTTTAATCAAGATAACAATTACACGCAAGATGCATCTTCCTTAAAAGAAAATAAATAAATAAGTAAAAATATTAACGTCATATTTAGAAAGTAAGCTTTAAGCTGATTAATTCTTTCTCTAAATAAGAAGCCGACCTCCTATCGTAGAATTTTTTTTTCTAATTTCGAGGTAAAAACAATAGAAATTAGTTCTTTTTTTCCTTAAGATAAATGGAGCCAATAAATTTTCATGCATGCTAATGGAATTTTTCAAAGATAATATAAATTATAAAAAGAACAAATCCAAATAGGTTTAACTCGTATCTTCAATATCATTCCATAAAGTGTATTTTTCTAGTCAAACTATTATGTTAAATGATATTTTGTTAGATGTAATATCATATGATTTTATCTGGTAGATTAATATAGCGATATGCATTGTATAAACAATTGCATTTGATTGATTCAATAATGCTGTAATGATACCATTAGATTAATAAATAATCGTATCAGTTCACAAAAGTTAATTTATGTAAGAAATCATATTTTATAGTAATTACATTATAATTATTTAATTTATTTAATATTTTTATCACATGAATATGTTTAGATGTAACCTCATATAATCTTATCTGGTAGATTAATATAGCAGTATGACTGCAAAAACAATTGCATTTAATTGATTCAGTATTGCTTTAAGGAAGCCATTAGAGTAATTATCAATTGTTATTACCGGGATCCGCTGCTCAAGCATGCGCGCTAGGGAGAAAATGCTAACGGATTATGGTAACAAAAAAAAACTCCCTATTATCAATTGTATCCGCTCCAAAAAGTTAATTAATTATGCAAAAAAATCATATTTTGTAGTATGCTTGAATATATTTATATTAATTGAATACAAATGGATTTTCTTCGCTTAATACAAATTCTTAATTAATTTCTTCAATTATATAGATAAAAATTATCTGTATAATTACTTTCAATTATATAATTCAACTAAATATGCTCCACAGAAACAAAAAATGTACAAACACTTTGAGTCTCCAATTCTCTACAGAATATTGAAAAGAACTTACATTTCGCTTTTTCTGAAATAAAAACTAAAGTCAACAGACACATCAAGATATAAAATAGTCGCTATTTCGTAGAGATTTTATTAGTGCTGTTATTTTTGTATACCATACCATATTAGATATAAAGAAAAAAAAATCCTTTTTGGTTTAATTGGATGTAAGGAAAATAATTTAAGAATTATTTTTTGATGCAAAACATTGCGTTGTGGAATGTATAAATCAAATTTATCTCCTTTTATGCATATAGTAAATATTAAATATTCTCTTAGTTTATTCTGTGTATTAATGAAAATATATATTATTTCTTCCAAATAGTATATTTGAGTTTTATTTCATAATTTTATAAAACTTTATGCATTTTTGTGATTTTCCATTCTATAAGTATTCTAAAATATATTTGATGTTTGTTAATAATCTTTTAAAATAAAACAGTGAATTGATATTTTGTTGAGTTTGTAAATTTCAATGTTTATCTATATATTTGAAGAGGCAGCTATTTATATAGGGATATAAATAGCTGCCTCAATGAATTTTTAAATATATTCATCAAACCATGCTTAAATATATCGCGTCATGCATTCTAGTAAACGGAAAAAAATTTAGAATGAAGAAAAGTATGAGTTTATAAAAGTCAATTAAATAAATTCGCTAAATAATTATCAGTAACATTTATAATTTAAATTTCTGATTATAAAATGTATACTGTCATTCTAATCTTTTCATTTTTTTTCCTTCCTTGCAGTTGATATGTCAAAAAATTAAAAAATATATCTAAACTTTTTAAACCGAATTTATGTCAATATACTTAATGAATATACACTTAACCAAATATAGGTATTTTGAAAAAAACTTATTTTCATTTCCACTTTTATTTTATTTTATCATATAACATTTATAATTTAAATTCTAATCATAAAATATATTTTATTTTTCTAATCTTTTCATTTTTCCCCGTCTTTTTGTCGATATGTCAAAAATTTAAAAATATATCTAAAACTTTAATACCAAACATATGTCATTGAATGTAATGAATATATAACACTAAACCAAAAACATATATTTTTGTATACAAGTATATATATATTACCGATATATACCACTAAACCAAACTCAGATAGATAAAGATTGTTTTCCATTTTTATTTTATTTTATTTTATTTATTTATTATAGAAACAAAAATTGTGTAAATATTTTATGATATTTAAAGTAATCTGAATATTAATTATTATAAACCTTAATGCATGCTAACGATTTATTAAAAATAAATCCAGAAGTATAAAAAATATTATTTTCAAAAACATGATTTCTTATTTTCCTCTCTGTACTCATATTTACATTGCAGATAAAATTCGCATGCTAAGTTATTTTCAAAATAAACTTTCATAAGCAAAATTTTTCCGAGCCAGGCATTATAGTATGTCATTATATGTAACTATTACGTGTAATACCGTATATATGTCAATATACGTAATGAATATATGCCAATATACAAAATATATATGATATTTTGGAAGATTATTATTTATTTATTATTATTTTTGGAAACAAAAATGAGTTAAAAGAAAATAAAATATTTTGTGGTTATTAGAAAAGTCTGAGAATTAATTATTATAAACCTTAATACATGGCAAAATTTTATTAAAAATAAACCCAGTTGCTTAAAAAATGTTATTTTCAAAAACACGATTTCTTATATTCCTCTTCGTAATCATATTTCGCTCGAAGATAAAATTCGTATGCTAACTTATTTTCAAAATACAGAATATTTGCCTTTATAAGTAATAAATACATGCCAATATACCAAATATATAAGGTATTTTGGAAGATTTTCATTTATTTTATTTATTTATTTTTTAAACAAAAATGGATAAATAAGAAATTAAAATATTTCATAACAAATTAAAAAAAATTTAATATTAATTATTATAAAAAAACTTTAAATAAACGTAATACAGGCTAAAGTTTTATGAAAAATAAATCCAGGTAAATAAAAAATATTATTTTGAAAACAGGATTTCTTATTTACCTCTCTATGCTCATATTTCCATCGCAGATAAAATTCGCATGCTGACTTATTTTCAAAATAAACTTTCATAAACAAAATTTTCCGAGCCATGGCATTATACTTACAATTCGGGAGCAATATTGTTATCCAGGAATATTCCAGAATAACTTGCATATATTTTTCGGCGATATATCCCGGAGATTTCTCCTGTCAAGTAGACAACTAAATCTGTTCCTCAGAATCGAAAAATGTACAAACCCTCCAATCCTCTACAGACTACGGTAGAGGTCTTACATTTCGCTTTCTGTGAAATAGAAGATAAAGTCAACAGAGAAATACATCAAGATTTGAAATAGTTACTATTTCGCAGAGATATTTTGTTTCTGCTCTTGTTTTTGTCCAATCTCTTACGAAATGCAGATTTTCTCAAAACTGTATCTCATAAAGCAACTTAAGATTTACGATTGCTTGTGTCCAAAAAATTGCAAAATAAACATATAAACATATTTAATGAATAAACATTACGCATATAAAATTCGTGTTTCAATGATAGATTATTTTAATATTTCAGTTCCTTATAGCAATATTTTGAATAATTTAAATTACACAATAGAGCTGTAGGTAAATAACATTTTGAAGGCACACTTTATGTATATTTAAAATAAAAGGTAAAAAAAAGCTAATTTTTTTTTGTTAAGATATCAAAAACATGTATAAAGGTAACACATATTTTTAAAAGAAAATTTTACTTGAACTCAACCAAAAAGTTTTTTTTTTCAAGCTTTAGCAGAATGTTTTACATGTACTAAAATGGCATAGAAATAAATATGCATAATCATCTTGTGATTTCTCTGTCTGTTGTATTAGTTAAGGAAATGTTTAACGAAAGAAATGTTCAACATTGTTTATTTATTTGGAAAAATATGCTTGATCATTCTGTCTTGCGTAGACATAGTTACTTTAAGTTTAAAATTGTTTAAGATTTTACATAGATAAAGATGTACATAAATTCGTTGTAGATTGTAGATTTTTCATATATTTCATAGTAGATGAGAATATTGTTTAAATATTTATATTTAGGCGATTCGTTCGACGAAAAATACAGAAGGTGAGCTAATTTCCGAAATGGACATGTATGCCTTTTTGAAATGGTACAGCTTAGAAAACTAGTACTTTATTGATCATAGGAAAAGTTGTTTTTAATTATTCATGGTGCTTTCTTGTTTTGGATGATATTTGTCTTATAATGATTCAATGCTACTGAAAGACCAGTTATTTCAAACCAAAAACTAAACTCATCTCCAAGTCATATTCTTACACAAGCTATTTTATTGCTATTGCTGGTATACGCTCAAGTCCAAAATTATCTTTGCATGTATAAATTCACGTATTTCTCAGAATCTGTGAAATATAATGTTATGAATTTGTATGGAATGATGCATAACATTATGACTATAAATGCTAACAACATACACTTAAATATTACATCTTCTTTACACAAATATTAAATTACTTTTAAACGTAACTTAAATAGGGATGTAATTTATTTTCGGATCAGAAATTTTGAAAATGACCATTAGCCCATTTCAAATGTTTATCGACCAACGGTAATTTTTTGCACACTTCAAACTAATTAGGAAGGGACTTAAAGATTAACGTGGATTCCGAACCACTAACAAACACCCATGCCACAGCCAGGATACTAACCTGAAGCCTGAGGTTAAAATTGGCAGACCGCTAGCCATTGGCCATCAGATTCAAGTTCATTTTATAGATAAATATTACCAAATAATGGTATTAGATATACAAATTTGATCCAAACTATACTATACAATTTTACTTTTCAACAATACTTTTTCTTATAAATTAACAAACAGCAAATTATTTATTGGTCATATTTAACTCTTCAAATCACTTCAATTACATTTAACCCATTCCTTACACACAGTGGTTATCTTTATCAATCAATAGCGAACCATTCATTACAACTTAACATGGTCCTTAGGGACAGAGGGAAGAATTCAGATGTGAAGTGCAAATGGGAAGAAGGGATTAAGGCCGGCTTTTATCCCCAGTCCTTTCGGTTGGCTGGCTTCCTCAGAGAAGTCTTAAGCATGGCAATAAGGGAAACGTGTTTTTCCCTCCATGCGTTCGTTGTAGGGAATTGTTACGGTTTTCTTAAAACATGAAGAAATAAAGAAGTTTTAATGGTAGGAAGGAATTAGGAATTATTTATAAAGGCATTGAATACCACGTTTCTGCTTGGTGAGAGAGTTAGGTATAAATGGACTTATGTAATAATTTTTTAAAAAGTTCTTACATTTTATGTTTTTGAAACATTGGAATAGTGTTAATTTTTCAAAATTAAAAAGATTTAAAGAGGTTATAATTAAAAATTTGCATAAATACTTGTGTAATAATTTTTTTAAAAAGTTCTTACATTTTCTGTTTAATGAAAACCTGGAATAGTGTTAATGTTTCACGATTAAAAAGAGTTAAAGGGGCTATAATTACAAATTTGCATAATAAATAAAAAAAAATTACATTTTGAAATTCGTTTAAAGTGTTTCTGAATTCTTTGTTGTATAGGAATTAAAATAGGAATATCTTAAAACAAATAGTGTAATCGTATCGTATATTAAAAACAACATTAAAGTAGTTTTAAACAAATATACGGTTTCTTTTTAATGATATTGTACTACTAAAGATATCTTAAAATATTTATTTCCAAAAATTTTAAAACATCCATATTATGATATAAAAAAAAATCATCGATAATTCTTTTTATTTTATTGTTCAATTTTTATCAAAAGCCATAACAAGTTAGTAATATACAGCTTAAATTTATTTACTATAAGTTAATATTTACTAAAACACATGTTTAAATATTTCCTATAATTTCATATTTTTCATTTTCATTTGAGTCCCGGCGGTGTCATGAATGCTTATAGTGCTTCAGTATCCATTTTAAACAGTAGGTCCCTGTCTAGTTATGACTACTACTACTACATCAAACCACATCACTGTGCCTAGAGCTGAGTTACCCCAATACAATTTGGGAATGATATGGGTAATAAGTCTGCTTGGTCCCTGCCTTTTTTAAACTGTTTATACCGCTTCTAAACATTGGATGTTTGTGGCATGGATGTTTGTTAGTGATTCGGAATCCACTTCTAGCTAGATCCCGGTCTGTTTAGCCCTGGTGTTCACAAGATGACCGTAGAGCGACAAACCAAAGTGGGAATACTACTTTTTGTAGAATTTAGGAATCTAATGCAGAAATTCATTATTGAAGAAGATATTAGTCTGTATCTACTTCTTTTTAAGAAAGAAGTTTTTCGTGTATTATTACCTGAGGTAAAATGGGTTTCATAACATTTGGGACTACTCATCTTTGAAATAAATCAGTTAACTTCTGAACCAGATGTAAAAAATGACGATTAAGACTTAAAAAAGGACACATAAAAGAATTATATTACTAGTGAGATTTAAATTGACATCTGAAAAATTCTGTCAGTTGTTTGTTATACGTATTAAAACCTAAGATAATACCTGGTGAGACTTTCCTGATGAGTTGTATATGAACTTTTTAAGAATGGATATGAACATTGAAAATAACAATCAATCGATTAATTAAGATACTCATCAAATTAAAAAATGGGTTCCGACTGATTTTATAGAGCAAGGGTTTCCAAACTTTCCAGCCCTAGGGCCATACTGTTTACTCCAGTAAGTACCAAAGGCCAAAACCGTTTTAATTTTTCTGCCATTATCTGTAATTTCTAGACAAGTCGCAGAGTACGCGCTCTGAGCGAGCATACGCTTGCTAACTGCAAACTACTGTCAGTGAAAAATCACAATTACATAAATCTCATTAGTATTTTTTACAAGTGGATACCTGGCGGTTTCATTCGCTTTAATTTAGCTTTTCCGTTCCTGAGGGATTTTCAGGATAAAAATCATATGTTTGACTCAGGATATATACATTCTAAACATCGATATACATACATATGCGATACTCTTTACCCCAACATAACTACCGAGGGTAACAGCGGGATGTTCACGGGATGTTAGTGGGATTCATTTCGATTATTTGTTAGTTGTTACATTTAAGTTGTTAGTTAGTTGTCTGCGTATTATGCTTGTCATTAAGCTTTACCTAGCAAGTCAATAAAACCGAGTTATTGTCATTCTGTGTTTTCTTATCCAACTTATTACAGCAACAATAAGCTACTCGCTGTCGCGGGCCGGATGGATGACACTGGCGGGCCGGACTTGGCCCGCGGGCCGTAGTTTAGAGACTCCTGTTATAGAGTATTATTTGGATGAATAGAGCAATGCTGTTTCTCTTGCAGAATTAGTAGAAAAATTTGATTAGTATGAGAGTATAAAACGTCCAGTGAAAATACTTCCTAACATTGAAAGGAAACAATATAAATTTTCGAAACAACCTCTTCTAAATTTCCGAGAGAAATTTAGCAGGTACTAACACCGTAACAGAGTAGCTGGTAAAAGTTCTTCTGGGAATAGACTTCCTGACAAGTAGAGGGAACAAGGTTAAAAAACATGCTAAAATTGTGGAGACTGCAAACTTTTACAATCCCATTGTCCTGACTTAATAAAGGAAAACAAAAACTTTTTAGTATTTCTGTACAAAGTTAACGAGAAGCAAGAAACATCAAGTACCTATGTTGCTCAAATCCCTTCTGCAATGTTTAAAAGAAGAACAAAAGAAATAAAGTTAAATAATAAAACTGTAGTCTCACTTTTAATATGTAATTCCGTACGCCTATTATCATAAGATGTGTGTTATTAAACGCTTAATTACACACAAGACTCAATACTTTTCTAAAAGACGAATAGTTATATCGGGAATTGAAAACTCACAAATTCCAAATAAGAGATCTTCTGAACATAATTTAAATATTTTTATTTTGATATAACATTTAGTGGTAACATTGCAGTTATCATTTCAGCAAATTACAGAACTGATATTTTATGTCAGACTTCACTAAATATTTAACAGTATTGAATTTAGAAAAAATGTAACGAAGACATGGTCATTACATATATCCAAATTAAATCTTATTATAAATTTACTGTAAAAAATAAAACATTGATAAAAAATAAATCCACAGAATCAATCTCTTCGTATATAAAAGGGGTCTCCAAACTTTCCAGCTTTAGGGCCATATTGTTTACTCCAATAAGTATCAAGGGCCAAAACCGTTTTAATTTTTCTACCATTATCTATAATTTCTGAATTTATTTACCATTATCTATAAATTCTAGTCGCCGAATACGCGCTCTGAGCGAGGATACGCTTGCTAAATTCGCTGGTTCAATTATTACAATTACTATTTTACAAGTTACTAATTTTTTACAAGTGGATACCCCGCGGTTTCATTCGCGTTAATTTAGCTTTTCCGTTCCTGAGGAATTTTTAGAATAAAAATCATATGTTTCATTCAGGCTATATACATTAAAAACATCGATATACATACATATCCGATACTCTTTACCCCAACACGACTAGCGAAGGTAACCGCGGGATGTTCACTAGTTTATAATGCTAGTGGGATTCATTTAAATTATTTGTTAGTTGTTATGCTTAAGTTAAATTTTCTGCGTATTATGCTTGTCATTAAGCTTTACCTAGCAAGTCAATAAAACCGAGTTATTATCATTCTGTGTTTTTTTATCCAACTTATTGCAGCAACAATAAGCTACTCGCTGTCGCGGCCGGATTGATGACACTGGCGGGCCGGATTTGGCCCGTGGGCAGTAGTTTGGAGACCCTTGAATTAAGATATTCGATAGTCACTAATCAAATTAAAAAACGAGTTCCGACTGATTTTATAGAGTATTATTTGGATGAATGGAGCAATGCTGTTTCTCCTGCAGAATTAGTAGAAAAATTTGATTAGTATGAGAGTATAAAATGTCCAGTGAAAGTATTTCCTAACACTGAAAGGAAACAATATAAATTTTCGAAACAACCTCTTCTAAATTTCCGAGAGAAATTTAGCAGGTACTAACACCATAACAGAGTAGATGGTAGAAGATCTTCTGGGAATAGATTTCCTGACAAGTGGAGGAAACAAGGTTTAAAAACATGTTAAAATTATGGAGAGTGCAGACGTTTACGATCCCATTGTCCTGAGTTAGTAAAGGAAAACCAAAACTTTTTAGTATTTCTGTACAAAGTTAACGAGAATCAAGAAACAACAAGTACCTATGTTGCTCAAAGCCATTCTGCAATGTTTAAAAGAAGAACAAAAGAAATAAAGTTAAATAATAAACTTGTAGTCTCACTTTTGGTATGTAATTTCGTACGCCTATTATCATAAGATGCATGTAGTTAGAGGCTTAATTACACGCAAGACTCAGTACTTTTCTGAATGACGAATAGTTATATCGAGAATTGAAAACTCACAAATTCCTAATAAGAGATCTTCTGAACATAATTTAAATATTTTTATTTTGATATGACATTTGGTGGTAACATCACAGTTATGAGTTCAGCAAATTACAGAACTGATATTTTATGTCAGACTTCACTAAATATTTAACAGTATTGAATTTAGAAATAATGAAATGAAGACATGGTCATTGCATATATCCAAATTAAATCTTATGATAAATTTAAACTGTAAGAAATAAAACATTGATAAAAAATAAATCCATATAATCGATCTCTCAGTATATAAAAAAAATGATAAAATTAAATTCACTGATGTGTATATGTGAATTTTGGAAGAGAGGGCAAACTGTATCCTACACATGTTAAAAAAATGTTTTAATTTCAAACATAGAAGTTTGTTGGAGCTCTGAAAAATTCGATTGGATTTATTGAAACAGAAGATCATGACAAACAATTATTTTTCCATTATAATGTATTTTACGATAAGCCATCTTCATTGGAAATAAGAGATATAGATATAGATAGATAGAGAGATATATAGAGATAGGGATAGGTTCGATAGGGAAAGGTGGAACTGAAATTTCACCTTTTTCTATTTTATAAGAAGATCAATACGAACAAAATGCAGTTGGTACAGTTTTCAAACCAATTTTTAACAAATTTAAGATTCCTATTCTAAAATAATACAGTATAGTGCACATATTAATGTAATTCATATATACTATTAATTCTATAATCTTAAACATCAGTAATAAATTAGATATTGTATAATAATAATCTCAATTAATGTAAATTCAAAATATTTTATTTTTACATCAAATATCTTTCAGTTAGATAAAGAGTCAATAAACTACTAAATACTGCTATCTCTGAATTTAGATATCACTTGAAATATAAAAATTGAAACAGAAAGAATTAGAATTCGCTTGAATTAGATTTAGAATTCGCTTCTTGAAATTTAAATATCTCAAATTATAAAATATTTTATTAGTTTAAAACCGCTTGTATTATTTGAATATAAAAATGTCCAATAAAATAGATGCAGATTTTCCTAGTGTAATATTCCTTTTTATTAATTACAAATTTTTAAATTGTTTATGATACATACAAACGATAAGTTGTAACAAAAATTCTCAACATAATAAATTCGAATCCCACGAAGATAATAAAGAATATTTCTATGTAAATATACTAATAAATATCCCAAATTATAAATATTTTATTAGCTTTAAGACAACCTTAACAATTCTTATACAGGTCTTATAATATTTGATATTTATGAAGATAAAAATTTCGTCATCCTTCCTGATTCTCTTCAGGCAAGAAACTTGGCGAGCAGCTGGTTTCAGCTGTCTTGTACCGATTCTTCATCTTGTCTTTCCAAGAATCTTCTAAAAGAACAAAATAAATAAGCTACCAAAGATTGATACTGCTTATCTACTGCTATCTCTGAATTTAGATATATCTTGAAAAATAAAAATATCCAATAAAATAAATGTACAATTTCCTTTATTTGATAAATACTTTATTAGCTTTAAAACAACCTTAACAATTCATATACAGGTCCTATAACATTTGATATTTATGAAGATAAAAAGTTCGTCACCCTTCCTGATTCTCTTCAGACAAGAAACAAAGCGAGCAGCTGGTTTCAGCTGTCTTGTACCGATTGTTCCTCTTGTCTTCCCAAGAATCTTCTAAAAAGAACAAAATAAATCAGCTACCAAATACTGCTATCTCTGAATTTAGACATCCCTTGAAAAATAAAATTGTCCAATAAAATACATGTAGACTATAAATAGTAAATAATATAGTAGAATAGTAGTAAATGTAGTATAGTAGAAAATGCAAACAATAAATTGTAACAAAAAATTCTGAACAAAAGGAATTCAAAATCCCAACATAATAAGCGAATATTTGAATTTAAAAATACAAATAAATTTCCTGTATTATAAATATTTGATTAGCTTTAAAACAAAGTTAACAATTCTTAGATAGATCATATAATATTTGATATTTACGATGATAAAAAGTTCGTCATCCTTCCTGATTCTCTTCAGACAAGAAACTTGGCGAGCAGCTGGTTTCAGCTCTCTTGAACCCATTGTTCACCTTGTTTACCCAAGAATCGAGAATCCCCTTCTAAAAAAAAAGAACAAAATCTCGGTTCAAAGGGAAAAATAAAATAAAAAAGTCCCTCACCCTACTCACGATAGGAAAAAAAAAAGATCTACAGAAGGGAGAAACGAACATGCACCAACACACTGCAAAATTTTCTTGAGTAGCATCTCTTCTGACGTGATAGGTGAACTGATGGTGAGTAAAAAAATATACCCTCTTTTGAAATTTGAAGAATATGCCGACAAAGACCTAGCTTTTCAAGTGTGTGTAGTAGATGGGAATAATAAATACCTCGTGATATGAAAATCCTTGTTCATTGGAAGTTTTATTTATGTTTTTTTTGGGGGGGGAGGGGGGAGTGATAAAAAATGAAGCATTGTCCTTTTAATAATTGAGAAGATGGAATGCAATGGATGATTTGAAATTATTTTGCATGATTAATTGATTGTTGTGAAGAATGGGTTTTTGCTTCAACGAGCTAATTGTTTGTTGTACCAAGTATTCATGATCGTCAGATTCACGGTCGAATGCTACTTCAAAGACATTGCAATAATATGCTAGTTGTAAGTGCACCATTTTATTGATGTTTTAGTGATTTTCCGTTTAAAAACAGAATTTGTGTTTTAGTTTATTAGTATTTTTTTATAAAATGTTATCAATCGATTGTGGTTTTCAAAAGAATGAACAAAAATAAATAAAATAAAGCGTTGATGGATTCTCATTTTCTGATGTACTATGTCATTGAAAATATTTTTTCTTTCAAATAATTTTGGCAATTTTTTAATGCTTATGTTATTAATGCTGCTCTCTCATTTACATGATAAATTAGCATTTCAAATTCCTTCTATTAAACTTACTTAGGTTTCACTTTATTATAGATTTCATCATCATCATCAATGGTGTAACAGCCCCATGCTGGGCTAAGGCCGTCTGTCTTACTGGCAGATTTCCAGATAGGAAATGTTTTTCTTTCTACGGTGTAAGGTTCTTAACCCTACGCCCAAGGCTCTGCACTTATACTACTGTTTCGAAAAAGTAAGACCAATTTTCACTTTAAAATTCCCGGGGCTTATAAAATTTCATTTTTTTTTCTTTGTTAGGTTGCTGGCAATGTCCTGGAAATTTGACGTCAAAATATCATTAGTGCTTGAGTTACGCTTGGATTTTTGAAACGCTAAAACTGATTCTGGCGATTTTTGAAATGTCTGAATTAATTTAGCAAAGAACTTGCATTAAATTTTGTTGACGTAAACGTATAGAATGTTGCAGAAGGCATTCGATATATAAGCATTCCTATATCGGAAAGAAATGTTTACAAGTATAAACAGTTCAAAGTATAAACAATATAAACAGTTGGTATAAACAGTTCAAAGAAGGCAGAGAACGCTTTGAAGACAAAGAGCACTCTGGTAGACCCTCAATCTCAACCGACGAATCTCATATCCAAAAAATTAAAGTTTTGGTGCTTACAATTAGAGAACTTGATGATAATGTTGGAATTCCAAAAGGATCGATCAATTCCATTTTAGGCTTCAAAGGCTTCAAATCTCGATTGGTACCGTAAACACTTAATTCGCCAGCACACACTGCATTGATTCTTCGTGACTTTTGCTCCAAAAATTAAACCCATATCCCACTAAACGCTAAATCTGATTCCGGAGATTTTTGTAATGTCTGAATTAATTGAGCAAAAATTAATTGAGCCAGGATTAAAACCTGGAGCCGGTGGTACCAAATGCCAGAGCAATAGCCAATTGACTATCAGGGTGCTAGTATTTCCAGTATTTTTTAAGTGTAAGGCTGATTTTTGTAAATTTTCAAATTCTTAAGCATTTTTCACATTGTTCCACAATTGCGTCTTTTCGCCGGCATTACTGTAAGATTGTATTCAGCAGCCTCTTATAGAATCCTTCATCATAATCATCACTTTTAATTCTAGAATCGAATTGTTCAATTATTGATAACACTTAAGACAAAGTTTTGTCTTTCTTAAGACCTTCTGTCAAATAATCTATTCCAAATATCAATAGCTTAAGAAATAAATGTCAGTAATTTCTTAAATTAAAATTTCAAATTATTGAACTTCACTCACAATTGGACATTAGTTTAACAAGTAAAATATAAAAACATCCATAGATAAGAAAAACTGAAATTAATTCCGGAAACTTTCCAAGAATTAATACAAAAAATGTATCAAATTGTTTTTTTTTTACTTGACATAAAATAGCTACATCAGAAATACATAGTTAGACATGAAAAAAATAAAAAATTTCACATAAAATAAAGAAACATATAATTCAAGAAATAAAATGAAATATTTTTATAAATTCAAAAAGAAAATATATGTAATCCTATATACATAGAAAAGAACATATATTTAAAATAAACGGTAAAAACTGCAAAGGAAGAAAAATATATACACATATACAAATATAAAATAACAGAATCAGATGATTACATTTTTATCTTCATCTACAGTTTTTGTCATTAATCTTTTGATGTTTTTGTATATATAATAATTTTCATTTTGTTTCCTAAAGCTTATGAGTACTTTATATTTTAAATACGGTCATTTTTTTGTATAACTTTTTTTTAAGAGAATAATTAGGAGCAAATAGTAATTTATCCATAGCGATTACTATTATGGCTCTGTTATAATACATTCTGTTTCTAAAAAATTCATTTTTTGTTTGATTTTTTTTCCTTATGTTTTAATTTCTCTTTAATTTTTGTTATTATATATTTATATATATATATATATATGTGTATGTATATCAAGATTATAAAAAATAATAAAGTGCTTATATATATTATAAAAGATAAAAAGAAGTCCCATTAATACATATGTTATGATCTGTTGAGACCTGCTGACGTACAAAAAACTTAATTTTGATAAATTTTAGAGAGAGAGAGTTAGAGGTTTGGAATTTTAAATAACTATATTTTAATAATAAATATTGGCTAAATAAAACATTTATTATACTCCAAGAATTCCCAATATATTTTTTTCATGTTTAATTTGTTGGCAATTATTTTTAAGAATATAATAGCGTTAATTTGGAAAATTAAATACTGTAGATTTCACTTTTATTACAATAACATAATGATGGCACCACTCAGTTTTTAATGCAGGCGCCATCTGGTGGCGGCAAAACTTGATGGCTTTAAAAAATTTTATTAATTATTTTTTAATTAAGGAAACTGTGATTTATTTTACATTTTATAATAAAGGAATAAATTAAAAAATAATTTTAAATGTTACAGTTTTCAAATCAGTATGATACATACAGTCCTTATATATATATATATATATATATATATATATATATATATATATATATATGGGTTAAAGCATATTACTATTAACAAAATGAAAACCTTCATGAACTACATCCCGAGTGTTAAAGTAATTGTTACTTTTTATTTGATGCAATAATTAATGATGTAGGGGCTTTCGAGTTTATTTCTTGTTTATTTTCCTTTGAAGTATGAAGTACATTCAGTCTTAATGGTTCCGGTGTACTTAGGAAGTACGAGTCGTTACTCAGCGTGAAGTCATAATAACACAACAGGGTACCTTCTTTAATAGGAAAAATGAGGCTAAAAAGGTCGTTGTTACCATTGGGCACAATAAAAGACCTTGATGCTTTCCGTGAATATGTGGGAAAAGATTTCATTTTTACATTTTTTTCTTGTGTGCACTATATGAGTAAAAATGTGGAAAAGAAAAGATGCAATGATTTTATGAATATTAATATGATTTAATATTCAGATCTAAATATGAAGTTATATTAAAGATGGGAAAATGTTTGGAAAAAAGTTTCATGCATATAAAATAAATAAAAAACGAAGAAAATTAATTCATCAAAATAATTTTGCTGAAAAAATTATTTCACGTTATCCTAAATAATGGGATATTTAATATTTTTATTTAATTGCGTATTATTGAGTATCATTTGAGTATTATTTTATTTTTTTAAGTATTATTTAATGAATATTATTGATTATTATTTGAGTATTATTACTAAAGTCTATTCAAATTAAATTTTAGAATTTCAGCATCAAACTGTGAAAAAAAAAAATATCAATTTGTTTTATCAAATAAATATTTTAAATATTTTAGTATTTTTATTACCAATAAAATATAAATACATGATAACTTTTATTGTTATTAAGATATTTTTATAAATTTTAACTTTTACTTAAGACCTGATCCTAAATTGAAATAGATTTGAATTTTTTAAAAAAATTTAAAAAAAGAATTTATTTCATGTTTTTAGAAACATTAATTTTCTAAATTATCTGATAAATTTTATTTGAAATTAACTGACATATTATTCACATCATTCATCAATACAAAAAGAAATTGTACTTATAAAATGTACTGAAATACATATTTATATAAAAATAACGTTTAACGAAAAATACCTTTTTACTAAAAAACAAACATAGATTATATTTTTAAATATTAATTAGAATATTTTATCATTTGAAAAATATATTTCATTAAAATATATTTATCATTTGAAATTTGACTGTTTTATTTTAAAAGTTTTAAAATCTTAAAAATCAAAACGTTTTATTCCCAAATACATGTTTTTACATCTTTCATATCAATATATGAAACAAAATTATAAAAAATTTACGCAAATAACAGATTAAGTTTCATTAAAATAATATTTGCAAATAAAATATTTCTCATAATAAATTTAATGAGCATCTGTTTTAAACAATATAAAACATTATTAAATCAAAATATAAAAACACTAAAAATAAAATATAATATAAATCTATAATAAAAATTGCTACAAAATTACTAATTAAAAATTTTAACTAAAATACAATTTTTTTTCTTCTTAGGATAGATTAAAAAGAATGTTGAATTAAAGCAGGTTAATTAATTTCGAAGATAAATATATATTTTTTTCTGTATTAAATATATAACAATAAATATTGTAGAAAAATTATTGTAATAAACTTATTTTCTGTATTTATAATTATATTTTACAATGATAAATTTTTTTCACTTGTAATTATTATTTTTACTTATATATATTTTCTTTAGCTGCAAATATTTTTTTTTTACTTATGATATAATTATTTTTTTTAATCTTCTGTAGTGAATAAAATATAATTATTATAATTATTAAACTAACCCATTTCATTTAAATAAAATATACAATTTAAATTTCATAAATATGATATAAATAAAAAAAATAAATAAGTTAAGTATTCAAATGAATTTAAATTTTTAAAAAATAATGTTTCATCTACATTTTTAATTTTCTGATGAATATAATATTTATAAATATTCATTCTATCTTTTAAAAACTATATACATATTCAATATATTTAAATTAAATCAAATACATAGACGATGTCTATTCATATTTTTACTCCGTGCAAATATTGTTAAAATTTCTGAAATATTTTATTTGAAAAGAAAAATGTATAGTTTAAAACATTTTATTGATATTGAAATAATTTAAATTTTTAAATTTTGAGATCAAAGAATTCAATATCGTTACTAATTGAATGTGATTTTTATAATTGAAGAAATATATACATTATTAAAATTCTTATAGATTCCGAATTAAATTGTTTATTAAGTTTCAAATTTAAGTTAAGTATATAAATCAATTTTAAATTTCTGGCAAAGGATCCATTATGCAAATCTCTATTCATTATATCTGTGCTCAATTATTATTTTAAATCGATTTTTTAATTATAATTAAAGTCACATGATTTTAAATTACATTGTTGAAATCTATTGTAATTGAATTTGTTTCAAAAGAAATTGCAACACAATAGATTTGCTTCCTCTTTTATTATACTATTCTATTAAGTTATTTATATATTATTATATTTCATATAATAATTTATTATTTTATACATTTCATGACTTCAAATAACAGAATTTAAACTGAAAAATTATATAGCAATGCTAATTAGAAAATTACATCTAAACAAATTTTGAAATTGTATTTAGATGATAACATTTTGTGACAAAAGAAAATTATATAATTATTACATTTGAAAAATTTCAAAATAACATTTGGAAAATTTCAATTTAAATCCATTTTTTTTTTTTTAAAGCGAATTTTTAAATAATTGAAATGAATTCATTAAAAATACATTATTTATTAAATACTGGCGAAATCTGCCAGTAGCAGACAGTCAAAGTCAACCCTTGGTTTGTTCTTCCAATACAGAAAATTGGTTTATAGCTCTACGGTCAATTTGCTCACATTTTAGGCTAATTAGACCAGGACCTACAGTTTACCGTGGATTACGAACCGCTAACAAACAATTCCGCCACTTCCAAGATTCGAACCTGAAGCTTCTGGTTCCAAAAGCCAGCGCGCTAGCCAATTAACCATCAGACCGCGCTATGAAGAAGTTAGGAAATATAGTATACATGTCATGATAATTTTTCTCAAAAACAAATATTTCATTTGTTTTAACATTGTCTAATCATATTCATTTTTATAACGTTATATTAATCATTGTCTAATAATATTCATTTTTATTAAGTTATGTTTGACATCAAATATAATATTGTAACCGTGCTACCTCCTATGCCCTGTAAGAGCACCACTTGTGGCTTTCAGGTGAAATAATCAATAGGCATGGAGACTCTTACCCGAGAGAAAAAATCCGGCACTGCCTCAGAGACGTTTAGTTTATAGTTTCGCATCGCGAGAGAAAATATCTTTATTTTCAGCTTAGAAGTGGAACCCTTCCACGAATCTTTAATTAGATATCTTTAAATGTGTTATTTATTGCTGGTGTATTTGGTGTATGTGCGTGTTCAAATAGCGCTGGGAGTTCTTAAACTTGTGACTCAAGTCTCAACCCAGCCACTCCCAAATCCAGCTGCACAGACAAGCAACAACACTACAATTGGCAAAAACTTTGATTTATAATTTTTAGAAATTATATTTCATTTTTATTATTAACTACACTCAAAACCAAAACATTATGACCACCCTTACATTTTGCAATGAACTCGCCGGGATGACACGTGATCAGGTGGAAGTGGTATTTAACTGGTATTAAGTGGTGGTATTAATCCATGCCAAGGAGGGTTGAAGCTGCGTTGCACGCCAAAGGTGGGCCGACTCGTTATTGACAGGTGGTCATAATGTTTTGGCTCTGGAGTATATATTAGTATGTATTTAAAATTATTTTTAATTTTACAAAAGTATTTTAAATACCAAATTACTAATATTATATTTACATCTTGAAAACATTAAGATTAAAAAAAAAAGAAAATATTTAATTAAATAAAATCAATAAATTTAAAACTTTGTATACAATCATATAATTCAAATGGTATATACCATTAATTCAAATTTCATTATTAATCAAATTGACATTTTCTTATCTTCTGCAAGTTTTGTAAAATTTGTGCGTTAAATGATTCATTTAATTAAGCACAATTATCTGAATGCTTAAAATCAAACCTCATTAGAGATAGTGAAAGCGATTTCAATGATATTTTCGGATATTTAACAGAGTGCACCGCCATTAAATGACAGTTGTTGAACACGTTTGTTTATATCCATACTAATTAATTCCGTTTATGCATATTTACAAGCATCCTCAAACTTCCACACGTATGTTTTGATGTGTCGTTCATTGATCAAGTGCTGTTCAAAGCTACATAAATATTCAAGTATGTTTGTTAGGAGAATATTTAACTTTCACCGGTTATCAACAAAATACTTTGTATAAAACTAATGAGTTGATTAGATTTATCTAAATTTAATTTAAAATTTCCATGCAGAGTTTGATGGAATTGATTGTCCGAAGTTTATGAGCCTTATATGTTGTATGCACTTTAATTAAATAAAGAAAATATGTTTATGTATTTATACATAAAATGAAACTTGGATGGAATATGGTTTATGATTTCAATGACAGAATTTTAATTGAAAATTGTATAACAATGGTTAATTATTAAATTTAATTTGTTTATTATATATGTGAAACAAAACAGGCAGAGAATATATGATTTTAACGGCATAATTTTAATTGGAAATTTTATAATGGTAATTAATAAAGAAATAATGTATTTATGAAGAAACCAAGACAAGTATAGAAAATAGTTTATGATTTCAATGGCAGAATTTTAACTGAAGATGTTACAACAATGGTAGTTAATTACTTTAATTTGTTTATTTTATATATGAAACAAAACAGGCGGAGAATTTTAATGACGTAATTTTAACTGAAAATTCTATAATTGTAATTAATTAAGAAATAATAATGTATTTTATAAATTAAAAGATTTTCTTCAGACTCTGGGTTACTTGAGTGTCTGTCATAATTATATATTTTTCTGGTGCGATCCGTCATATGTGGGTGTTTACTGTAACGAGGTTGCAGATGAGCTGGCCAAGGAGGGCAACATTAATAGTTGATGGTGGCTGTGTCTTTTTCTCGGAACTTTCTTCTGGGGTGAAATTAGTTATCAACTCCTCTTGGATAAAGGCCCCCAGTGCATGAGTGGTTTGATTGTAACCGTCCTGGTGCTGCTTTAATTGGGGTTGGAAGCAGATCCGAACAGGCAGCTCTTTCTAGGCTCCGCAGTCATCATCTTCTTGCTCAACGTCATGTGTCAGACCTAAAGATTTATCCTGTTTTCCCGAAATGTAGTTTGACTCAAGCAACTACTGTCCATATCTTGGCTTGCATTGGTTGCCAGAAAAACCAATTGTGCTCCTGTCCTGGAGATGTTTTTCATTATTTGAAAACACACTACTTGAGAACTTGTTCTAGATGTTGCTGACTACTAAGTGGGATAAGAAACAGCAACATAAATTAAACAAAACAGGTATAGAATATAGTTTATAATTTTAATGACAGAATTCTGATTGAAATTAATATAATGATAATGATTAATAAAAAGCTTAATTGTGCATACTATACACAACACAAAACAGGCATAAAATAAGGTTTATATTTTGATGAGCAAATTTTAACAAAAAATATAACGATGATAACTAATTTACCGTATTACAAATTATATTACTAACACCAACTCTTTTACTGTTATAAATCTTATGTGAAATTTTTACGTTTGCTTTCAAATATTCTTAATTGGCTTTAACTTAAATATCATTTAAATTAAGAATTATTATAAACAATAAACGAAAATTTTCCACTTAACCAACAATAATTTTGAGTTATACTATAGCGTTGTTATATAATAGCTATACAATAAATTATATAATAGTTTTATAAATTATAAAATAGCGTCCATGCGTTGTTAATTAGATGGTCTACCCATACACTATTTCTATAACGAAGAATGTATTATCCCTTAAGGTATAGCATCGAGTATAAATATATCTCATATTTGTATCTTTTGGAACACGTATCAAAATTAATTCCAGACTAAAAGAAGTATTTTGGGATATTTTGTATTATTCTAAGGGAAAATCGAATTCCCTGTTGAATTTCTTTCACTACCCGTACTGTGCATCTGGCAACAGTCGTTCTATTGCAATTTCATGTAGCCTTCCAGACATTTGATTCAATGTCATCCAATAAAAAGACGGACTAGGAGCTGAGTGCTATTACTTAGTATTATCTACATTTTCTTTCATTTTTTTAGATAAGTAAAGGTGGGGTCATTTTTTAGAAAAAATGGCTGCGATGTATTGTATTTTGATCTAGAAAGCTCTGTCGATGATCAGGTGGATGATAGTTCTGTTTTTGTGTGTAATCCGAATATATATATAAACCAAAACATGTATATAATTATGAGTTCAATTATCTTAATTATGTATTTTATGTACAAAACAAAAGAGCCATAAAATAAAGTTTAAATTTAATGAGTAAATTTCTCATTTTTTTTAATTCTAACAATGCGTATTTTTA
The DNA here is from genome assembly GCA_021605075.1 of Caerostris darwini. NCBI lineage: Eukaryota > Metazoa > Arthropoda > Arachnida > Araneae > Araneidae > Caerostris > Caerostris darwini. Next base: position 19,593 of record BPLQ01009516.1, on the reverse strand, counting down.
AGGTTTGTAAAATAAAAAGTTACTCTAAAACAAACTGTACTTTTTAAAAAAATATTTTATCCTTTATGATAAAAAAAAAAATAGTTTAGTTTTACGTTTTATTATTTTATGTTACTTCATTCTAAAAGATTGCAAAGGTATAATTTCAAATATAAATATATATCATATATGTACCTTTTTGGAAAACCAGGAACAAAACACGGATGAAAATTAATTCCAGATTAAAACAAATATTTCGGAATATTTCGTAGTATTCTAAGAAATAATACGCAAAAAAATCGAATTCCCACGTGAATTTTTCATACTCTTTGTATCATGCATCTGGCAACAGTTATTCGATTTCAATTTCATGTAGTTTAACAGGCATTTGACTCGATGTTCTCCAGTAAAAAAAACATACTAGAAACTTGAGTCATATTTATTGCTTAGTATTATCTATATTTTTTTTACTTTCTGTTGTTATTTTTTTAATAAGTAGAGTTGAAGATGTCTAGAAATAATAGCTGCGATATATCGTATTATGATCCAGAAAGCTCTGCCTATGAATCAAAGGATTATAGTTTGATTTCTAATGTGTAATAAAAATGGCTGAATTATATTTTAATTCCTAAATTAAAAAAGGACATAAACTAATTGATCATAGTTGCCCTAAAGTAAATTTTCAAGTTTTGTAAAATAAAATGTTGATCTAAAACAAATTGCATTTTATTAAAAAAGGTTTAGCCTTTATGATAAAAAAATAGTTTAGTTTTACGTTCGATTATTTTATGTGTACTTCATTTTAAAAGATTGTAAACAACATAATAAAGAGATGACTTCTATAAAATGAAGAGACAGATTTAATATAATTTTAGCAGTCGAAAGTGAAGTCCTTAGAAAAGAGAAAGAGATATTTTTGATTTTATAATGGCATATATAGCGCTTAAATAAATTGTGAAACTATAAAAAAATTCATAAAATGTGAAATAAATAATTTAATAAAGCATGACAAAGATTTATTGAAGAATGAAAAAAATATGGCTAAAAGTTTATTAATGTTAGTCTATGCAATGTTAAGGTATCTATATTTTGTACTTTTTCTAGTAAAATGAAAATTTTAAAATTACTTAACGTCACAAATAATTTGATAGAGGAAGTAGTGAAATCATTACGTAATAAGAAACTGAAATATACATTATTTTTTCTCTAACCTTAATAGTACTAATTTAAAATTAAAGGAATAATTCTTTTTTTTTTCTAAATAAAATAAATGAATTTTTTTTTTGTAGCAAAAATTATTTTAAATATCAGACTTGTAACCAGTGAAAAAATGTGAATGAAATCATAAGGATATGTGAATGAAATGACAAGGATATATGAATAAAATGACAAGGATACAGTTCTCTTTGAAAGAGTACGATGGATTCGATGGTCTGAATTATGTACAAGTTAATACTGTTGAAAATAAATACCCATATATAATATAGTGAAAACATGTGAATGAAATCATAAGGATATGTGAATGAAACGACAAGGATATGTGAATAAAATGACAAGGATACAATTATCTTTTATGATGGAGTCGATGGTCTGAATTATGTACAAGTTAATAGTGTTGAAAATAAATACACATATATAATATAGTGAAAACATGTGAATGAAATCATAAGGATATGTGAATGAAACGACAAGGATATGTGAATAAAATGACAAGGATACAATTCTCTTTGAAAGAGTACGATGGAGTCGATGGTCTGAATTATGTACAAGTTAATAGTGTTGAAAATAAATACACATATATAATATAGTGAAAACATGTGAATGAAATGACAAGGATATGTGAATAAAATGACAAGGATATGTGAATAAAATGACAAGGATACAATTCTCTTTGAAAGAGTATGATGGAGTCGATGGTCTGAATTATGTACAAGTTAATAGTGTTGAAAATAAATACACATATATAATGTATTTATCACTAATTATTTATCATGTAATGAAATATAGAAGTCGATGGTCTGAATTATGCACAAGTTACTAATGTTGAAAATAGATTTTCAATGTATTTATTACTAATTATTCACCATGCAATAAATTGTAGAATTCGATTGTCTGAATTATGTCCAAGTTAATAGCATCGAAAACAGATACTCATACGTAATATATTTATTACTAATTATTTATGTAATAAATTATAGAAGTTGATGGTCTGAATTATGTAAAAGATAATAGCGTTGACATTAGAAATACATATTGTATTTATTACTAATTATTTATCATGTAAGAAATTATGGAAGTCGACAGTCTAATTTAAGTTAATAGCATTGAAAATAGATACTTGTATTTATTACTAATTATTTATCATTATAAATTATAGAAGTCGATGGTCTGAATTAAGTTAATAGCGTTGGAAATAGATAAATATATACAATGTATTTATTACTAATTATTTATTATGTAATAAATAATATATTTTTTCTGATGAGCTATTTGAGTATTGTTGGTATATGTATGCAATATATTGAAGAAAAAACGTTTAATTACATTCTGGTGACGCTTATTTCATTATGTTACTAGTAAAATATTAAAAATTGGGACTTCTATATATTTTTATTTATATAAAATTGAGTTTATTGAGTTATGAATTATTTTTGAATATTTCTGTGATAAAACTTATTGCATTAGGTTAAATATTTATTCTTTTCAAAACCCACTTTGTTCATAAAATGAACTTGTAAATATATTTTTCATCGAGTTCCTTGAAATGTAAAAATAAATCATTTCCTGCTCTCCGATTTTTTTGCGAACCATTTGTGTCAATTCCCTTCTTTCCTTTTAAAGTTAAGGTTACGATTCCGCAGTCCTTTTCAGACTAACTCAAAGGCAATCTTGAATCTCGAATTGATGTGGAAGTCCTCCTCAAACTTCCATAAAACTTTTCTTAAAAAACCCCCAACAAAAATAACTTGTAAAGGGGGAGGGAAACCACTCTCTGCCCCCCCCCTCCCAATGAAAAACTTTCGTGATCATAAATAATTTATCCTGCTTCAATGCAAATGTGAGTTTGATCGAAAAATCTCTCAAAAAGCGTTTTCACAAAATGAATAACGAGCTTCCTTTTTAATGTTTAAGGGAAAGGTAATTTTTTATTTCATCATCTTCTTCTTCTTCTTTTTCATTTGCTATTTACGACCAAAGTCGTCCCTCTAGCAGAGTTCCTTAAGAATTACACAATGTTCCTTGCCGCACAAGTCCAATCCCCCCCCCCTACCCCCAAACTTACTTCTCATTCCCTTTCAATGAGTTGCAAGAGAGGGGGGGGATGGGGCAAAGAAGATGGGGTTCCATCCCGAATTAGAGATCTTCATTAGCAATGGCGACCGACATCAAGAGATGCTCCCTGAAGGATCCTAATGAAGCTTCGGCACACTGTTAGAGAGCCCAAAGAAAGGGATAGCGATCCCTTGCCTTAATCAACGACACGTAACGAGATCTGCCTTATTTCTTCTTCTTTTTTTTTTTTTGCAGCCACCAACTCTTTTAAATAGCCACGCTCTTAACATAGAGAGGGTCATCTGTAGATAGCTGGTTGAATACTGGAAAGAGGACTTAAGAAGTGTTGGGAAACAAATTCCAGGTAACAAATATAGTTTATTTATTGAGCAAAATCATTTTTTGTTTATTGCAAGCATTGACTAGTTTATTTTGAAATATCTTCTTTTTCATTTCATCCCCCAATCCCTCTTTTTGCATGATCATTTTTTCTAAAGATATCTTTTCTTGTGTGGAATTACAGAGCTAAAAGAAAGGGATAGCGATTCCTTGCCTTAATCAACGACACGCAACGAGATCTGCCTTATTTCTTCTTTTTTTTTTTCTGCAGCCACCAACTCTTTTAAATAGCCATGCTCTTCACATAGAGAGGGGCATTTGTAGATAGCTAGTTGAAGGTTGGAAAGAGGACTTAAGAAGTGTTGGGAAACAACTTCGCTGTAAACTAAATTTACTACACATTGTTTGTTGCAATCATTGACTAGTTTATTTTGAAATATATTCTTTTTCCCTTCCTCTTCCACCCTTTTTTTGTAGCATCATTTTTAAGGAGATACCTTTATTTCTCTGGCATTTTTGTTGGTACAAAGATAAAAAAAAATATTTGCAAATCTATGTTTGGATTTAAAAGCATTAAATTTCAAAAAAAAAATCAAATATCAGGTATTTTGATATGAGAATATTAATCGTTAAAACAAAAATTAAATAGTCTATTCAGCCTTATCTACAATACATCAAAGTTGTAGATTTAAGATTGTATAATTTATCAGAATATTATAACTCTCCAGATGTAGGAACCAGGTAGATGGCCTTGTTCCACCACTGGACTATCGCGCCAATAAAGAAGAAAGAAGAAGAAGGAGATGTGGGAGCCAATTCTGTCTACTAGATGCATCAAAGGTTGTAATTGCAGTTCTTAACAAGTGTTTCAAGCTTTCCAGCCCTGGAAGCCCAGTAAAGTTGTAATAAAATAGAGCGCGGCCCCTTATTGTAAAGGAACAGAAAGATAGGGAAAACATCTCCCTTCTTTTTCGTACTAAAGTTAGAGCTATATGACCTCTTGGCTTCTTTCTTGACACAATTATTTAGAACACTTTAGCATGTTACAAAGCTTCTCTAAAAATTCCAAGAAATGTCTGAAATTCTTATCAGGTCTAACGTTTATTTAACTATGTACTTACAAAAGATAAACATTGAAAAGAAACGCTATTTTGTTTATAACTCTGATCATTTTGTGTAAAATATAATAATATTTATACAAAAAGTTATATATAAATAAGCATTTATACAAAAATTTGATATAAATAAATAATTTTTGATATAAAATATTACCGAATAAAATTTATTAATAGAATTTAAATGACAAACATTCAGAAAAATTAAATTAACATTTATTTACAATAAAAAAAATGAACAATTTCTTTTGAAAATCGTTATATGATAGTTGACTTGCTTTCTTCTTTCGCAACAACGGTATAGAGTAGTATGTTAGCAAAATATGGAATCGCATATGTTAAACTACAAAAATCTGAAATACGCTACTCTGCTCTATTTTGAGCCCCACGGTAATTGAGTCTACGCTATTTTACAACATAAGATAATAGAGAGTTTTTGCATACCGTATTTTGGACGTCCGTTAGCTTTTTCTGCCTAGCGCGCATGCTCATAGGAAACATTATTACAAATACACACGCGCAATTTCCTATGAGCATGCGCGCTAGGCAGAAAAAGCTAACGGACGTCCAAAATACGGTATGCAAAAACTCTCTAATCTCTTTTTTTCCTCTGTAAAAACAAAGTGACCAGTCCCGTACAAATGAATGGTAGAGTTACTAGGAAAATGGCCAACCATCACGTTACTATTGGCAGTGGACAGTGGGTTGTGACAGTGCAAGTCACAGGTATGATCACGTAAGGATTATGTTGGCCCCTAAGTGGCAACCGAGATGCGCGATCTATTTTATTACTACTCTATGGGAAACCCTAGAATTGATAAAACATGATCATTTCCCAGAACGGATAAAGATTTGAATATGGGAGCGTCAGAAGTTTCAATAATTTTAAAAGTAAGACTGCATTAGATTTAAGATTAGGGAAGTATATAAAAATTTACATATTTTTCTGGAGAATAGATAAGGAACATTTTGTATTAGCATCAGGGTTATATTTATATATGATAACAAGAACAATGAAATACATATATAGTTATATACTACATATTACTAAATACATATGCATACTATATATGCATTTACATATAAGTAAAACTATATATGTATTTACATATAAGTAAAACTATATATGTATTTACATATAAGTAAAACTATATATGTAAATACATATATAGTTATGATAACAACAACAATGCAATACATGAAATACAAATGTATTTCATTGTTGTTGTAGGTATCATAACAATTAAGAAAAAATTTGGTAGAATTATGTAATATCTATTGCTCAGTATTGAATTCTAAAAGAAGACCATTCAAAAATGCAAAATGTGATATTCTACTGTTTTTTAATTGTTCGTCACACAGAACTAATAGTATTATTTAATTTCTTTTTAATAGTTATTTGTTTTTTTAGGATTTAGCAAATTTCACTACATATTAAAATATTTTAATATGCATGATTAAATGTAATTATTTTGTTTATTTTAATATTTATTTAATATGATCCTATATTTCTTTATAATTTGTTCTTAAAAAAAATTTTAAAAAAATCATTCACATATAAATCCTCTTATGACCATTTATTAATCTTGATTTAATTGATTAATTTATTAAAATAATTAATTGATTAAATTCGGTAACTATCTATGTTGCATAACCTTACAGAATATGTTTAATCAGACCAGAAAGGAATAAAATCTTAACAGATGTTATAAACACAAAATAAATTTTAATTGAATTCACGATATGTGTTTTAGTTTGTAATCATCTTAATAAGAATGAAATACGTTATTAAGAAAAATATCCATTAAATAAAAATGTATAGAGACTATCTACCAAAATCACTCATTTTAAAACTGATACACATTTCACTGAAAAAGAATATTATCATTAAATCTAAATATGGCGCAACAAAACTTAATGGCTAACTATGCAAATACTTTTATGACACTTTTCCTGATAGCAAACCAACACAAAATCTTTCAAGCTAAAAAAAATAATGGAAATTCTCTTTCACTCTTAAAAATAAAAAGTTAACACTTTCCTTGCAAGTTCAATATAAATCCATCTCAATTATTTCTTAGTCAAGATAACTGTTTTTACTCTTAAATTCTATAAAACTTTGGTATCTTTCCTAATCTCACTTTAGAGTCTTCATCAAATTTTTCACTTAATCCAATTAATTTGTTTGACAGCATTTAAATTTGATAAACATAATTAAATTTTTAAGAAACGAATTAGTATATACTAAAAGGTTTAAAAATAGTTTGTCCATGGAAAATTAAATTTCCTTTATAGTAAAACTTTTATGGTGTAATCTTCTGTTTTACTTTTATCATTATTTTAAATTTTATTATAACAGAGGAATTTTCTCAATACATAATAAAGTTTTCATTTTTTTTAGTAATTTACTTACTGCTTCTTGACTGTCAATGTTTACTATAATTTGTTGGACAGAAGATTTTTTAAAAACAATTTCTTGAGCAGCCTTTGTTCTGTTGTCTTATACCACTTTTGAAAAACCTTCCTTTTAAATGTGTACAAATTGAATAAATGGTTTGGTGGATAAGATAGTAAGCTTACAGACTTCCATTGTGATTTAGTGCAGCTCCACTAAAGAATAATTATGCAGTATTCCTCTTTTAAAAGTTCTTTAAATCGCCTCCAAAGCCATATTTTACAGAATTAACTTACGCAGCCTTAGAGTATGAAAGAACTGACTCTTGGAAAAAAACAGTAATGTATTTACTGCTGAAATTAGGAGAGCATTATTTATAATCTATTTTCGAAGTCCATGTTTGAGCCTTTTGTAAAAGAATGCATTTTGTCCAATTAAAACAATTTACTGTGGAGCTATTGAATGTCATTCTATCTTGATTTATGGGTATTTCTGAACACCTATGATACCTATTATTTGTCTTTGGTGTATTAAGTAAAGCCTGTAAATTATTAATGGCTCTTAACCTGCCCATTTTTCACACCTGTGAAAATAATTCTTCGATGGTGAATAGAAGGATTATGCATAAATAAAAATCTTTAAAATATATTAAAATTTCTAAGGATTTCCTGTTTCCGACAAATACGCCTTTCCCATTGAGAATTTCTTGTAAACCTGCAGATTATTCAAATATGTTGTTTTTGAACAGTAAACTATTTTCGCATGCAATATTCATAATGAAAGTTGAAATCGAATATTAATCACGACAATGCATTAAAATATAATAAAAAGGAAATAATATTATACTTAAAACATAAAGGGAATTATAAGTTGGGAATATATGGAGTACTTAAATGGTATTGAATTTTTTGAAGAAATATCTGTTTATTTTATAACATAAAAAATGAAAATTGTTAACTTTTAAATCAGAAAAAAATGAAATTACTACTCAGTCTATAATTATTAATTTCTGTCCGTAATTAATTTTGAAAAATTATTTAATTTCGCAATTAAATTTAACAGTATATATCACAAATCTAATAACAATATTCAATAGATACTCTAATTCAATTCATTTCTAATCATAGATATCAAATTTAATTTAATTTGTTACTTTCATGCAAAGTGGAAGTACACTTATTGTTAAAATAAAACCAAGAGAATGATATCAATATAAGATTATTATCAAATGCTATAGATTCAAAATGATATATGCAGTCACATTGAAAAATTTCGAAATCTGCAAGTATTGTTTGTAAATTACTATTATTTGGTAATGCATTTGATTTAAAATTTTTAAATGTTTAATGAAAATTAATTGAATTTTTATTTGAAGAAATTTAATTTCAAACTTAATTTAAAATATGTTAGTGTCAAAATATCAGTTAAAAAATCAAAAAAGCACGTTTGTCACTTTTAAATGTTGCCTAAAACTCAATACTTATTAATAGTGGACAAAATTCTATAGAGCAATAAAATTTTATAGAATATGCAGTATTTTTAACGTCAGATTGCATGCTAGTATTTTTTTATTATTTCTCATATAATAATATTTTAAAAAAATATCCGAATATTGTATCCATCAACAATCCTTCCTCATTAACATCATTTAAATTTTATAGATGGCAAATGATTCATTAAAACCTTAAGCATCCTAAATAATCAAATGACAAAACATTGACCAAAACAGGTTCTTCAACAATTATCAATAATTTCTTGAATAGATAGCTTTCTTTTTGGGACACAATTTGTCACCAAGATTTATTACCAAAGGAACTCAATTTTCTGGCCTCAACACAATTTCCACACAACACTTAAAATTAATTATTAAAACATATACACATCGTCCGCTACGTCCATTGCATTTCAACACCATTGGATTGATTATGCCGATCCCTGTTCTAGCAGCGAGTTCTGACATGGTACATGGAGAGAGGTTGTGGTCCATAATAGCCCTTCATAACATGCAGATAGAAGGGCGTAACATTTTTCATGCAGTCACGCCATTTGACAGTTAAATGAACGACTGTCATCAGAGCACGCGGAGAAGATAAAAATATTAGATTCTATAAATGAACGACGACTTCGGCATATTCGAAGGTGAGAAGGTCTTTTTAATGTCACTTGTAACAAAAAGGACGTTTGTTTCCAATTCGTTTATTTTAAGGAAAAGAAATGTGGATTATGATGAATTGATTTGCTATTCAAAGAAAGTCTCCCACGAAGCATTGGGATATGGAAATTAAGAGTGAATCCAGGAAAATATTGATGATTTATTATGATTGATCTTCATTAAGAGCTAGTGTCCGAGGTTAGCGCTATTCATCTATGTCATGTCCAATATATTGCATTAAATTAAGATGTAAAATTAATTCGTGCAATTGTCTCTTATCAGAAGAATTGAGGTTGACAACTACTTCGTGCCATACAATTGCTATTAGACTTTTATATTAAGCATGTGTCATTTTAGTTGAAATGTAAAAAGTATTCTTTAAGTTTGAATTTATCGAATGCTGTAAGGAAAAAAGAGAAAGAGAAGTTTCTTTTTATGTTTTATTGGGAAACAGTGCAGTTGAAGTACGTTCAATTCTTGAGAAGTTTACCAAAAAACATGTGCCAGCTGAGAAAACTTCTTAAGAATGATTTTAACCAGAGACAGACTAGGCCAGACTAAGACAGATCAAAGAATTTATTGACCAAAGACAGTAATTCTGATATAAAAAGGTCGAGGCCACATTGATTAGTCAAAGACAAATCATGAGCTACCATAACCTCGTGAAACATTTGCTGGTGCAAATTAAGGTCTTTTAATGTCACTTGTAACAAAAAGGACGTTTGTTTCCGATTCGTTTATTTGAAGGAAAAGAAATGTGGATGATGATGAATTGATTAGATATTCAAAGAAGTCTTCAAAGCATTGGAATATGGAAATTAAGAGTGAATCCATGAAAATATTGATGATTTATTATGATTAATCTTCATTAAGTGTTAGTGTCCGAGGGTAGCGTTATTCATCTATGTCATGTCCAATATATTGCATTAAATTAAGATATAAAATTAATTCGTGGAATTGTCTATTATCAGAAGAATTGAGGTTGACAACTACTTCATGCCATACAATTGCTATTAGACTTTTATGTTAAGCATGTGTCATTTTAGTTGAAATGTAAAAAGTATTTTTTTAATGTTTGAATTTATCGAATGCTGTAATGAAAAAAGAAAAGGGGAAGTTTATTTTTATGTTTTATTGGGAAATAGTGCAGTTGAAGTACGTTGAATACTTGAGATGTTTACCAAAAACATGCGCCAGCTGAAAGAACTTGTTAAGACAGACTAGGACAGACTAAGACATACTAAAGAATTTATTGACCAAAGACAGTAATTCTGTTTTAAAAAGTCAAGATCACATTGATCAGTCAAAGAAAACTCATGAGCTACTATAACCTGGTGAAACACTTGCTGGTGCAAATTAAGGTCTTTTAATATCACTTGTAACAAAAAGGACGATTGTTTCCAATTCGTTTATTTAAGGAAAATAAATGTGGATGATGAGGAATTGATTTGATATTCAAAGAAACTCTCCCATGTAACATTACGAAATGGAAATTAAGAGTGAATCCATGAAAATGTTGATGATTCATTATGATTAATCTTGATTAAGCGTTAGTGTCCGAAGTTAGCGTTATTCATCTATGTCATGTACAATATAATGCATTAAATTAAGCTATAAATTTAATTCGTGCAGTTTTCTATAATTGTCTATTTTCAGAAGAATTAACATAACAACTACTTCATATCATGCATTTGTTATTAGACTTTTATGTTAAGCATGTGTCATTTAAGCTGATCTGCAAAAAGCATATTTTTCTAGCATTTAACATATCGAATTTTGTAATGAAAAAAGAAAAAGGAAGTTTCTTTCTATGTTTTATTGGTAAACAGTGCAGTTGAAGTACGTTGAATTCTTGAGAAGTTTATCAAAAACATGCACCAACTGAAAGAACTTGTTAAAAATGACTTTAACCAAGGACAGACTAAGACAGACTTAGACAGACCAAAGAATGACTTGACCAAAGATTTTGGTAATTTTGATTTAAAAACCAAAAGAGCATTGGTCTGTCAAATAAAAAAAATAAGCAGCTAAAACCTGGTAAACAATTGCTGATGTAAATTATTGACTGAAATTGATACATTTAAGATGAGCATTGAAAGAAAAACATCAGAATATCAACGACATTACAAAGTCATTTTAACATAGGAATATTCGTCCACATATTGAAACGCATTTTAAATGCAAATAAATATTATTGCACTATTACGCATTATTATATTATTACTATATAATGTATTATTATAATGATTATATAATGTAAATTTTCGACTGTAACTTACTCATTTAAGACGAGCATTGAAAAAAAAATTAGAATACAAACGACACAACAAAGCCATTTTAACATAGAAATACTTGTCCACGTGTTGCGAAACATATAAAAACTATTTGGAAACAGTGGCGGAATTAGCCTTAGGCCTGCGGGGGCCCAGGCCTAGGACGGTAAATTTTTAGAAGCGCCAAACTTTTCGAGCGCAAAAATTTGAAATCGATTTTGTTTTTATCAACTGTAAGACCGAATTTTACTGTCTCCTTTCTTGCTTTGACAGACTCAAGATGTCAATATTTAAAGGGTAGAATTATTTTTTAAAATAATTAATCGTCTAAGTAGTAAAATTTAAAATATCTAACGAATAGGTACTAAAAAAATTCGTTAAGTATAGCATTTATCTATTGACGTTAGATTTTTCATAAATTTTTCTTAAAAAATCTAAATGTAGCGTTTATTTGCTCGTCATTTTACCTATATATATATAATTTATGCCTAAATTCAATACCTAAATTTAATTCGAATCCATTATTGCTAGTCGTATTACTATTATTATTATTATATATAATGACGTCAAATTAACTGGGGCCTAGGGCGCCATCGGACCTAAATCCGTCACTGCTTGGAAATGCTACGACGGAAAGTCTTCCATAACCCGCTCTATTTTACAAACATTCTCACTTATGATTTGATTTATTTCGATCGATAACAGATGGCTTTTCAGTAGCACGACATGTTTTCTTTTAGGAAGTCCAAAATTAGCTTGATTTCAGGGATAGCCTCAAAATACGAGTCACATTTTCGATGTTGAATTCGTCTTTTAACGATGAGAAAAATAACGATCTACGACAATCTACACTGAAGTGACAAAAGTCATGGGATACCTCTTAATATCGTGTCGGCCCTCCTTTCGCCCGGCGAAGTGTAGCAACTCGACGTGGCATGGACTCAACAAGTCGTTGGAAGTCTTCTGCAGGAATATTGAGCCATGCTGTCTCGATAGACGTCCATAATTGTGAAAGCGTTGATGGTGCAGGATTTTGGGCACGAACAGACCTCTAAACGATGATGTCTCATAAATTCGATGGGACTCATGTCGGGTGATCTAGGTGGCCAGATCATTCGTTGGAATTGTCCAGAATGTTCTAAAAACCAATCGCGAACAGTTGTGGCCCGGTGACACGGCGCATTGTCATCCATAAAAATCCCATCGTTGTTTGGGTACATGAAGTCCATGAATGGCTGCAAGTGATCTCCAAAGTAGCTGAACACAAGCATTTCCAGTCAATGTTCGGTCCAGTCGCATTTAGGACCAAGTCCATTGAAAAAACAGCCCACACCATTACGGAGCCACCACCAGCTTGAACAGTGCCTTTTGCTGACAGTTTGGGCCAATGGCTTCGTGGGGTCTGCGCCACACTCGAACTCTACCATCAGCTCTTACCAACTGAAATCGTGAGTCATCGGACCAGGCCACAGTTTTCCATTCATCTAACCAACCGATATGCTCACGTGCCCACGATTAGTCGCTGCAAGCGATGTCGTTCTGTCAGTAAAGGCACTCGATTCGGTCTTCTGTTGGAATAGCCCAAGAAAGCCAAATTTCTCCGCGCAGTTCTAACAGACAAGTCCCTTGTAAGATCCAAATTGATTTCTGCGGTTGTTTGACGCAGTGTTGCTATCTGTTAGAATTTACGACTCTTTGCAGACGTCGCCGGTCTCGGTCGTTAAGTGCAGGCGGTCGACCACTGCGCTGTCCATGGTGGGATGTTATGCCTGAAATTTCATACTCTCGGCACACATTGACACAGTGATCTGGGAATGTTGAATTCCCTAACGATTTCGGAAATGGCATGACCCATGCGTCTAGCTCCAACAAACATTCCGCGTTCAAAGTCTGTTAATTCCGTCGTGGCTTGTCATTATCACGAAATGTTTTCTTTTCACATGAATAAAATTGAACAGAAATGAAAGCTCAAAATACGAGTCACATTTTCATGTTGAATTCTCTTTTAACGATGCCATCTGAAAATTTGCATATTGCTATCCCATGACTTTTGTCACTTCAGTGTATGATTGATGTATTAACTTTTTAATGAAATAAATGTCTTTGTTGGAGGAAAAAAAAGTACGAATTAAACCTAATGTCTAATATTTATTATTTTTAATTTCATATTTCAAGATAGTAGTAAGTGTACACCTAAAAATATGTAATATATTATTATGAAGAGTTGAAATATTAATCGATACCATGTTGAATATTTCTATTATAATTATCATCATTTTGATAATGCAAGTACTGCAATTTCTTGTGCTCAGTTCCCTCAGGTTTTGGTTTCTTGTCCCGGAGGGACCATGGATGTTTGCAGTGGTTCGGAACCCACTTTAAACCTTAGATGCCTGTCTAATATAACTACTACTACACCGCACTACATCGCTGTGCCCAGAGCTGAGTTGGTCCATTACAGTTTGGGAATTATATGTGTGAAAAAAAAAATTGGTCTCCGTGACGCTCTACAGTCATATGAGTCAGGCTTTAAGTGGATTCCGAACCAATACAAACATCCATGGTACCACCGGGACTCGAACCGAAACATGTGGTTCCGAGCGCCTGAGCGCTAGTCACTGGGCCATCAGGCCCCATGGGTATAATAAAACTATAGAGAGTTGGGAATAGGACCCCCTATCACGTGAAAAGAAAACATCTCCTGTCTCGAAATATCCCAGTAAGCAGACGGTCTTGGCGCACAATGGGCTGTTGCGGCAAGGAAGAAGATCAAAGAGTAGAAATACTGCAATAAAAGTGTGTGATAGCAGAATAAAGCTCGGAATGTTTCGAAATTTGATAATGATCTCCTTTGATGATAACTGATCTCCATTAATTTGAATGATAATTGATCTCCAATTATTGATATTCATTGAGCATTAGTATTATAGATTAACATTAAACATTTTCGCCATAGTTTAATATTTTGTAATATTTCTTACTTTCACCTTAAAAGATTTATGTTATCGTAAATTTCATCTACTATTTTCCCTTTTTAAGCTTTTGCTGATTGTTCATCGTTGCATTCATAAAGATGATTCGTTCAGCAAGCATTCGTAACTATGATTAGTTCAGTAAACATTTGTAACGATTATTCGTTCAGTATGCATTCGAAAAATATTCATTTTAAATTTTATATTCATATAAAATTTCATTTATATACAAATAATAAAATTTGTAATTTATGTTCTGATTTAAAAATGCATTTCTTATGAACTTGAAACAGCTGAACATATCAAATAATATTATTATCATTACTTTTTTATTATTTGATGTTTCATGAAAGAAAGCTGTTAAAATCATTAGGCCCTTTATTACCATTTTTCTTTAAAAAAATAGCTTATTGCGGAGAATACCATTAGTCTCCATTTTTGTTAAGTAGCCACAAAGTACAAAAAATGCTTCAATGGGAGCTTTCGCTTATGACATCATATTAGACGAAAATGGTCTTTTAAAAGATTTTAGAAGTAATATAAAAATATGAAAGAACATATTATGAAATAATTTATTAAAAAAAAATTAACTGTTGCAAGTGAAACTAAAAGGATAAAAACTAAATTTTATTATGCTTTATAATGGTGAAAAATTCCTTAATAATAGATTTTATTTTAAAATAATGTAGACAGGTAGATAAATTTGTATTTATCTGTCGAAAATTATGCATGTTTTTTATATTTTGTAATTTGAAAAATATATTAATTTTATTATAATATTTTATGTTAAAAAAAAGATGAAAAGAAAATATATTTTGTATTATTTAGACGACGTTAAATAAAAGTAAGTTTAATAAATAAGCTTAATAATAATGAAAGTTAATAATAATGGAAATTTAATAATAATTTTATTAAATAGAAGGTTTACAAAAATACATTTTTAATATGAGAAGAAAATACTTAATTTATAATAATGCAGTAAATCCAAACAATGATTAAAGTAGATATATAATTAAAAATGTCCCAATGCAAATTCTGTCCAATTATTAATTATATTTATTATGGAAATGTAAAAAAGTACCATAAATTTGTGCTAATTAAAAATTCTATATTCTATTTTTTTCAGATAGTTTAAACAAATGCTTTTTATTTTAATTTAAATATTCTTTTACTAATTACATTCTTTCAAATATAGTAGAAAAAAATGCAAATAAAAGCAATAAAAGTAATATAATTAATTGAAAGCAACTCATTGCGAGCGATAAATTAATTAGTAAATAAAATCAAAATTGCCATTACGAAATTTATTGAAATTTTAAATTACATTACCATATCAAATGAAATTCTTTAAATTAAAATGAAGAAACAATGTTAAGTAGTTTAATATGTGATTTCAAAACAGCTATGTAATAAATAACACAAAAATATTTCATTCCATTAATTTTTTTAAAAAATTCGATTTAAAATCCAATGTTTATTTTAAATCAGTAGTTAAATCTGCAAACTAAAACAACAACAAAAAAATAACTGTTATTAGCCTCTAAAATAGAGTAATCAATTAATTTTCAAGGAGATATTTCAAAGAGAGTTTATTCCCCCCAAATTTCCATTTCAATATAGCGATGAATAAAAACATATCGCATTGAAATCATAATGGATCCTTTTTGTCACAAAAATTAATTTCTTTTCTTAAGACTAATTTAATTATCTTTCATTAATATTTATTAATTTCTTTTAATTTGTGATTTTCTAATAGAAAATGCAAATTACTGTTAATAAGTTTTATTGAAAGCATCAAATTAATTGGAATTAATTGAAATGAACCTTTGTTTTGTCACTGATTGAATGTAAGTAAATCCTGTAATTAAATATCATTTCTGATTACCTTTTAAATCATTAAAAAAAAGCATATGAATGTAGTAAAAAAAATGTTTGGATTGTTATAGTGAATTTTGTGACGCTAATTGCAGCGTAGTAATTAATCATTCGGTATTTGAAATTAAATATATATTGTTACATGTATATATAATTTTTTGTTGTAGAGTATAATTTTTTTTTCATGTATTGAAATAGAATTTTTGTGGATTATTGGGACTTATAGCCATTTTGATATTCGAATCTTAGAATGTAAGAGTTGTTTAATTTTTCCTTGAAGTGTATGCTTTATAATTTATTTTTAATTGTTAATTTAAGCTACATATAATTTTAAATTTATAAAAAAAATTCTTAAATATCAATTTTAAACAACGACTCCTTTATAAAAATTTCTTACTACAACAGGAATTTAAAAACTTTACAGAAAAACAGTTTAGAAAGGACACATTTTAGTTTCTTTTAACTTGAAATAAAACACTAAAACGCATGAACAAATAATTCGAATATTGCTGGAAAAAATTAAAAGACTAGAAAATAATTAAAAAAATACTTCTATAGACGTAGATAGTAAGTTTGTTTATGGATAAGAGAGAGTAAAGTTATATGTGCTATGATGTTTTTGTGAATAAAGATTAATTTAAAAAGGAGGATGAGTCAGTTTGATCCTTAGGTTAAAATGGTTGAGAACCTCTGATTTAGCCATTTAAAGCGGTATCAATATTGGAACAGTTTGGTTTTCCATTAATGTTTGCATAGTACAAAATTATTAACTAGGGATACTTAATGAAGAAATAATTGGACTGGTGAGACACAGCTGCATTGAACCTTTTCAAATACTCATTATTAAAAATTATGAAATTTATTAAAAATTATTTAAGATTTATTAGTGAGTAAGATTTTATGAGGAAAGCATTTTATTAAAAACCTTATCGTTATGTAAGTACCATTTTGTAAAGGAATTCCTTATAATGTTTTGCTATCCAATACCAAGCATTTTTATGTAGAAGGTCATTTACAAGTACTTCTACAGAAACAATTAGCAGAAGCTCCGAAATAGCATATGTAGATTTTCACGCTCTTTTACTTGAATCCAGCGGAAAGAAATTCCAATCTATGGTTTTATTACACCCAAATCCTTCTTAATTCCAGTATAACTTGTTCAGATTCGAACCAAGTTCCCTTTGTCATGAAAACTAACTCGCTAACAACCAAGTTGCCCTGGCCATGATATTATAATGAACCAAATTATACTAAATGAATAAAGTCTAATCTTAAAAAAAAATATTAATATTTTGAATAATTTATTCAATCTAGAATAGAGAAGAGTAAATTTCAAAATAACAAAAATGGCTTAAACATGGGTGATATTGCAAACACAAAAAAACACACAAATTATCACTTTAAGAAAAAAATAATAAACCCTGACTTCATGAAGTTTATAAAATTCCTTTTTTTTTAAAAAAAAGGTCACTAAAAAACTCCAAATATTTATGTCATTTTTATTTCAAAGAATATAGAAGCAAGAACAGCAGCAAAAAAAAAAAAAAAAAGTACAGGAAAACAAAAGTGTCAAAACAACCTCTTACACACTTTTTTTCAAAGTATTCTTCTTTCTTTAAAGTTAAGAAAAACAATCATAAGAAGTTCAAAAAGCGCAAATGCCTGATCATTACCGCCAAAGTAGCGCAAATACACTCATGTCCATAAATTAAGGATAGTTCAGAATCACACCGAAATTTAACTCTTAAATAAAAATTTCACCTGTAGAATTATCACACACATCTTGAAGAAGAATATCGAATTACAGGAAACCACCAGATGGCGCGGATAGTACGTCACAATGACGAGAGTGTAAGAGAGGGGTATATAAGGAATGGTGGCAAAGAAGTAAAATTGTTCACAAGCGCTTTAAAAGCCTTTCAGTGCAATAACCTCATAGTTATGGCACAAAGGAAGCATTTGGATGATTCTTTACGTGGTAGAATTATCGGACGACTGGAATGTGGACGTACCCAGCTGGAAGTATCCGAGGAACTTGGAGCGCCCAGAGTGTCATCTCCAGGCTTTGGCAATGATTCCAAGATGATGGTAATGTGAGTAGACGTTACAGCACAGATCGCCCCCGAGTTACAACGCCCAATGAGGACCGGTATTTAGCAATTACTGCCAAAAGAAACAGACGGAACACAGCATCAGACCTGTCTCGTCAGCTCTCTTCAGCTACCGGTACGGCAGTTTCAAGGCAGACCGTGTACAGACGCTTAGGGCACATTGGTCTATATGCTCGTAGGCCTGTCAGATGAGTTCCACTTACCGCAACTCACTGTCGCCTGCAATTACCCTGGAGTAGAGAGCTTGCATTGTGGACACCGCAACAGTGGTCTGGTGTGATGTTTTCCGATGAGTCCAGGTATAGTTTGCAGTCTGATTCTCGCCGGACTTTCATATGGAGAGCGCCAGGTACCCGTTACCACCAAGAAAACGCCATTGAACGACGGTGGTGCAGGATGGCTCGTTTGGGGAGGAATTATTCTTGGTTCCAGAACTGATCTGCATGTTCAGAGTGTAACGATGACAGGCCACATCTATCGGGATGTCATTCTGGAACAACATGTACTTTTGTTTCGGGGCGCCATGGGTGCTGAATTTCTATTTTTTATGACAATGCCCGAAACATTGTAGACGAATGCCTTCAATTGGCGGATATCACCCATATGGATTGGCCAGCATATTCACCGGACTTGAATCCAATAGAGCATGTGTGTTTCGTTAGGCTGTAACTGCTAAATACCGGTCCTCATTCGGCGTTGTAACTCGGGGGCGACCTGTGCTGTAACATCTACTCACATTACCATAATCTTGGAATCGTTGCCAAAGCCTGGAGATGACACTCTGGGCGATTCCAAGTTCCTTGGATACTTCCAGCTGGGTACGTTCACATTCCAGTCATCCGATAATTCTGCCACGTAAAAAATCATCCAAATGCTTCCTTTGCGCCATAACTATGCGGTTATTGCACTGAAAGGCTTTTAAAGCTCTGGTGAACAATTTTACTTCTTTGCCACCATTCCTTATATACCTCTCTCTTACACTCTCGTCATTGCGACGTACTATACGCGCCATCTGGTGGTTTCCTGTAATTTGCATATTCTTCTTCAAGATGTGTGTGATAATTCTACAGGGGAAATTTTTATTTTAGAGTTCAATTTCTGTGTAATTC
>BPLQ01009515.1:0-13209 GCA_021605075.1 Caerostris darwini | reverse complement strand
TTATAAATGATGAAAATAATTTATCATTTATTAAATAACCTTTTAGATAGTTATTATTTTTTTATAGATTTTATTATTATTATTTTTTTGTATAATTTTTTACCCTGTAGTAATGCTTATAAATTAGCATTTATTTCAGTTTTAATTTATACCTTTGCAATTTTTCGAAAGATAATATATTTAAGTGTCTTTCTTTTCTTTTTCTAATACGGATATAAATTAATTGTTTTACTTGAGTCCCTTCATAAGTAAAATAAATGGAAATTCGCAGTAGCTTTTTGTTTATTAGACAATTTAATGATTGGTTAGTTTAATTTTTATTTCTGGCCCAATAGTATTGTGTACAGATAATCATCAGTCTTATCATTAAAAAAATCATTACGTTACTATTTAGAAAGTAATTTAATAAATGAGGAAATAAATTTATTGCATAATTTCTTACCTTGCAGTAATGTTTATCAATTGGCATTTTCTTCAGTTTTTATAAATGAACTAACCACAAACACTTAATTTATTATTCATGAATAAAAAATTCCCAAAAAGGAAGACCAATTATTTTTTGTTCCAAAAACTCGTTATTTATTCTTTCAAATTTATTTCATCGCCTTCAAAGTAATTCACTTATGTTCACAAAGTATGCACTTATGTCAACGTTTTTCCCAATCCTCAATGCATGCTAAAAAGTCATCGGCAGGCATGGCCTTCCAAGCGCGCTGGGATTCACGTTGAATCTCTTCAATAGACTCAAAACGGTGTGTAAGGAGTGGTCTTTTGAGTTTAGAGAATAGCCGGAAGTCGCACGGTGTGAATACGGTGGTTGTGGAACGATATAGGTTTCATTTTTTGGCGAAAAGGTCTCTAAAAATCAATGCAGTGTTAGATGGCTCATTCAGTGCTTTCGAAACCAATCGAGATTTGACTCGTTAAGAGGCTCAAATTGGAATTGTCCGACCTTTGAAATTGTAAATTGGTCTTACTTTATGGAATTTACTTTCAATTAAAATAAAAAATAAATATCGATAGATATTCCTGTAACGAATATAAAATATTATTATATAGCATTCATAACAAATAATCTTATCATTAAGGAATACATGAATTATAATTATTGATACAAAAGAATCAATTTTTCGATTATAGAAAATGTTTTTTACTCTTTTAATTAACTTATGTATCTTCAGGTGTTCTAGTGCTTGATTTCATAAATTTAAATCTGCAACGTAAAATTAGAAAATTTTAAGGGATAATTGTAAATTAGCATTGATAACTATGCTTTTATACGTGGATTAAAAAAAAAAATCCATGCAAGATTATTTGATTGGTAAAGAATCTTAGATGTAAAGCTCTCCAGAATTTGGGAGTGAGATTAAATTTTGATTTTTAATTATCTGCCAAAGAAAAAAAAAAAGGTTAAAATTATACAGAGCTAATTAATTTATCGGTTTACTTAAACCCTTGTAGATCCGCTTAATTAATTTTTTCAACGATGAACTTGATCAACATACTCAAAATATTAAAGTTTAAAGCTGTTTATTAACTAATGTCATGGATTAATTCAAAAATTGTAAATAGCTTAAAAGGCTAAATTGGTTAACGTAATTATCACTGGCTGTGTACTTAAAAAAAATAATTATTTTCAAAAATTTTTAAACATAATACTTTTTCTTTTTTTGATGTCGACCATTTTTCTTTCTTGAAATTTAATTTTTTTACCGAGATATTTCGCTAAAGAAAAATAACTAAAAAAATAAACTATTCTTTTGAAATTTTAATATTATAAAAATGTGACATTGAGAGTAAAAGAGATAAAAAAAAATTCTAGATGCTTGAAACATGGAATCTGTTAAGAAAATAATTTAGAAAAAAAAATAATAAAATTTTTTTATCGCATGTTTTAAGCCATATAACTCTTTACTGTGTTTCTGAATATGCTACCTCAAAAAAAGAAAAAAAATGTAGTTTAAACTTTTTAACCCTTTTTCTACACAATAAAATCGCCCGAGACTTTTTTAAATTTTTTTATTTTAAAAGAAGCGTACAGTTTTACTCTTTTCAGTTTTAAAGTACAGTTTTTTTTTCCGAAACTCTGAAAAGTTTGGGGAATTTTCTGGACAGGTATCTATTTTTTTATACGGTTTTTCAATGCTTTTCTGAATTCCCACATGTCCGAATTCGTGGTTCTTTTTAAATAATGGTAGTCTAGATCAGGTGATTTTTTAATTAAAAGTTTTTATTGATTGATTAATGATTTTTGAACCAAAAAGTAATTTTTTGGTTTTATTGTTATTCAAAGAAGAGTCCAGTATGTACAGTTACAGTTAATCTTCTTCCTAAAAAAATTGCAAGTTTTAATTTATATCTTCGCAATTTATTCTCAGTGTAAATACGAGAACTAATATATTTAGGTTTTTTTTGTGATACAGATATAAATTAATTAATTATTTTACTTGAGTCTTCGTATAAAATAAATAGAAAACTATTTATTAGACTGTTTACTAGCTTTCTGTTTATTAGACAATTTAATGACTGTTAGTTAGTTTTTATTTTTGTCCTAATAGTAATATGTACAGATAATCACCAGTCCTTCATAGAAAAATCATTATGTTACTATTTATAAAGCAATTTAATAAATCGAGAAATTAAATTTTTACATAATTTCTTACCCTGTAGTAATGCGTAAAGGGCTTGATGGCCAAGTGAGTAGCGTTCGGTATCACAGGGTTTGACTCATTGCGGTACCATGGATATTTTTCGTTATCCACTTTAAATCCACTTTAAAACGTAAGTCCTGGATCTTGTACAATGTACTTAAAATAAAATGATAGAATTATTTTAAAAAATTGTCATACTTTCTTATCCACTAACAATGACGCCTATGGCCTATGAAACCACTAACTATGTTGACTACTTCCACCGACCTGTTTGACCCGTCGAAGTGAGGTTTTCACTGTAGATAGTAAGTAGATTTCCACAAGATACTAATATACAACGTCTTATAACGCCAGTTAATTGGAAACGTGTTTTCTTTAAGTTTACTAAGTTTGTCGGATGACAAATTGAGCTTCCATAGTTTGCAATCCAAATTGTTTAACAATTAACTTGCTTCTATTTTCTTACTTCAATTCGGAAATTACTACCATTGCTGCAATTTCATTTCATACATCGTTTTTCAATTATACAAAATAAATAATCCTGTAATAATAATCCTGTAACGAATATAAAAATTATTTATATAGCATTCGTAACAAATAATTTTACAATTAGGGAATGTATGAATAATAATTATTGATACAAAAGAATCTATTTTTCGATTATAACAAATGACTTACTACCCTTCTAATTAACTAATATATCTTCAGGGGTTCTAAGGCTTACTTTTATAATTTTAAATCTGCAACATAAAAGTAGGAAATTTTAAAGCATAACTGTAAATTAGCATTGATAATTTTGTTTTTGTACGTGGATTAAAAAAAATAAATTTGTAAGAATCTTAGATGTAAAGTACACCAGAATTTTGGTGTGAGATTAAATTTTGATTTTTAGTTATCTGCCAAAGAAAAAGAAAAAAAAGGGTTAAAATTATAAAGAGCTAATTAATTTATCATTTTACTTAAACCCTTGTAGATCCACTTAATTAATTTTTTCAATCATGAACTTAGTCAACATTCACAAAATATTAAAAGTTTAAAGCTAACTAATGTATTAATTATTAACTAAGGTAATGGATTAATTAAAAAACTGTAAATAGCTTAAAAGGCTAAATTGATTAACGTAATTACCACTGAGTGTGTACTCAAAAAAAATAATTATTTTCTGAAATTTTTTAACATAATACTTTTTCTTTTTTTGTTGTCGACGATTTTTTTTTCTTGAAATTTAATTTTTTTACCGAGATATTTCGCTAAAGAAAAATAACTAAAAAAAAAACTATTCTTTTGAAATTTTAATATTATAAAAATGTGACATTGAGAGTGAAAGAGATAAAAAAAAATTCTAGATGCTTGAAACATGGAATCTGTTAAGAAAATAATTTAGAAAAAAAAATAATAAAATTTTTTTATCGCATGTTTTAAGCCATATAATTCTTTACTGTGTTTCTGAATATGCTACCTCAAAAAAAGAAAAAAAATGTAGTTTAAACTTTTTAACCCGTTTTCTACACAATAAAATCGCCCGAGACTTTTTTAAATTTTTTTATTTTAAAAGAAGCGTACAGTTTTACTCTTTTCAGTTTTAAAGTACAGTTTTTTTTCCGAAACTCTGAAAAGTTTGGGGAATTTTCTGGACAGGTATCTATTTTTTTATACGGTTTTTCAATGCTTTTCTGAATTCCCACATGTCCGAATTCGTGGTTCTTTTTAAATAATGGTAGTCTAGATCAGGTGATTTTTTAAATAAAAGTTTTTATTGATTGATTAATGATTTTCGAACCAAAAAGTATTTCTTTTGTTTTATTGTTATTCAAAAAAGAGTCCAGTATGTACGGTTACAGTTAATCTTCTTCCTAAAAAAATTGCAAGTTTTAATTTATATCTTTGCAATTTATTCTCAATGTAAAACGAAAGTTTTTTTTTAAGTTTCTTTTTCTATTTGGATATAAATAAATTAACTATTTTACTTGAGTCACTTTGTTATTATTACTTATTCTCTTTGTTACTTGTCTTAATAATTTTACTTTGAGCTTCCTGTTTATTAGACAATTAATGAAAATTTAATTTATATAAAAATTATTATATAGAATTTATAACAAATAATCTAATAATTACGGCATATATGAATAACAATTATTGATACAAAAGAATCAATTTTTCGATTATAAGAAAATGCCTTTCTACCCTTCTAATTAACTTATATATCTTCAGGGGTTCTAGTGTTTACTTTTATTAATTAATTTATAAATTTAAATCTGTACTATAAAATTAGGAAATTTTAAAGCATAACTGTAAATTAGCATTGATAATTTTGTTTTTGTACGTGGATTAAAAAAAATAAATTTCTAAGAATCTTAGATGTAAAGTACTCCAGAATTTTGGTGTGAGATTAAATTTTGATTTTTAGTTATTTGCCAAAGAAAAAGAAAAAAAAGGGTTAAAATTATAAAGAGCTAATTAATTTATCGGTTTACTTAAGCCCTTGTAGATCCACTTAATTAATTTTTTCAATGATGAACTTAGTCAACATTCTCAAAATATTAAAAGTTTAAAGCTAACTAATGTATTAATTATTAACTAATGTAATGGATTAATTAAAAAACTGTAAATAGCTTAAAAGGCTAAATTGATTAACGTAATTATCACTGAGTGTGTTGTAAAAAAATAATTATTTTTCAGAAAATTTTCAACATAATACTTTTTTTTTTGACGTCGAACATTTCTTTTTCTTTTTTTTTTTGAAATTAAATTTTTTTACCGAGAAATTTCGCTAAAGAAAATTAACTAAAAAAAAAGAACTATTCCTTTGAAATTTTAATATTATAAAAATGTGACATTGAGAGTGAAAAATATAAAAAAAATTCTAGATGCCTGAAACATGGAATCTGTTGAAAAAATAATTTAGAAAAAATAAAAATAATAAAATTTTTGTATCGCATGTTTTAAGCCATATAACTCTTTACTGTGCTTCTGAATATGCTACCTCAAATAAAAAAAGAAAAAAAATGTAGTTTAAAATTTTTAACACGTTTTCTATACAATAAAATTCCCCGAGACTTTTCTAGATTTTTGTTTTCTTTATTTTAAAAGAAGAGTACAGTTTTACTCTTTTCTTTTTTTTTTCAAAATTCTGGAAAGTTTGGAGGATTTTCTAGACAGGTATCTATTTTTTTATACAGTTTTTCAATGCTTTTCTGAATATCCGTATGTCCAAATTCGTGGTTCTTTTTAAAGAATGATAATCTAGATCAGGTGTTTTTTTAATTAAAAATTTTTATTGATTGATTAATGATTTTCAAACCAAAAAGTATTTTAGTAATATTAATTTTTTTGTTTTATCATTATTCAAAAAAAGTCCAGAATGTACGGTTGCAGTTAATCTTCTTCCAAAAAACATTGCAAGTTTTAATTTATATCTTTGAAATTTATTCTCAGTGTAAACGTAAGGCAATATATCTAAGTTTCTTCTTTTCTAATACAGATATAAATAAATTAATTATTTTACTTGAGAATCTGTTCATAAAAAATAGGAAGAAATCTAAAGTTTTCTGCATATTAAAAAATTTAAAGATTGATCAGTTTAATTTTTATTTCTGGCCTAATAATAATGTGCACAGATAATCATCAGTCTTATTATTAAAAAAATCATTAAATTACTATCTATAAAATTTAATAAATGATGAAAATAATTTATCATTTATTAAATAACCTTTTAGATAGTTATTATTTTTTTTATAGATTTTATTATTATTATTTTTTTTATATAATTTTTTACCCTGTAGTAATGCTTATAAATTAGCATTTATTTCAGTTTTAATTTATACCTTTGCAATTTTTCGAAAGATAATATATTTAAGTGTCTTTTTTTCTTTTTCTAATACGGAGATAAATTAATTGTTTTACTTGAGTCCCTTCATAAGTAAAATAAATAGAAATTAGCAGTAGCTTTTTGTTTCTTAGGCAATTTAATGATTGGTTAGTTTAATTTTTATTTCTGGCCCAATAGTAATGTGTACAGATAATCATCAGTCTTATCATTAAAAAAATCATTACGTTACTATTTAGAAAGTAATTTAATAAATGAGGAAATAAATTTATTGCATAATTTCTTACCTTGCAGTAATGTTTATAAATTGGCATTTTCTTCAGTTTTTATAAATGAACTAACCACAAACACTTAATTTATTATTCATGAATAAAAAATTCCCAAAAAGGAAGACCAATTATTTTTTGTTTCAAAAACTCGTTATTTGTTCTTTCAAATTTATTTCATCGCCTTCAAAGTAATTCTCTCCGGACACAATGCACTTATGTCGACGTTTCTCCCAATCCTCAATGCATGCTAAAAAGTCATCGGCAGGCATGGCCTTCCAAGCGCGCTGGGATTCACGTTGAATCTCTTCAATCGACTCAAAACGGTGTGTAAGGAGTGGTCTTTTGAGTTTAGAGAATAGCCGGAAGTCGCACGGTGTGAATACGGTGGTTGTGGAACGATATAGGTTTCATTTTTTGGCGAAAAGGTCTCTAAGAATCAATGCAATGTCAGCTGGCTCATTCAGTGTTTTCGAAACCAATCCAGATTTGACTCGTTTAGAGGCTCAAATTGGAATTGTCCGACCTTTGAAATTGTAAATTGGTCTTACTTTATGGAATTTACTTTCAATTAAAATAAAAAATAAATATCGATAGATATTTATATACCGAATATAAAAAATTATTATATAGCATTCATAACAAATAATCTTATCATTAAGGAATACATTAATAATAATTATTGATACAAAAGAATCCATTTTTCGATTATAGAAAATGTTTTTTACTCTTTTAATTAACTTATGTATCTTCAGGGTTCTAGTGCTTGATTTTATAAATTTAAATCTGTAACGTAAAATTAGAAAATTTTAAGGGATCATTGTAAATTAGCATTGATAACTATGCTTTTATACGTGGATTAAAAAAAAAATCCATGCAAGATTATTTGATTGGTAAAGAATCTTAGATGTAAAGCTCTCCAGAATTTTGGTGTGAGATTAAATTTTGATTTTTAATTATCTG
Source organism: Caerostris darwini (assembly GCA_021605075.1). NCBI lineage: Eukaryota > Metazoa > Arthropoda > Arachnida > Araneae > Araneidae > Caerostris > Caerostris darwini. Next base: position 5,503 of record BPLQ01009515.1, on the reverse strand, counting down.
CCAAAGAAAAAAAAAAGGTTAAAATTATACAGAGCTAATTAATTTATCGGTTTACTTAAACCCTTGTAGATCCGCTTAATTAATTTTTTCAACGATGAACTTGATCAACATACTCAAAATATGAAAGTTTAAAGCTGTTTATTAACTAATGTAATGGATTAGTTCAAAAAACTGTAAATAGCTTAAAAGGCTAAATTGATTAACGTAATTATCACTGAGTGTGTTGTTAAAAAAATTATTATTTTCAGGAAATTTTTAACATAATCCTTTTTTTTTTTTGATGTCGAATTTTTTTTTTTTAAATTTAATTTTTTTACCGAGATATTTCACTAAAGAAAAATAACTGGAAAAAAAAAAAACCTATTCTTTTGAAATTTTAATATTATAAAAATGTGACATTGAGAGAATGAAAGAGATAAAAAATTGTTGATGTCTGAAACATGGAATCTGTTAAGAAAATAATTTAGAGAAAAATTAAAAATAAATTTTTTTTATCTTATGTTTTAAGCCATATAACGCTTTACTGTGTTTCTCATTACGCTACTTAAAAAAAAAAATATAAATAAAAGTAGTTTACATTTTTTAACCCGTTTTCTATACAATAAAATGGCCCGAGACTTTTCTAGAGTTTTTTATTTTAAAAGAAGAGTACAGTTTTACTTTTTTCTTTTTTTTTCTAAAATTCCGGAAAGTTTGGTGAATTTTCTAGACAGGTATGTATTTTTTTATGCGGTTTTTTAATGCTTTTCTGAATTCCCACAGGTCCGAATTAGTGGTTCTTTTTAAATAATGGTAGCGATAGATCAGGTGTTTTTTTAATTAAGAGTTTTTATTGATTGATTAATGATTTTCAAACTAAAAAATAATTTTTTTTCTTTCAAAAACTGTCCAGTATGTACAGTTAGAGTTAATCTTCTGTCTAAAAAAAATTGCAAATTTTAATTTATATCTTTGCAATTTATTCTCAGTGTAAAACGAAAAGTAATATATTTAAGTTTCTTTGTCAAGTACGGATATAAATTGATTAATTATTTTACTCGAGTCTCTTTGTTATTTGTCTTAATTATTTTGCTTTGAGCTGCCTGCTTATTAGACAATTTAATGATTGGTTAGTTTAATTTTTAAGTAATATCGAAAGATATTCTTGTAACGAATATAAAGAAATTATTATATAACATTTACAACAAATAATCTTATAATCAGAGAATGTAGGAATAATAATTTTTGATTCGAAAGAATCTCTCCAACTGTTCTAACAATTAGCTTGTTCCCTTTTCTTACTGTAATTCAGAAATTATTATGATTGTTGTAATTTTACGTCGTACATTGTCTTTCAATTAAAATACAGAAGTAATATCGAAAGTATCTCTTGTAAGGAATAAAAAAATATTATATATCCTTTATAAAAATAATCTTATAATTAGGGAATGCATGAATAATAATTATTGATACAAAAGAACCTTTGCAAACAGTTTAACAATCAACTTGATACTTTTTCTTACTTTAATTCGGTAATTACTACGATTGCTACAATTTCATTTCGTACATCATCTGTCAATTAAAATATAGAATAAATACCGAAAGAATTTCTTGTAACGAATATAAAAAAAATTAGTATACAGCATTTATTACAAATAAGCTTATAATTAAAGAATGTATGAATGGTAATTATTGATACAGAATTTAAATTGAAATATGATTGTAGTTTTTTGAAATTTAATTTTTTTACCGACATATCTCGCTAAAGAAAAATATCTAAAAAAAAAAGTTTTCTTTTGAAATTTTAATATTCTAAAAATGTGACATTGAGAGTGAAAGAGGTAAAAAAATTCTAGTTGCCTGAAACATGGAATCTGGTTAGAAAATAATTTAGAAAAAAAAATAATAAATTTTTTTTTTATCTCACGTTTTAAGCCATATAACTCTTTACTGTGTTTCTGAATATGCTACCTCAAATAAAAAAAAATGTAGTTCTTTTCTAGAGTTTTTTTATTTTAAAAGAAGAGTACAGTTTTACTCTTTTCTTTTTTTTTCAAAACTCTGGAAAGTTTGGTGATTTTTCTAGACAGGTATGTATTTTTTTATACGGTTTTTCAATTCTTCTCTGAATTCCCACATGTCCGAATTCGTGGTTCTTTTTAAATAATAGTACTCTAGATCAGGTGTTTTTTTAATTAAAAGTTTTTACTGATTGATTAATGATTTTCAAACCAAAAAGTACTTTTTTTGTTTTATTATAATTCAAAAAAGAGTCCAGTATGTACAGTTACAGTTCATCTTCTTCCTAAAAAAATTGCAAGCTTTAATTAATATCTTTGCAATTTATTCTCAATATTAAATTATTTTTTCTTGAATGTCTTTGTTATTTGTCTTAATTATTTTACTTTGAGCTTCCTGTTTATTAGACAATTAATGAAAATTTAATTTATTTAAAAATTATTATATATAATTTATAACAAATAATCTTATAATTACGCCATATATGAATAATAATTATTTATACAAAAGAATCAATTTTTCGGTTATAGAAAATGTCTTTCTACCCTTCTAATTAATTTATATATCTTCAGGGTTCTAGTGTTTTTTATTTTTTATAAATTTAAATCTGTAACTATAAAATTAATTTTAAAGGATAATTGTAATTGATAATTTTGTTTTTGTACGTGGATTAAAAAAAATAAATTTGTAAGAATCTTAGATGTAAAGTACACCAGAATTTTGGTGTGAGATTAAATTTTTATTTTTAGTTATCTGACAAAGAAAAAGAAAAAAAGGATTAAAATTATAAAGAGCTAATTAATTTATCGGTTTACTTAAACCCTTGTAGATCCACTTAATTAATTTTTTCAATGATGAACTTAGTCAACATTCTCAAAATATTAAAAGTTTAAAGCCGTTTATTAACTAATGTAATGGATTAATTAAAAAACTGTAAATAGCTTAAAAGGCTAAATTGATTAACGTAATTATCACTGAGTGTGTTGTAAAAAAATAATTATTTTTCAGAAAATTTTAACATAATACTTTTTTTTTGACGTCGAACATTTCTTTTTTTTTTTTTTTTTTTTTTTTGAAATTAAATTTTTTAACCCAGAAATTTCACTAAGAAAATTAACTAAAAAAAAAAAACTATTCTTTTGAAATTTTATTATTATAAAAATGTGACATTGAGAATGAAAAAGATAAAAAAAATTCTAGATGCCTAAACCATGGAATCTGTTAAGAAAATAATTTAGAAAAAAAAATAATAAAATTTTTTTATCGCATGTTTTAAACCATATAACTCCTTACTGTGTTTCTGAATATGCTACCTCAAAAAAAAAAATAAATGTAGTTTAAACTTTTTAGCCCGTTTTCTACACAATAAAATCGCCCGAGACGTTTTTAGCTTTTTTTATTTTAAAAGAAGCGTACAGTTTTACTCTTTTCAGTTTTACAGTACAGTTTTTTTTCCAAAACTCTGAAAAGTTTGAGGAATTTTCTGGACAGGTATCTATTTTTTTATTACGTTTTTCAATGCTTTTCTGAATTCCCACATGTCCGAATTCGTGGTTCTTTTTAAATAATGGTAGTCTAGATCAGGTGATTTTTTAATTAAAAGTTTTTATTGATTGATTAATGATTTTCGAACCAAAAAGTAAATTTTGTGTTATTGTTATTCAAAAAAGAGTCCAGTATGTACAGTTACAGTTAATCTTCTTCCTAAAAAAATTGCAAGTTTTAATTTATATCTTCGCAATTTGTTCTCAGTGTAAAATGAAAGGTTTTTTTTTTAAGTTTCTTTTTCTATTTGGATATAAATAAATTAACTATTTTACTTGAGTCACTTTGTTATTATTACTTATTCTCTTTGTTATTTGTCTTAATTATTTTACTTTGAGCTTCCTATTTATTAGACAATTAATGAAAATTTAATTTATATAAAAATTATTATATAGCATTTATTACAAATAATCTAATAATTAGGGCATATACCTATGAATAACAATTATTGATACAAAAGAATCAATTTTTCGATTATATGAAAATGCCTTTCTACCCTTCTAATTAACTTATATATCTTCAGGGGTTCTAGTGCTTACTTTTATTAATTAATTTATAAATTTAAATCTGTACTATAAAATTAGGAAATTTAAAAGCATAACTGTAAATTAGTATTGATAATTTTGTTTTTGTACGTGGATTAAAAAAATAAATCTGTAAGAATCTTAGATGTAAAGTACTCCAGAATTTTAGTGTGAGATTAAATTTTGATTTTTAATTTTCTGCTAAAGAAAAAGACTAAAAAAAGGTTAAAATTATAAAGAGCTAATTAATTTATCGGTTTACTTAAACCCTTGTAGATCCACTTAATTAATTTTTTCAATGATGAACTTAGTCAACATTCTCAAAATATTAAAAGTTTAAAGCTGTTTATTAACTAATGTAATGGATTAATCAAAAAACTGTAACTAGCTTAAAAGGCTAAATTGATTAACGTAATTATCGCTGAGTGTGTTGTAAAAAAATAATTATTTTTCAGAAAATTTTCAACATAATACTTTTTTTTTTGACGTCAAAATTTTTTTTTTTTTTTGAAATTAAATTTTTGTACCGAGAAATTTCGCTAAAGAAAATTAACTAAAAAAAAAAAAAAGAACTATTCCTTTGAAATTTTAATATTATAAAAATGTGACATTGAGAGTGAAAAAGATAAAAAAAATTCTAGATGCCTGAAACATGGAATCTGTTGAAAAAATAATTTAAAAAAAATTAAAATAATAAAATTTTTTTATCGCATGTTTTAAGCCATATAACTCTTTACTGTGCTTCTGAATATGCTACCTCAAAGAAAAAAAGAAAAAAAATGTAGTTTAAACTTTTTAACCCCGTTTTCTATACAATAAAATCGCCCGAGACATTTGTAGATTTTTTTTATTTTAAAAGAAGAGTAGAGTTTTACTATTTTTTTTTTTTTTTCAAAACTTTGGAAAGTTTGGTGAATTTTCTAGATAGGTACGTAAATTTTTATGCGGTTTTTCAATGCTTTTCTGAATTTCCACATATCCGAATTCGGGGTTCTTTTTAAGTAATGGTAGTCTAGATCAGGTGTTTTTTTAATTAAAAGTTTTCATTGATTGATTAATGATTTTCAAACCAAAAAGTAATTTAGTAATATCAATTTTTTTTGTTTTATCATTATTCAAAAAAAGTCCAGAATGTACGGTTGCAGTTAATCTTCTTCCAAAAAACATTGCAAGTTTTAATTTATATCTTTGAAATTTATTCTCAGTGTAAACGTAAGGCAATATATCTAAATTTCTTCTTTTCTAATACAGATATAAATAAATACATTATTTTACTTGAGAATCTGTTCATAAAAAATAGGAAGAAATCTAAAGTTTTCTGCATATTAAAAAATGTAAAGATTGATCAGTTTAATTTTTATTTCTGGCCTAATAATAATGTTCACAGATAATCATCAGTCTTATCATTGAAAAAAATCATTAAATTACTATCTATA
>BPLQ01009514.1:511821-558384 GCA_021605075.1 Caerostris darwini | reverse complement strand
CCTACTTTTTTTTTTACTATATTGTAGAAAGTTTTTTATAAATAAAGTTGAAATTTTCCTCTTACATCTGGCGCCATCTATTATTAGATACATGCAACTTAAATCTATAAAAAACAAACTATAATTAATTAATTAAATTTAATTCAGGAATGAATATGTGAAAAAACTGTATTAACATCCAGTGTCATCCACTATAAGTTCAAAAAAATTTATTTGTACTTGAGTGGATGAATAAAAAGTGTTTTATGAACGATTGAAAATTTGAACAAGATATATATAGGGAGAGTGTGAGCTAATAGAAGGAATTGAAAAAAGAGGATCTACGTAAGAAATATATAAAAGATGTAGTCATTTTGCTCTTAAAACATAAGATGTCCTAAAATTCACGCAAGAAGTAATAAATGGTACACTTGGATTTGTTTCAGAAAACAATTTGGTATGTTCAGTCTCATCGACAACCAAACCTAAAGGTGCATTTTGAAGATAAATCCTCTCCTTCATTAGCAAATACTCCAGACTTCTAGGATGATAAGGAATGTCTTAATATAAAATTTATCTTAAATCAACTTTTTTATTACTTCGTGATAAAAATATAATTCATAAATTGTTACTTTCTGGTGTAAATTTACATGTCCTGACACTATAATGTTTTGATTGATGAAAATATAAGAACGTTCAACTTACTTTTTTTTCCAGTTTCTGCCGAGTTTACAGAACTAATAAAGAGACAAAGGAAAAAGCTCGTGCCGTAATGCATTTTCATTAAAAAACTGAGTACGCATTCAAATGCATCCGTGCAAAACAAAACATCCTTCATTTTATGAATGGTTTTAAAACAACGCAGATCTCCGGATATAGTTACTTTCTTTGTTGTTGTTGTTTACTGTTTGATAAATTAACATTTCTAAAAGCCTGCGTTTCAAATTTCTATTCAAACCAGTCATATCCGGACAGATATTGCAGGATGCCAAAAATTATAGGACACATTACCACATTATATAAAGATTCGGAGCATTCTGGTGGATAGAGCATTGGTTTTCCAAACCAAATGATGACACTATACGTTTCTGAATGGAGAACTCCCGTATTTATGCCGAAAATATGTGTGATAAATCTGTAGGACGGAATGTCCTTCAGTTGGTTTCGCGGAAGAAACTGATAAAGGTTCAAACATCTAGGCGCCATTGCTGACAGTATTCATTCAAAAGTGTAGTGCCATCCATTAATGTGTGAGGCCTTACATGGGTAACGCTGAAACTTCTACATCATTACTGTTCTAGTGAAGAATAGCTTAAATCTAGGATCTCGATATTTGACAACAATAAACAACAAAAATATGCTATAAATAAGCAGATATAAAAATAAAATAAGTTCCCTAATTTAAAATTTAACTAGAAATTTTGATGTAAGATCCCTTACTTACAATTAATACATCCAAACAATACAAGTTTTCATTCATTATATTGACATGCATCTGAATGAAGGTAGATATGGTAGGTAGAATGTAGATGGCATGTATCTGATTGGAGCAATTCCGCTGATTTTTTGTTCACGTGGAAAAAATTCATTAGTATCATATGAAAAACTCTCATTTACTCTGTAAGTGACTCTACCAATCAGATTCTTCTATCAGAATTTAAATCAAAACAGTTAGCTGGCCAATGATTTCCAGTGATATCTTCCCTTTTTAGAAGCTCCTTAACAGCAAGAGACCAATGGGGCTTGGTATTGTCATCACTGAAACTTAGTCAGTCCTTGGAGTGAGACTAGAGTTATTAGAGAGTTAGAGTTATTATTATTTATTTATTATTATAGAGTAAGAGTTAGAGTTAGTGTTATTAGAGATTGAGTTGAGACCCGATCCCATTTGATTGAGACCTACAGTTATTATTATTAAAGATTGCTAATAATAGAAATCTCTAATAAAATAACTCTGTCGAAAATTTGGAGCTCAGTCTATCTAATGACACCCTAATGTGTTGTTACTTCTTATTCCACCTGGTCGACAGAAACATCTAGACCAGTGGGGGCCAACACGCGGCCCGCCTTGAATATTTTTGCGGCCCGTGAGATTTATCACACTTTTACAAAATATATATTTATTTTATAATGGCCAAAGTAGCGAACACCAATGTATTGAAAAAATACATTATGTGTGCATCCATATATTCAAAAATAAACTGCCGAAATGATGAAAAAAAATGAACTTTGATTTTAAAATAATATTCTTGCGAATATAGGACAGACATTGTCTGTTTTATTGATGAATTTACAATTATGAGTTCTCAGAATAATTAAATTACATTCTGCGAACACATGATGCATTTTGGTACATCTAATATAGCAAGCTCTATGTTTTACTTTAAGTGACCTCTGAGAACTTACCTAGATACGCACAGTGGATTGTTGATAGCAGAGCAAACCAGACTCTAAGTTCAAGTTATTAGAACTTTTGATTTACCTAACGCTTGATAATCGTTTTTTTTTATCCAATAATGAAATTGACCAAATACAAAGCACACTCAAACATAATGGACGCTAACCTGAAATACCAGTGTGCAAATACCCAAACGGAGATCAATTTGCAAAAGCTAAGTGGAAGAGTGGAGAAACAAATATCGCTCTGGAAAAATAAATATTTTTTAATGATTTCATTTTTTTTTATAACTTTTATATTTTTATATATTTTATATTTCATTTTTAGTGTTATCTATTTCTTTACAACGTGTGTTTAGTATCAGTGTTATCATATTATCTATGTTTACATGTAAAAACAATAGTAAAAACAATAATAAACACACAAATAATAACACATTAAGTTTCAATTTTTCACTCCAAAAAATGTCTAGTGGGTCTAAGTCGAACAGGGGGATACGTAATTTTATATGAGGCCCACGGAGATATGATGCATTTCCAAAGTGGCCCGCTCCAAAGATCATTTGGGTTGGCCACCCCTGGTCTAGACCAAGTCTATATTCGACACGTCAAAGTCGACCAAGTTCAACTAGTCATGATAATGGGTAAAAAACGCAGCTTCTTTTTGTTCTTGCGGCACAAAGACATGGGGCACCCAAAGGAAGAATGTCTGTCTTTAACCCCACCCGGTTATAAACCCGAGCACTGGGTACCCATTTTAGCTGCCTTTTATGACATGCATGGGCTACAGTTTGTCTATTCTAACCCGGACCCCCACGGAAAACCTTAATGTGTAAATTTTAAGAGGGTTTTTTCTTCGTACGAAAATAAAGCGAAATATACTAATGTGTTGTTTAACTAGTCGCAGTGTATTGAAGGAGCTACAATACAATTCTTAAAACAGAAAATTGTCTCATTTTTATTTAAAGAAATATCATATAGTAAAATAATATAATAATAAAAAATTCATTCGTCTATCTTTACTCATTAGGATTTCAGAAAAAAAAATAATAATAATAATAATTTGTGTGGCCCACGCAGCGGAATTGAAACAAAGCAAACAATAAATTAATTTTTCAGGCAAACACATTTCATATCACAACTAACAGTTTGCATTCTAAAAACATATTGGTTTGGGGATGATACATGTATGCAATAATAAACATCAATTGAATTTTTTTACATTTGATGGAAATTAAAGTAAAAAATGTATATATATTTGAATGAAAATAAGAGTTAATTTTTGAAATGGATAACATAAGCATGCATTTGTATTCTGGATCGAATTTGTAATTCTGGTTTGATTTTTTGTTATTGTTGTTGTAATTTTTGTTTTGTTTTTATATGCATTCGTGATTCCGGTTTTTTTTTTTTTTACTTAATAACATGACTTTTTTACTCTTTAAATAAAAAAAATAATTAAAAACTAACAAAATCATATAATAAATACGGCATTCGTCTATCTTTACTCATTATTATCTTACAAAATAATAAAACACAATAAAAATAATTTTCTTTTTTTTTGGAATTGAAACAAAGCAAACGATAAATTAATTTTTGAGGTAAACAAATTTCGAATCCTAACTAATAGTTTGTATTCTAAAAACTTAGGATTGTTTTGGTAATGTATATATAGATATTTTCATTTGACCAAATTAAAGTTAAAAAAATATATATATATATTTATATGAAAATTAGATTAATTTTAGAAACAGGATAGTATAAACATGTTCATGTTTAGTATAAATATGTTCATGGATCGAATTTGTAACTCTGGTTTGATTTCTTGTTATTGTTGTTTTTGTTTTGTTCTTAATCACATTCGTGATTCCGCTTCAACTTTTTGGTATTGTTGTTTTTGTTTTGTTCTTATTCGCATTCGTGATTCCGGTTTGACCTTTTTTACTCATTCTTTTCATATTTTTTATATCTAACTTTCTGCAACTCTAATATTTCTTTTTGACTTTGCTACTTTTCTGATTGGCGAGTTTAGCACCAAAATTAAGCTTTCTTTCTACGCTATATTACTTTTGAAGCTATAGCAATTAGAAACTATTTTATTTGACAACATAACTTGTAGTTAAAGAATTACTGTTCATGTAAAAATAAAACGACAATGCAAAATACAGCAAAATTTCTAGGTTTAAAACAAGAAAGATCTCTTGGCAGTTTATGATCTAACAAATTTCTATCATTTTTTATTATTTTATATTTATATTTTACTAATTACACGGAATTAAGAATATTATAAAAATATAAAAAATTTCTAAATAATTCCTATATTCCCAATAAATAATATGTATATATATATATATATATGTATAATATTCCTAAAAGCAAGGAGAAAATAAATTTTCATAACATTTAAAATATCTACAAAGTCTACCATATCTTTACAATGTCTATCTTTCATTCAAAATTTATTCCACACATAAACAACAACAAAAACATAATTTAAATGTTGTGAAAATATTATATAATATAAATAATATATTTATAAAAATTATATAATATTTTATTTTTATCATTATTAAATATTATATTTATAAAATATTATATAAATATGATAAAATAGATAGATTGGTTTAGTTTAACACTCTGCTGTGTTTTATTGCACACTTTATGCTAATTAAAACGGGATCCACAATTTAATGTGGATTCCGCACCACTAACAAACATCCATGCCACCGCCAGGACTCTAACTTGAAGCGTGTGGTACCAAAAACCACAGCGTTAGCCAATTGGCCATCAGGCCGCCAAACAAATAGATGTTTCAATACATGAATAAAATAAACGAAGAACTTAAAAAAAAAAATGAGTTTAAATTAAAATTAGTAAATTACAAAGTGGTGTGAGCATCAAATTTAATTTATTGAATTAATATTTAAAATCAAATTTTTTTATGAAAATAACTGATATGCACATAAACGTAAACTTAAATCTTTCGATAAATTCTACTAAAGTTACAGTTTTAATTTACGTAAAAATTATTACTTTTGCAGAAAAAAAGAAAAAAAAAATGATTTCAACTTTTGTACTAAAGGATTTAAAAAATTTGAAATGATTATAAGATAAAAATAAAACTTATTTCGTTGAAGTATTGTTGAAAGAAATTAACAACTGGAATGACAGATGCAGATGTTACAAAATTAAATTTTAAAGATTGCGTCTTTTCTGTAATTCGAAATTACTCAATATAAGAGGAAATTGTTGCTACTTTACAAGCATCTGATAATACGATTACATTTCCTAATATCAAGAACAGACAAAAAAATTATATTACAATAAATCAACTAACCACTGAATAAAACTTTATGGTTTCATATAAATTTTATTTAAATTAGCCTTTACGAAAATATAACCTGTTCATAAGTATGTGTAGTGTTACTGGTAAAAGTAATCCTTCCGTTAATAAGGATTGCTGTAATACTTTTAAAACAGACGTTAACAATTTCGTTGTTTATAAAACGTTTAAAAATAAATTTACTGTTTAACTTCGTGTTTTCCAAACTTTCTTTAGATACATCACATGATATCCTAACTATGCTACAGAAAAAAAAATTTTTTTTATCAAATCAATGGAAGACAAACATTGAGATTTTTGTGGATTTTCTATTATTGTTTATACATGGCATTTCAGTATCTAATTTACAAACTTCTAAAAGTGGAAGGGTATATTCAGATGACTCAGAATAACATAGCAATTCTTTACCAAAGTTGTTTTCCAGACTCTGTAGAGGAGGAATTCGAAGCGTTTTTTTTTCACAGACTCTTCAAATAATTCGCTGATGTAGCTTTAGTAGAATTACATGAATTACACGATTGCGGAACTAGCAGACATGCATCTGTCTTAGGCTCCGAAGTGCAAGCAGCAAACTTGACAGCTCTTATATATGTATCGATATCCGATGAATTGTAACGCCGGCCATACCCAAGGGTAGCCGAGTTGGTAGTGCTCTGCCGCTCGGCACCACAGATTTCAGATTCGAGTCCCGGCGGTGCCATGAATGTTTGTAAGGGTTCGGAATTCAATTTAAACTATAGGTCCTGTGTAATATGAACTCAGAGCATTGTGGGGGTAGTGTTACTTGCACTCATAGCATATCTTCAAGCTACATATGCCCCCTGGATAGTGCTAAATGAGTAACTGCAGTACTCCCTTGCTTATGGCATAAAGATGAACTGTCTATGTATTGTCAGCTGCATTAGAACAACAACAAGTAATACTAGCCATAGCCCCTTTTGATGCCTGTAACAATGGTTATGTGAAATAGGTTCTTTCCAGGAATGAACACTGCGGATTACGGGCTTGAAGATTTAGGGACTGTGCTAGATTTAGTATAGAGAAATCTGAATTCGAATACGTGAACTACCCTCATCATGCCGGGATGTCTCGTTGCTTCAATATTCTGGGCATAGGTAGCTGGAGAAATACGACTGGCATCCATAGTTCACATTTTTTGCTGTTAACCATGTCATTTTTGTTGATTACATTGATTGATAAATCACATATTCATTTACACGATGTTTCTTTCATTTTGGTATTTTCTTGTGCTACGATATCCGTAGAATACGATATCTACAGGATCAGGAAATCCATTTCCACCATGACCATATATTGCATGCGATTCCGAGTTGGCTAACATTGCCTTTCTTAGAAATTTGTAAACCTGATACTAAGACGCTCTGTATGAATTACAGAATAATAAATATGGCTTTCAGTTAATGCCTCAATAAACGTACTGGGCTGCTATTAGCTTCAAGAGCGACAAAAATTCACCTAAATATTAATGCAAGGTCTGATATTTGTCTTTATACTACTCTCTTCCGGAGGTCTTTTCAAAATGATTTAAATCACTCGTATATGAGATGCATTAGGACTTATAACACGGATCATCGTTGATACGTCAATACTTTATAATTTCGTTCACATCATTCTTATCGTTCCTTAACCAACATTCAGCTACAAATTATTAAGTTTTTAACAGCAAAAATAGAATATTATTACAGAAAAAAAGGAAAGCATTCGGTGTGTTTCTATTTTTACACTCATGTCCATAAATTAAGGATAATTCAGAATCACACAGAAATTGAACTCTAAAATAAAAATTTCACCTGTAGAAGTACCACACACATCTTGAAGAAGAATATGCAAATTACAGGAAACCACCAGATGGCGCGGATAGTACATCACAATGACGAGAGTGTAAGAGAGGCGTATATAAGGAAAATGGTGGCAAAGAAGTAAAATTGTTCACAAGCGCTTTGGAAGCCTTTCAGTGCAATAACCGCATAGTTATGGCACAAAGGAAGCATTTGGATGATTTTTTACGTGGGAGAATTATCGGACGACTGGAATGTGGGCGTACCCAGCTGGAAGTATCCGAGGAACTTGTAATCGCCCAGAGTGTCATCTCCAGGCTTTAGCAACGATTCCAAGATGATGGTAATGTGAGTAGATGTTACAGCACAGGTCGCCCCCGAGTTACAACCCCGAATGAGGACCGGTATTTAGCAGTTACTGCCAAAAGAAACAGACGGAGCACAGCATCAGACCTGTCTCGTCAGCTCTCTTCAGCTACCGGTATGACAGTTTCAAGGCAGACCGTGTACAGACGCTTAGGGCACATTGGTCTATATGCTCGTAGGCCTGTCAGATGTGTTCCACTTACCACAACTCACTGTCACCAGCGATTAACCTGGAGTAGAGAGCATGCATTGTGGACACCGCAACAGTGGTCTTGTGTGTTTTCCGACGAGTCCAGGTTTAGTTTGCAGCCTGATTCTCGCCGGACTTTCATTTGAGAGCGCCAGGTACCCGTTACCACCAAGAGAACACCATTGAACGACACCGTTACGGTGGTGCAGGATGGCTCATTTGGGGAGGAATTATTCTTGGTTCCAGAACTGACCTGCATGTTCAGAGTGTAACGATGACAGGCCACATCTATCGGGATGTCATTCTGGAACAACATGTACGTTTGTTTCGGGGCGCCATGGGTGCTGAATTTCTGTTTATGGATGACAACGCCCGTCCTCACCGTGCAAACGTTGTAGACGAATGCCTTCAATTGGAGGATATCTCCCGTATGGATTGGCCAGCATACTCACTGGACTTGAATCCAATAGAGCATGTGTGGGATATGCTTGGCCGACGAATTGCAGCCCGTCAACCCCCTCCCAACTGCCAACCGGAACTTCGGAGGGCATTGCTTGATGAGTGGTGTAATATTCCCCAAGATCAGATTGATAATTTGATACTCAGCATGCTTAGGCGTTGTAAGGCCTGTATTGCATCGTCCGGGAGACATACTCCATATTAATCATCATACTAACCATGTTATACTGTTTTTTGTAAATAGGTTCTTTTTTGAAATTTGCTCCGGGAAGTAAAAATCGCAATTTTTATTAATTATGTCAAACGTATAGCATCTTTTTTGCTCTTTACCTTTTGTTTAATAAATAGACTTTACAAATAAGTCAAATTTGTTTTGCTTCTGTCTCTTTCTTTGCCTGAACTTCACTATCCTTAATTTATGGACATGAGTGTAAATTTTAATTCACTAGTAACATAATTCTCTTACACGAATTCAGGAATTGCTACGTACTACTGTGCCCAAAAAGTAAGATCAATTATTTTTTTTTCAAAAACTCTTTATTTATTCTTAAAAAATTTATTTCATCGCCTTCAAAGTAATCCTCTCCAGACACAATGCACTTATGCCAACGTTTTTTCCAATCCAAGGGAATAGCCAGAAGTCGCACGGTGTGCGTACGATGGTTGTGGAACGATATGGGTTTCATTTTTGGCGAAACAGTCACGAAGAATCAATGCAGTGTGAGTTGGCGCATTCAGTGTTTTCAGCACCCATCGATATTTGGAGTAGATACATCAGGACTTACAACACGGATCATCGTTGCTATGGCAATACTTTATAATTTCATTCACATAATTCTTATCGTTCCTTCCCCAACATTCAGCTACAAATTATTAAATTTTTAATTGTATATTTTTAATAAACAAAGGATATTATTACAGAAAGAAGAAAGGAATTCTGTGTGCTTTTATTTTTAAATTTTAATTCACATATAACATAATTCTCTCACTCGATTTCAGGAATTGTTACGTATTGATAATCTTCACAGTATACCAATCTTTTTTGTATTAAGGATTTTTATTATCCAACGGAAAAAAGAAAACTCTCTTTTCATTTTTCTTAAGTAACTTGAATAATAATAATTATAATTTAATTACGTAATATTATAATTTACGCAGATGTTCCATATAGTAGGCTTAGAAGTAGAACTATTTAACTTGCGAAAAGTCGAAAGATTCATAATTTTTTTGTTCACCCAGGAGGTGCGTGTAGCTTGAAGACAAGCTAAGGACGTGGAGTAACAATACCTCTTCAACGCTCTACGATCATGTTAGACCGGGACTGATGGTTTAAAGTGGATTCCGAACCACTACACACATCCATGGCACCACTGGGATTTGAACCCGAAACCTATGGTATCGAGCACTAACCACTCAGCTATCAGACCTCAAGATTCATAAATAAATGCAATGAAAAACTCAACCGATGTAGATTTAATTTGAATTTAAGATTAAATAAATTATTTGTTTTTGGATGTTTAATTATTAGGAAAACCGTCTCTTGTATTTTCTAACATGTGCGTCACTTTCTTTTTTTGCATGTAGATTTTTTAATATATAACCATGTACTAAAAAATCTACATGCAATAAAAAAAAAAAAAATAAAATAAAAAAAAAAGGAAAATGACGTAGATGTTAAAAAAAGTACATACTGTAATGCTTTAATCTTTTTTCAGTGGAAGAGTTAGGTTTTAAATGCAACTCCTAACTCGTTCAAAAACAACTTTAACCCTTCTGATGGTTAAATGTATTAATAAAAGACGTAATTATGATGAAGAATAGATGAAACTCCCTTTTCATTCAATTTAAATTTCAGAAAAATTTCTAAATTTAGTGGTATTTTTTAGAAAACTTTTTCTTTTATTTTTAGTAACTGGAAATACATTATTGCGAAAAATTCATTAAAATTTTAGTTTTATGAAATATTTTATTCATTTGATTGATTTATTCGAATTGCCGTTTAATGTAATGTGTTGTAAACAAGAGGATAGCTTCATACCTATCATTGTTACCTCGTCTATATCGAAAGAAAATGTCCATGTTTGTTTATCCATTATATCCATTATATATTTTATAAATGTCCATTATATCAGTTAAAAAATAAAATAAAAATAAAAATAAATTTGGGTCTTGTTGGCCGAGTGGCTAGTGCTTTGGTGTTCTGTTTCGGATGTTTGTAGTGGTTCAGAATGCACTTTAAACCGTAGATCCCTGTCTAACAGAATCGTAGAGCGTTTCAGGGGTATTGTTACTCCACGTCCGAAGCTTATCTTCAAGCTACACGCACCCCCTGCGTAGTAAGGAAATAACGCCAGTGCAGCTCTTGCAAAGCTTAAGACATCAAAGACAATTGTCTAAATGTTTGCCAGCTGCATTAGAAAAAAAAAGTTATCATTTTTTTTTCTAAATTACTAATCTGAAACAGTTAAGTTAAAATTTTTATTTTTTATTTTTTTTAAATATTTCTTTCAATGCAGTATTGCAAAACACGTTGTAACACAAAAAAAGATTGTGTAAGCAACCTATTGGACGTAAATGCATTTTTTGTATCCAAAACTTATTTAATTATATTATATTTGAAGTAAATTTTTGGCAAATTTTTTTTTCTAATTCTAATGCAATACTAATAATCATTATTTTTTAAAATTAAATAAAAAATTCATAAGTTGGCATAATAAAGATTATACAAATCTGATCGATACTTTAATGGATATAACATTGATATCTTTTTATTTGTAATAAAGATTTCTTTTTACATTCCTTCTATTGTTTTTTTTTTTTTAAATTTAACTTTTTGTTTGCAATGTGTTTTGTAAATAAAAAATAAGAATACTCCATGTAAAGGAATTTCTTTTTCAATTTTAAAGTAAACATTTTCTTTGGCAATTAAATTTGATTTAATTGCCGAGTATTTTAAGTTTAACAACATAACTTTTTATTTTACCACCAATTAATTTAAATGTGATTATTAAATATTAAAAACAACAGAGATTTAGGTTTCATAAGTGCTGATAATTTGACAATGATTAGTTTCTTTTTCTCATTCCTAGATGGCGACACGAGCACTCGTTACTGCAACTATCTAGCAACCTGCCTCGTAGTATATCTATTGCATTTGAAAGACATTTAATAGGTAATTTTTTTAAAAGATTTTACAAAAGATGCAGATTAAAAAATGGAAATTTACTCGATTGTAGTTCATGGAAACAGTAATATTTTAACATAAAAAAAAAAAAAATCTCATTCAAAATATTCAAGTCTCTTGTAAGCTCAGAACTTTTTTTATTTTTATTTTATCATTATTATTATTTTTATTTACGTACTTACTGAATACGGTGCGATCTAAGTTACCGACTTGTTTTATTTATTTATTTTTTATCCTTACATAAGAGTGGCTATTTTATTAACCGACAATAAATTGGCGAATGTTTGTATGAAGAATTTCTTATAAACTTAAGATATTAAAAAAAAAAAAAGTTAGTTGTAATATAGTAATACATTAAAATGCACGAAACTATTTGGATCAACGTGATTGTTAAAAAATGTTAATGTTAGAAAATAGTGAATGTTAAAAATCACGAATTTTAAAGTATCAGAAAATAGACTAACGACTAATTAATTTGCGTTTGGTTCCTGCAAAAATTAAATCGATGCTGAAACATATTAAATCAAAATAATTATTTTTAAATGTTTTCGAAGCTAGTGTTGCATAAAAAAAGTTATGTTATAAATGTACGATGTTGTGTTATTAATTTTAATCATCAGCATCATGATCACCATTTTCGCAACAGCTCCATTGCGTTGGCCAAGACTGCCTGCCTGTTGGAGATTGGCAGAGACAGGAGATGTTTTCTTTTTACGGGATTTTCAGCCCTACGTCCAACGCCGTACAGACAAATTAGATCAAGACATACGGTTTAAAGTGGATACCGAACCAATACAAACATCCATACCACCGCCGGGATTCGAACCTGAAACCTGTGGCACCGAGAGTCAGAGGATTAACTTTAATCGGAATGAAAAGATGTGTTTAAGAACTATGGTGAAATGAAATGAAAATTTAATGAAATGGTGAACTATATATATTTTCATTTTACGAGATTCCTTGGTTGCTCATAAGCGATACTCAATTTTATGCCGTATGTTAGAAGTGTTACGGGGGGAACTAACAGTAGCTGCTGTGCATTGCTTTAATTACTACAAAAATAGTACATTGTGTCTGATAGACATAATCTTTCACAAAACCCTCTATGAAAAATCAAATGGTACTGAATAGTGGAGAGGAATAGTATCCAACATAGAGCACAGTTGAGTGTGCATAGAGATTGCCATTTTAAAGTCAACATGCCTGCTATGTCACGGATGTGTTGTTGTTGTTACCTATGGCTTTATTAGAGCTCAATCCATACACATTTGATCACTTACCGCGGAAACAAAAAGAACATATAAACAAATCAAAATCACAAAGGGAAAAGAGCAGACATTCTTAACAAAAACGACCCTAACGCCTTAACAACAGTTAAAAACAAGTTAAGGATTAGACTTTATAAAGTTAGAAGCACCCTAATAAAAGTCCGTGTGATCAGGACATGTTTTTTTCTGGCCCTCCAGTCAAGAGTACACAAGTCACCATTCTGTTGCAAGACAAAGGGTCCAGTCCCGAGCAAACAAGCAGATGGGCCTCATCTTCTCTGTCTTACATAAAACACATATATCGGAATTCACAATCCTTGTTTTGGCCACATGTTCGGCCAGGCAGTAGTATCCAATTCTTAGTCTAAAATTGGCAACAGCCTCCTTGCGAGTTTTTCCGCTCAATTTTTTCCAGTCATCCAAGACTTTTCCTTTGGTGTTAGATAATAAGTAACTAATATTTTTTTTTTGTTCTAATGCAGCTGGCAAGCACTTAGACAGCTTGGTCTTGGATGCCTTAAGGCAAGCGCTGCACAGGCGTTAATCACTTTGCATTGCCCAGGGGGCGCGTATAACTTGAAGATACGGAAGCGGAGTAACAATGCCCACGCAACGCTCTACGATCCTATTAGGACCGGGACCTACGGTTTAAAGTGGATTCCGACCCCCTACAAACATCCATGGCACCGCCGGGACTCGAACCCGAAACCTGTGCAAGCGCTAGCCACTCGGCCATTCAGGCCCCTAATTCACTAATATACGATGACTTAATTTTGTGCCGTATAGTTCTCCTAAAGGGCCTAAATGATCGAGTAGCTAGCGCTCTGGCGCTCAGTACCCCAGGTTTCGGGTTCGAGACCCGGAGGTCGCCAGTGGTAGTTCGGAATCCACTTTAAACTGTAGGTCCCTATCTAATATGACTGTAAAGCGCAGGGCTGACAACCCTACCCCTTAAAAAAAAAAAAAAAAGAAAAGATATCTCATGTTTCGAAATCTGTCAGTAGGCAGACAGCCTTGGTCTACCATGGGGATTTTGCGCCAATCATGATGATAATTCTCCAGAAGATTTGACCTTTCATTTCCATCCATTCCAACATGTGATGGAATCCACTGGAAAGGGACGTATTTACCATTTTCATGCATCACGGATGTATTCTTTAACAAGCATGCATTCTGTGACGAATGATTTTTTTTCTCCTTCTAATGTGCCGGCAAATAGACCGTGATCTTTCGCCATAAGGGCTGCACCGATGTTTCTCACGTTGCATTACCCAGGGGGCGCGTGTAACTTGATGGTAAACCACGGACGCGGAGTAAACAATGCCCCCGCAGTGCTCTACGATCCTACTAGGACCGGGACCTACAGCTTAAAGTGGATTCCGAACCACTACAACACCCATGGGCAAAGCCGGGATTTGAACCCGATACCTGTGGTACCGAACGCCATTCTTTAACAATTGACTTGTATATTCCCTTCTTCTTTTGTATGGGACTCATCCGCTTTGTTCATTTGCGTTACACTGAAAATAAAATTAAGTATTATTCTGCGTATGGCTGTGTCAAATTTAGGAAAGGATGACACATTACTTTTAAAAGGCACATAAGAATTTATTTATTTATCATATTTAAAAAATAAAATATTTTAAAGCAATTTTATTCAATGCATTAAATTATGTCAGATTTATATCGAAACTTGTATCACAATACAGCACGTTAAATTGGTAAATTTTATTTTGATATATAACTCTAATACCTATCTATCGATAAAATTTTAACTGATGTAAAATTAATTTTAGACATTTTTTTTCAGGGTTTTACAGCAACACATGCAATGGGAGCTTGGCGATTATTTATACTATTGGCAAGAAGGAAAAAATTTTTATGATACAAGGATATACTATTGGCGAGAAAGGAAAAAAAAAAAACTCTTTTATTATACAATGATTTTCAAAATAAATGCTTCCCACATTTTAAACTCTAAAGAAATGTAAAAGGAATTTAAATATGTGTAGTTTTTGTTCTATCAATAAATAATCTATTTTTTTGATATTTAGCGTGCTTTAAAGGAATTATGTGTACTATATTAATTAGTATTAAATATTTATTTCTGTTTTTTTTATTAAATATATATTTTTAATAAATTAAATTATTTTATTGTAATGTATATTTCTTTACTTTTGTAATGTAGAACTTATCTGTTTGTAGTTGCCTATTATTGGCTTAATATTTATTATTAATTAATAAATATATCTATATTAATATAATTAGCAATTTTAAAGAAATTTGTGGTGAAAAGGAGCCAAAGGGTGATAACGCGCCAACTCTAGTACGAAAAGGAAGAGACCACCCTCTTTTTGTTTAAATTTTAGAATACTTTCTAACATATTTTTTATTCCCAAAAAAAAAAAAAAAATAAATTAGCTCTCTTTTATCATTATGATAGAAATTTTCAACAAAAATTTTCATTTGTGGAAGCAAAAAATAATACTTGAAAATAAATGAAAATTTTAAGAATATAAATACTATAATTTTCTGCCTAAAATACGAGAATTATACGCTAAAAGATAAAAATTTTGGAATATGGGTTATAGGCCGCTGCATACAATTTGTGGTCCTTCAACATACGCCGACGCAGATTAAATGAGATCTTTTACATTTCGAATTGAAAATTACTGATTCAGATTATACGCCGCTTAGGATTCAATGAGAATTTTTTATTTTTCGGGCCTAGAATTACTGTCACTGCTCATTATAAATAAGAAATTACGGTACTTCATTTTTGCATGAGGTAAATAGAAATAAATTTAAACAAACAATTCCAATTTGAAACAAATCGTTGCTATGCAGTTCACAAATTTATTCCCAGCTATAATATAAGACCAAAATAAAAAATGCATTAGGAATAATGTTGCACAATATATTGAGAATACGCAGTTGCACAACAAGCTTTTATCTTATATTTACTGGAGATTTGGTTTGGTTTGTCGCTGTGTGGTCATTTCTTGTACACTTTACTACTGTGCCCAAAAAGTAAGACCAATTATTTTTTTTTTTCAAAAGCTCTTTATTTATTCTTCCAAATTTATTTCATCGCCTTCAAAGTAATCCCCTCCAGACACAATGCACTTATCCCAACTTTTTTTCCAATCCTCAATGCATGCTAAAAAGTCATCGGCAGGATTGGCCTTTAAAGCGCGGCGATTCATGCTGAATCTCTTCGACCGACTCAAAACGGTATCCCCGGAGTGATCTTTTGAGTTTAGGGAATAGCCAGAAGTGTGAATACGGTGGTTGTGGAACGATATGGGGTTTCATTTTTGGCGAAACAGTCACGAAGAATCAATGCAGTGTGAGCTGGCGCATTCAGTGTTTTCGGTAACAATCGAGATTTGACGCGTTTGAGGCCCAAAATGGAATTGACCGATCCTTTTGAAATTCCAACATCATCAGTAAGGTCTCTAATTGAAAATTGACGGTTTGCAAGCATCAACGCATTTTTGAACGTGTGCTTCGTCGGTTGAGATAGATGGTCGACCAGAGGGCTCTTCGTCTTCAACGCGTTCTCTGCCTTCTTTGAACTGTTTACACCACTTGTAAACATTTCTTTCCGATATAGGAATGCTCACCGAATGCCTCCTGCAACATTCTATACGTTTCTGCAAACAAAATTGAATGCTCGATTCTCTTGCTTGCTCTGTTCTTGCTCTTAATAATGCTCTTGTTCTTTGCTCGATTAATACAGGCATTTCAAAAATCGTCAGAATCAGTTTTAGCGTCTCACAAAGCCAAGCGGAGCTCAAGCGCTAATGAATATTTTGACGCCACATTTCACACAGATGTCAAAGACAATGCCAGAATAAAAAATAAACTGAAATTCCATAAGTAAAGGGAATTTTAAATTGAAAATTGGTCTTACTTTTTGGACACAGTAGTTGGCTAATTAGACTGGGACCTGCAGTTTAATGTGAAGTCCGAACCATTAACAAACATCCATGCCCCCACTAGCATTCGAAACTGAAGCCTGTGATACCAACGACTAGAGCACTAGCCAATTGGCCATCAGGCCGCCATATTTACTGGAGAAACAAAAAACAGTCGTTCATAAGATAAGCACATAAAATAAAAAGTAATTCATTTAACGTAATATAAAAAGTGGTAACACAACTGGAAAAAAAAAGTAAATAAGTATTTTAACATTTAATTCGACAAGCCTTTTTTACACTTAACATTATCTATTTTTACATTTAACCTACTAATTTAAAAACTTTTATGACTGTTATTAATTCAAAGTTAAAGAAAATATGTATCTTTAAGAGATAATGGGATAAAAAAAAATGAATACTTTTTATATATTTCCGAGTATTCGTTCAATAGAATATTTCAGAAAAAAACTTTTAAGCAGGAAAATTTTATTTATTATTTTGAATTATCAAAGAAGATTTTCAATTTTTTTTCACTTCCTTTTACTATACTATTAATATATAAAGGTCTAAAGGAGGAAAATATTAACTATGCTTTAAACCCTTATAATACCTTTTTAATTAAACATACGATCTAATGTGCGAATATTAGCGGTGGCATGAATGTCGTTTAGTATTGTTAATGTACTATGTCAGGGCCTATGTCCAAACTGCGGCCCGCGGGCCAAATCCGGTCCACCAGTGTCATCAATCCGGCCCGCGACGACAGCGAATAGCTTATTGTTGCTGTAATAGGTTGGATAAAAGACACATAATGATAATAACTCGGTTTTATTGGCTTGCTAGGTAAAGCTTCATGACAAGCATAATACGCAGAAAATTTAACTTAACTAACAAACAATTGAAATGAATCCCACTAATATTATAAACTAGTGAACATCCCGCGGTTACCCTCGGTAGTTATGTTGGGGTAAAGAGTATCGCATATGTATGCATATCGATTTTTGGAATGTATATATCCTGAATCGAACATATGATTTTTATCCTGAAAATTCCTCAGGAACGGAAAAGCTAGATTAACGCGAACGAAACCGCGGGGTATCCACTTGTAAAAAAATACTAATGATATTTATGTAATTGTGATTTTTCACTGACAATAGTTTGCAGTTGTGAATCAATTTTACTTGCACCAATTATTAAAAGAGATTTAAGATGCTCATCGGTTAACTTAGATCCGTAAAAATTCTTTGTGTACTTCATTTTGGAGAATGTTTTCTCACACAAGTAAGTAGTACCATAGATTAGTTAATGAGTTTTTAATTTTTCTGCCATTATAGATAATGGCAGAAAAGTTAAAATGATTTTGGCCCTTGGTACTTACTGGAGTAAACAGTATGGCCCGAAGGCTGGAAAGTTTGGAGACCCTTGTTCTATGTCATTAAATGATGTTCCCTATGCAAAGACACCAAACGTTCGTACCAAAATGCTGCGTTCGCTACAAACAGAGAGTCTATGTCTTCCAAATAAACTTAAAGGTGCCGTTGTTTTCGAATACAGTACACTTTGATTAAACAAATTTATTTACCCCTAAAACGCTGGAACTGTAACAGATTCAGAATTACCCCGTATGCATATGGTGTTCTGTTACAGAGCCATCACTTTGTATCACCACAATTTTGAATGCACACTCCCAGGACAATTCAATTTCCATTCCTCCATCAAGAATGGTTCTTCAGAAATGCCCCCTCTTTAAAAAAATAAATAACGCTTTAAAATAAATAAATTATCCTAAAAAATAAAAATAAAAATACTTGGGATTTTAACATAAAAACATGTTACGCCTGGTGGTCATTTGGCGCTCTGACCTTTAATACCACAGGCTTCAGGTTCGAATCCTGGCTATGGCAGGGATGTTTGTGAGGGGTTCGGAATCCATGTTAAACTTGTAGGTCTTGGTCTAAATAGCCTAGTATGACAGTAAATCGACAAACCAAACTCCGTTAAGAGTTCAGGAGGAAGGACTACAGATTAACTATATACAAGAGTCGATTTTTACTGTTTATGTTGTTTTTCATCTTTTTAAAAAAGGACAATAAAATATCCTTATCAATTATCTAAGATTATATTATAAAATAATATTTAGCATTAATCAACCGATATTTTGCATCTTATTTTACTATGACAGAACTAATTACTTTTTAGAGAACATTGAAGAAAATAAAAATTTCTTGTATATCAGTATCAAATTACAAGGATTATTCATATATTTACTCACCGAGTTAAATTTAGTACAAAAATATGTATAAATGAAAGTTAAAGTATTTTTCTCAACGTTTCAAGCACAAAAAATATTTATTCTTTTGGCTATTCAATATTATAATCATATTAACAATATTTTTTTTTTTATAAATATCGTTATTATTGTTATCTTAATAAATCATTGCTCATATCAATCACTGCCTCCCTAAATAAACATCGCTACTAAATAAAAAATTGTTTTACTTATTTAATCAATCAAATGCCATTTGGCGGTTCACATACTCAAATATACATTGAAAATCAAATACATTTTTATTAAATCAAATCAATTTATTTTTTTTTAAATATATGTTAGAGGTTATTTTTAAGAATATATTTTATATATTATTGTAAATAAATTTTAAATAATAAATAAATGTTAATTATTATCTTTTAAAAATAATAAATAAATGTAAATAAACAAACATTAATTTTAGTGTGTAACTTATTTAATTTTAATTAATTTTAGTGTGTAAATTTTGTAATAATAAATAAATGTTATTTATTATTTTTTCTGATAGGAGCAAGCAATAGGTCTTTTCAAAAAATAAAGTTAACAATCTTTCTTAGTAAGTTGAACTCTATCACCAATTTCTGTGGACAAATTTAATTAACAATTAAACATTGCTGTATTCAATTAAAATATTCAATTTACTGCATATGTGAACAATATCAACGACAGATATTTATAAAAAGAGAAAGATAAATAATTTAAAATAATGATTTACCCTACTAGATTGCGTTAAAAGTATACTTGCCATTACAAAAGAAGAATGCAGTACTTGAAAAGGCTTAAATAAAAAAACAAATACTACAAAAGAATTAGATCTCTGAAACCTCTCTGATTATTGTAGCAATTGATTAAGCTAGATTGTACTTAGCGAAAGCAACGACTTTTTCTTTGCCGTAGTAATATTGAATTAGGCGGAAGAAACTATCGATACTCCCTGTTTCAGACGAAGCACGGAGGTGGGTGGAATTTCCTCCCCGTGAATGGTGCCACCTAAGGCCGCTGTGAATTTCTCTCTTTTCCGGTGATCAGTGGTGTGATTTTGACAAAAGATTTGAAGGCAAAAGATTTGAAGCAAAAGATTTATATACACAGACAGTTTGACCTTATTGAGGCATTTTGGCAGCGTTAGCCTCCATATACCTCTATCTCGATGGTTCCTTTGGAGGTAAATGATAAGAGAAATGGCTTGCTCAGTAAATGAAGTGAAAGAAAAATAAAAATAAAATAGGGGGAATAAAATCAACATATAGAGAGAGCTAAATAAAATATTTATTTATTTAGCATGTTCAGAGAGGTGCTCGGACGTTTATTGTTGTTAGGTAGCGTTTTGTCATAATCAGGTAATCTTTTAACAAAAGGATTTGGATTGTTAGGAGTATTATTATAAAAATGTGTGGCTAATTTGTGAATATTTCGCATGTTAAAGATTTATATAGATTTATCCTAGTTATTTTTTTCACATAAATTTAGAATTTGTGACATCTTAAAAATACTGAAGAATGTAGATGCATATAATTTTTGAAACTTTCTTTTAAATCATGAATTTATTAATCAGAATTTTTTCTGAATAAACTTACATATACCATGAACATCTCATGGACAAGCGAAAGAAGGACATTCTAGATCAATTGTCCCACATTTGAGTGTCTTAAGAGCCTGGTAAACGTCCAACCTTCAGTCTGATTGACAATGGTTTGGTTTGGTTTGTCGCTGTACGGTCATTTTGTGCACACTTTGGGCTAATTAGACCGGGACCTACAGTTTAACGCGGATTCCGAACCACTCACAAACTCCATGCCACCGCCAGCATTCGAATGTGAAGTCTATGGTACTAACGGCCAAAGATTAGCAATGCAGGACACACTCTGTCACAATCGCCATCGATTCTTCTCGTTTCTGAACTCAGTGAATACAAAGAACGCCACCAGCATGTTTAAACTTGAGACCATACATGATAATGGTAACGCGTTACGATTGGATCAGGAAATATATATGAGAATACTTATTATTTTCTTAATTCATTTACACAAAATACAAATAGGATATTCTCATTTTTAATCAAAAATGATAAATAAAAATAAAATTATATTAAATATTTAAATAATTTTATAAAATTTTATTATAATATAGATGGATGAAATTGGGATAAAAAATGTTGTTATAAAGTTTATCCCTCAAAAAGTAGGGAAAACTTAGTTTCATTTTCTTGTTATTATTTATTTTTATTTCGTTTATTATTTAATTTTTATTATCTTTAAAAGTCTGTAAAAATTAACAAAATTGTTGGTTCAATTTGTCAATTTATAACAAATTGCTTTAAATAAAGAAAAGTAATATAGAAATGGAAAATAATTTGTAAAACTTTTTTCTCGACTTCTTAAGTGTGAAGGAGGAAGGATAAATAAAATTTAGAATATAATAGTTTTTTAAATTTGTTATTTAATTAATTTTATGCATATAAAGTGTTGCTATAAACAGAATTATCAATTATTGGGTTTGATTTAAAGTTGGTAACGTAAATCTGAAACGTAAATCTAGTTTCCTGCAGTTTCTTTTAATTAAAGTATAGTAGAAACCATTAAATTAAAAAAAAAATGTAAATATTTTATAAAACATTTTACAAATAATAATAATAATAATAATAATAATAATAAAATAAATACGTAAAATAAAAATGAAGGTCCACTAAGCAAAAAAATTAAATATTTATATTTTATTTTTGGAAAAAAATTATTTACTAGTTACTCTTCTTGAATAGTTAATTATTAATTCAATATGAGAGATAAAAATTACAAGCAATTAAAACGTAAAATCATCATATATAATAACTTCTAAATGTTTTCTAAAATCATATAATTTGCAATAGCTAATATACTCCTAATGTTATTAATTTAGAGCATGGGATTATTAACATTAATATAGAGCATATGTATTATTAATATAGAGCTTATGTATGCTGATAGATCACATCACATGTATATTTTTATTCCTTATATTTTTTCAGTGAAGGCCATCTGAATTCATTTGTTACCGATAAGGCGAAATTGTAGCAGATTCAGAGTCATTAAGGATGTCCATGAGAGTTTTGGCTGTATTTGTCGTACAAGAAAAAATAATCATTGGGCAAATAATCACTATAACAAGAATTGTATAAATAATAACAAACGTGGTCATTACTTATTAATTGCCATAAAATGGGTTTTTGTGATACATTAATCCATTTAAAACTAATGTTGTGAAAGCCCATTACATAAACTATGTTGGTAAACATAAATCACATTACATAAACTATGCTGATAAACATTAAACACATAACAAAAACTATGTTGGTATGTGTGTTAAATTTTGCAAATATTTTTTGCTACATAGTATAAAGGAAGTTTTTTTTAAAAAGAGAAATGAGTTTAATTGGTCTTGTATCTATTAATTATTAGTAAAATTAATTATCTAAAATAACTTCAATTAATTATTTTTTAATTTTGCAGATTTTTTTGTTCCTTACTTATTTACATAGATACTTATATATTTAACAAACGAAACGTTTTATGAAGTTTTTTTTTTATTTTACCAAATTATAACTATAAATATAAAATGTAATGTGCCTTTTAAATAATATAATTTAAAAAAAAATTATATATTGGAAAAGTAATCGTTTTCATTTGACTTTACGCTTTTGCAACATTTTCTAACTGGCTTATAACTAGTTTCCATTTTCATTTTTTCTCTTTTGATTAAACTTTTGTAAGTGCATATATGAAGTTTTATTTATAATGAGTGGAAAGAGGTCTGGTCCTTAATGGATTAATTCAAAATTCATAACAAACTAAATCAAAATTTTAAAATCTAACAGAATTTGAAACTGAAATTCTCCAAGTAGGATGATTTCAAATAGGATGATGAAATTTTTACAACTACAAATTAATTTAAAATAGATGACTTTTCCAACATAAAATTTTCTTGTTAACCCATCAGGTAAATGTTGGAGAAATATTGTTAGAATGTACATAACCACATTAGTTTTACGTCAAGTAACAGTATGATGCACCGTACTTTACGTACTGTACCGCATGATACTTTACAAACGTTAACGATGCATTGTTAATTGTTAACGAATACGTGATAAATGTTATCATCCTGAGGTGATTTATAGCGAAACACATATACACACAAAAAAGGAACACCACACCAAATTTTTGGTGTCAAAAAAAAAAAAAAATCTGTTTAAAAATAATCTGAATTCAGAAAATCATTACAAATTGTTAAAACTTTATTTTAACTGAGGTAGTGTAGCAATTGTTACAAAAAGGATAAAATAACAACACAATTTTTATAAACGGCATTTATTTTATCTACTAAACACAATTTTTATTATATTTTAATAATGTAATAAACATAGATAAATATATATATGTATATATATATATATATATATGAATTACATAAATACATTCAAGTTCAATATCAATTCATTTTTCAATTGAAATAACAGGGATTAAATTGTTTAATATAAATAATTAATATAATAATAATAATTAATATATTAATATAATATAATAAAATAATTTTTTTCTATTTCATTATTACCTTTTTACTTTCAGTTCGTTTGATTATGTGATTGCGCGTGAGAATCCAGTTGTAGTGTATTTAATTAACAAAATTCCTGTATTCAGTCTGTCGGGACAAAATACTATATATATTTATATAAAATAAAAAAAGAAAATGAAAGTAAATACCATTAAAAATAATGCTAAACAATGATATTGAATTTTATTATCCTTATTTTCTTTTTTTCCCATTTTTTTTTTTTTTTTTTTTTTTTTTGTACCTTACTTCAAATTTTGTCATTCAATCAATGGATATCGTAGGAATTGTATGTCCTTATATTTGACAAATTATTTGTTGCATGTAAAGCATTAAAAAAAAAATTAATTATTATATAAATTTACCGCCATCTAGATATTTTACGAAGGCAATAAAATGTACAATATCAATTCAATATTAATTACATTTGAATTAAATAAATTGAAATCACTGAATTATTTACACCATAAAATATCTAATTATTATAAAAATAATAAAGCAGCCTAATTCATTTATCGCAATTAATTATTTAACTATTGAATATAAAAAAAAACATTATTTCACGAAATATACTTACAAAATTATACGATTTGGAATTAAATTGACTTAATTTTATCAATTTCAATTTCTTAATTATAATGCAATTTCAACATCTACGACATCAACCTATCAGCCACTACCTATCGGATTTCATTTAAACCTGCCATTATATTGTTATTGCTAGTTAATGGTTTAAAATGGCTATTTGGATCAACATAGATTTGTGGGACAAACAATTTTAGGCAGGGATATTAAAAAATATCAAATAAAAACCATTTTATTAAACACTGAATTTGATTCCTGTAAATATCAAACCAAAAACTAAAACGCATTAATTTAATTTAATACTGTGCGTCAAATTTTTCGTTATCTAATATGATAAATATAGAGAAAATATTTAGAGGGGTTTTTGTGTGTGTGGCGGGCCACGGACAGGATACAATACTAGTGGCCCGCCGAATTCAGAAATCTTTGTATATCTGACTTATAGTCTCTTGACTTCTCATTTTGAGATTTTCGGTTATAGGAGTTCTTAAAATCGAATACAGAAATCCTTCATGAAAAACCATTGCATACATTCTAAAATGTATATTGTTCCAATTGCATAATGAAACTGGCTATTTAATGGTGTTCATAACGTCTGCTCTCATTACAAATAATGCCCAAGAATGAGAATGAACAAAAATAAGTTGTCATTTCCTAGGTTTAAAAAAGATTTTTACTATAAGTAATTAAATTTGGTTGAACACCATATGGTATGAGGAGAAGTAATTGTGATTTATGTATATAAATATATGTACAAAGATAATATATGTATATATTACATACAGAGAGAGATTATAAAATATACGCTATTTTTTGTAAAACTTGTGTCATAAGCAGTGTTAAGTTGCAATGAAAATTTGGTAAATAGCACATTTTTAGTACCATGCAAGATTTATAAATCAAGTTGTAATTCTAAATTCACTCGTATAGAAGGGTTAGTAATGCTGAATAACAAATTTTGAATCTATTCAATTACTGTGGATTTCCTGGTACACCAGAAATATTGAAAACCGATTTGAAGTGCTATTATTTAATGTGGTGGTTTTCCAATAATAAGCGACTTTTCAACAATTTTTTTTATAAACAAAGCAGATATACGCTTCATTAATAATCTTGATTTAGAACTATTCTTGAAGAGTTTTATGTCATGGGTTTTATTTTTTAAAATTATTATTATTATTATTATTGCTTCAATTTGAATCTCTAAAAAAAAAAGAGTATTTGATAAAAAAAAATCTTTATTTGCACCCAGTTTTATAGAGGAAAAGAATTATGAGTAAATTGTTCATATCAGCATTTATTCATGAATGTATTACACTTCAGAATTTGTTAATGGCTTTATCAGTATTTGTTAATGGCTTTATCAGTATTTGTTAAATGACTTTAAAAATGTTGAAATGTAATAATTATACGGTTACTTTGGTTATTTAACATCTACTTTAAACATAAAATTATTTAAAATCTATGCACAACAATATTGCAGAAAAAATGTTTTCGGTTTTTAAAACATTTATTTAAACTTATTGAAATTGGCATTATTTGAAAAAAAAAAAAAAAAAAATTAATTTGAAATAAAATTTAAAATTTTAAATTTAAATTAAAAAACAAAAATAAAAAAAAAAAAAAAAAAAAAAAAAAGTTCTAATAAATTCAACCAAATAAATAAAAAAAATGCTGAAATTTATAAGAATAGAATACTAGAATCTCTTAACTAACGTAACAAATCCGATTTCCCTTACAATCAATAAAAATCAATTTTACAAATCTTCGAATCTGTAAAAACAGTCCATTCTAGAATATCTGCTCATCCTTCCGTTGAGTTTATTACAGTAGCCCCTCCCCATTGCCCCACCCTATTATCTCCCTATCAAATAACTTTCTCGTTTGGCACAATCACTCAACCACGGACACCTCAACTCTTCCGTTCTCTCAGTTTCATTCATTACGCATCACTCCCTCCGCCATCCCTGTCGAAGGGGTGGGTTCACCCCGGAACTCATTTGTCAAAACAAAAGTAGCAGAGCAGACGATTAAATATTTTATATTGGTAATGGATCTGGCAACGTGGCATGCAAAGGTGGCAATTACTCGGATGCTAGGAAGATTTACCCTTCACTTTCATATTGGGGATGTGAGAAATCGCATGGTGATCGGAGCAGTATAAGCTGCATCATTGCGCATGACTACACTGTTTTTGGACAACAAAAATTTTTTAAGAGTATAAATAATTCAGTTGTGTTGATTGGTGATTATTGCAAATTTATATCTTAATTAACAAATGGATGTCTTTCATCACAAAAAGGTTTTTTTTTATAATTTTTACCCAATTTTCGGTTTTTTTATTTGGTTTAATACACATATCGACATTAAGAATTACGTATGAGATAAGTATGATACTCAAAATGATAATGATAAGAGATAATATTAAAAATTGGATCAGGTATCAGATTGATAACTCATAATCTTTGGCTTTTTAGTATTTCATTATTTGGGTATTTTTTTTAATATTTGATCCAGACTTGTGGAAAGGCTGAAGACTTATGACCTTTTTAAATAAAAACACTTATCAAGTGTATATCAAATAGTTTGAGATCGATGCTGTTATAATCGATGTTGTTATAATCGTTATTGAGTTTCCTCGTCTCTGAAACAGTGATATCAGTGCACGTTCATAGCAGATTCTAACATGTATGCTACTTGCGCACATCAACACTTGGGCAATATAAATTATATAAAATAATGTATTAATGTAAATTATATAATAAATTATATTTAATTATTTTATTTGTGAATAATTTTTGTAGAAAGTATTTAAAAAAAAAAAAATTCAAATCAGTGAAGTCTTTATATGGTAGACAATTACTAATGCACAATCTTCTTACTCATTGTATAAAATGAACCACGATTGGTTGAAAGAAGTTCATGGTCATGCGTAGTAATCAAGCCTTTACTGTACCGAACCATGAATCCCAATAATTACCTAAAAAAAAAGGAGCACAAAATAATAATACATAAAGAGAAGGGCGGGAAAAGTTGTGAGATATGGTGGCCTTAATGACAACCCCTTTGGCACCAATTTTTCGGTGTCCACTAACAATTTGAAGATTGCTTGGTGTAAAAACTTCTGTTGAGGATACAATCTATTATTTATAAATAACAGTTAGGAGAGGAAAACTGTGTTCATTATAGTACACGTGCAGTACATCACAGAAATTTGTATTTTCGAGATAATTTTGAAAATAATCATTTATTTTCCAAACAGACTATGATTAGTGTCTCTCTGTTGGACGATGTGTACCATAGGCGTTCGTTTGAGATTATTATACTGTGGTTTGGAAGTACTGAGTAATTTTGTGAACATATTTCAAAGTGTATTATTTGACAGCTTGTGTATTGCAGATCGGGAAAATAAATCAGTTTCTGTAACCGTAGCTGAGTCGTTATAATCATGTATATCATTTGTGAGTAGTTTGGAAAGAGTTATGATTGGAGATTTTTTGTGTTACGTAAATGATAAATACGTTCAATATAGAATTGAATTTGTAATATCGAATGAATAATCTTTTCCCTTTTAATAAAAAGAGATAAAATTAAAAAGTAATTCGAAGTTCTTAAAAGTATTATTTTACTAAAATACAAAGTATTATTTTACAATATTACTTTAAAGTATTACTTTGCATTCATATAGTTTACAATAAATTCATCAGAAAATGTGAATGTAATCAGTCAAACGATTAATTAAGCAGCTTAAAGAATAAAATAAATAAATTTGCTATTGTTGATTGTATTATATCTCGTGCATATAAAATTTTTCTTTTATTTTAAAGTCAATTAAATATTTCTTTTGTAGCAAGAAGCTATAGTTCGAAATTATATTGTTTCATTTTTTTTCCTTGTGAAGCTTAAAAAAATATTAAATTTTCTATAATTTTATAAGAATGCTGTAAACATAAATAAAGCCATTTTAAAGTTAATGCAAAAATCTCGGACAAAAATAATTTATTCTTGAAACCTGAGAAACAGATCAAAATTTAAAATTTTAAAATTGTATTTATAATTAATTAATAATATTAATTTTTGGAACTAATAAGAGCTATAGGATTAATCTAAAAGGAATAAACTAATGAATAATGATAAATTAAGAACATGAATTTCTATTTTCCAGCTATCTAATCGCTAGCTATTTATGTATTTACATATTAATGTTTTAAACTAATTCTTACGTCAATTTTTAGTGCAGTAAAATTTGTAGAAAATATCATCAAAAATAATATTGATTTTATAAAATGCCAGTTATGTGATATAAGATTCTAAAAATCAATTCATAATTCGATTAATTTAAAATGAATAAACTAATAAATAATGTTAAAGTTAGCAGCTTGAATATTTATTTACTCACATTTTTTCAACTAATCGATATGTACTGATTAATGCTTTAAACTAATTCCTACATCCATTTTTAGTGCAGTAAAATTTGTAGAAAATTATCATCAAAAATAATAATGATTCTATAAAATACCTATTCTAAAAATCGATTTAAACTAAAATGTATAAACTAAAGAATAATGATAAATTAAGTAGAGTGAATTTCTATTTACTCACATTTTTTCAATAATCGCTAATTAGTTAAATACAGTACAAAGTATATGTATAAAGAAATAATTCTTAGTTAAATTCATAAACAGAGTTACTGTAGATAAAGTGAGGTATTAAAAATACATATTAAAATTTAAAAAATAAAAAAATAAATAATATTTTTAGGATAATTTATAGTAATGATAATTTCTTTCGATTGAACAATTCGATATGAAATTTTTTTTTATAACTATGACGTAAAAGTATTATTTTTTTCATTCGAGTGTTTTTAAATTTTTTTCTCGATCATAAATAACAATCTTCTCAAAATCTAATATTTTAAAGAAATTATAACACCTGTATACTTGGAACAGGTGTGAAATCACATTAACTCAATAAATGATAAAGGAAAAAAAATACCGCGAAATACCATTTAATAGAGCAAAATATTCTTAAAAAAAGGAAGAAAACAAAGAAAAATACCAACTGATCTATTGTTTAAAATCTTCCACCACGCCCCCTATGTTTAGAAGCTAATTCAATTAAAGACTAAGTCAATTTATCTTCTATAACAGCAGGTGTTGATAAGTTATTTCGTAATAAAAGAACCGATCATGGTGATTCCGTTCATAATCCAAACAAAGCAGGAAATAATCCATCAGGTAAAGTTACTTTATTGCAATTTAAATTGATTTTTTTTTTTTTTTAGTATGGAACTACTTAATTATTTTACAAATAAAAAAATTTATGATATACTACTGTGT
The DNA here is from genome assembly GCA_021605075.1 of Caerostris darwini. Taxonomy (NCBI): domain Eukaryota; kingdom Metazoa; phylum Arthropoda; class Arachnida; order Araneae; family Araneidae; genus Caerostris; species Caerostris darwini. The sequence goes on along the minus strand of BPLQ01009514.1, from coordinate 528,663 downwards.
CCAGAAAGTAAGACCAATTTTCAATTTAAAATTCCCAGGGCTTGTGGAATTTTCAATTCTTTTTTCTTTTTTAGGTTGCTGGCACTGTCCGAAATTTGAAGTCAAAATATTCATTAGCGTTTGACTTACGCTTGGCTGTGTGAGACAGTAAAACTGATTCCGGCGATTTTTGAAATGTCTGAATGAATTGAGCAAAGAACTTGCATTGAATTTTGTTTGAGGAAACGTATAGAATGTTGCAGAAGACATTCGGTGAGCATTCCTATATCGAAAAGAAATGTTCAGGAATGGTATAAACAGTTCAAAGAAGGCAGAGAACGCGTTGAAGACGAAGAGCGCTCTGGTCTACCACCCCCCTCAACCAACGAAGGTCACGTTACAAAAAATTAAAGATTTGGTGCTTGCAAACCGTCGATTTACAATTAGAGACCTTGCCGATGTTGTTGGAATTTTAAAAGGATCGGTCAATTCCATTTTGGGCCTGAAACGTGACAAATCTCGATTGGTACCGAAAACATTGAATGCGTCAGCTCACGCTGCAGTGATTCTTCGTGACCTTTTCGCCAAAAATGAAGCCCATATCGTTCCACCATCGTGCGACTTCTGGTTATTCCCTATTCTCAAAAGACCACTCCGAGGACACCGTTTTGAGTCGATCGAAGAGATTCAACGTGAATCGCCGCGCGCTTTGAAGGCCATCCCTGGCGATGACTTTTTAGCATGCATTGAGGATTGGAAAAAAAAGTTGGCATAAGTCCAATGTGTTAGGAGGGGATTACTTTGAAGGCGATGCAATAAATTCGGAAGAATAAATAAAGAGTTTTTGAAAAAAAATAATTGGTCTTACTTTTTGGTCACAGTAGTAAGTAGGTTAATTTACTGTAAATATACTTAATGGAAATTTGTTAAAATTAATGCTCTAAAATATATTTTTATATTCGATGTGCACATATTTACGATGCAAATTAAATTAACATAAAAAGTCTTTTATACATTTTCAAAAATGTTCATGCTATAAATGTGAAAAACTATTAATTTTCGTTACCGGTATTAACCGTTAATGTTAATTAATGTTAAGGGGCCTGATAGCGACTAGCGCTCGGTCTACAGGCTTCAGATTCGAGTCTCGGTGGTGCCATAGATGATTGTAGTGGTTCAGATTCCACTTTACGCCGTAGGTCCCTATCTAATATGGCTGAAGAGCGTAGGATTGACAATCCTACCCCGTAAAAAGAAAAAGTATCTCGAAATCAGGAAGGCGGCTTTGGCCCACCATAGCTTTGTTGCGCAGATGATGATGATGATGGTTAATTTTACACACATTCATTTTGCGATATGTGGATAAGTTATGTGGGGCCTGAAGGCCGAGTGATTAGCGCTTGGTGCCATGGGTGTTCGTAGTGGTTCGGAATCAGCTTTAAACCGTAGGACTCGTTCTAATAACACTGTTGGGGCTGCCTGATGTTCAATTGGCCAGCGCTCTGCCCTTTGGTACCATAGGCTTCAGGTTCAAATCCTGGCGTTGGCATTGATGTTTGTTAGTGGTTCACATCTTAATTTTGTTAATTTGTTTTGTTAATCTTCCACCCGCCCCCTAACGTTTAGGAGCTAATTCAATTAAAGGCAAAGCCAATTTTTCTTTTATAACTCCAGGTGTTGATCAGCGATTTCGTAATAAAAGAACTGATAATGGTGATTCTGTTCATAATCCAAACAAAGTAGGAAGAAATCCATCAGGTTGAGTTACTTTATTGCGATTTAAATTGAATTTTTTTTTTATAAAGAGCCACTTAATTATTTTATATATAAAAAATAACGGTACAGGTTAATTTATTGTAAATATGCTTAATGAAAATTAATGCGGTTAAATATATTTTTATATTCGATGTACACATATTTACGATGCAAATAGATGGTTATACTAGAAATGGGAAAAACTATTAATTTTCGTTAACGGTATCGCCCGTTAATGCTAATATAAAATAATTATCAACAAGAAAAAAAAAATCGGTTAATTTTAACGTTAAATTTTACACACCTTGAATTTGCTATTTGTGAATAAGTTACGCGGGGTCTGATGGTAGAGTGATTACCACTCGGTGCCGCAGGTTTCAAGGGCGAGTCCTGGCAGTGCCATGGATGTTTGTAGTGGTTCGGAAACAATTTACATCGTAGTACCCGATCTAATACGACTGTAGGGCCGATAAATGAACCACGTAAAAGGTAAACATCTCATGTTCCAAGAATCTATCAATATGTAGACAGCTTGGTCCGCCATAGTGTGGTTACGAAATCGAAGGTTGGTTTGGTTTGTCGCTCTACGGTCAATTTGTGCACACGAGGTCTAAACAGACCGGGAACTACAGTTTAAAGTTGATTTCGAACCGCGCACAAACATCCATGCCACCTCTGGGATTCGAATCTGAAACCTGTGGTACCAAAGGCCAAAGCGTTTGCCAAATTGGCTATCAGTCCGCGGAGGAAGAAGATGATAAGTTGTGTACTTAAGGGATAAGTTGTGTCCTTAATGTGATAAGTTGTGTCTTAATTTGAAAGGAAAAAATAGAATATACGCGATAAGCGACAATTGCATCGATATTTTTTTCATGTGCAAAAATTAAATTATTTAATTCAATAAAAAATTGCTACAATAATTAAATAAAATTACTACAATTTGTTTTTCTTCCTTAAAGCGTTATATTAATATATTATTTTTATGAAAGATTTGTTCAATTCCTACTATTAGTTCACACTCTCCCTATATATATCTTGTTCAAAATTTCAATCGTTATTAAAATACTTTTTATTCCTCCACTCAAGTTCAAATACATTTTTTTTAACTTGTAGTGGATGACACTCGACGCTAATACAGTTTTTCCAAATATTAATTCATTCATTAAATTTAATTAATTAATTTTAGTTTTTCAATTCATTCTATTAGCTCACACTTTTCCTATATATATCTTATTCAAATTTTCAATCGTTCATAAAATACTTTTTATTCATCCACTCAAGTTCAAATACATTTTTTTTGAACTTGTAGTGGATGGCACTTTATGTTAATACAGTTTTCTCAAATATTAATTCAATCATTAAATTTAATCAATTAATTTTAGTTATTTTTAGATTTAAGTTGCATGTATCTACCAATATATGTTGCCAGATGTAAGAAGAAAAATTCAACTTAAAAAGTAGGAATTGACTTTAAAATTTTTTTTTTTTATATTACTTGTATTTATTTATTTTATTATTGCTGAACGATTTCATTATATTTAAAATTTTATAACAGAAAAAGCAGACGATTTTGAAACGATAAGATTTACTGAAACTTTAATCGTTCAATAAATCGTTTCAAAGATAATAAAAAAAAATTATTTGGATTTTAAAAATTCGATTTTTATTTTATTATTATATTTACTTTTTGTAAAATATAAAAAAAACTTTTTGTACATTTTTATTTTGATAATTAAAGGAATAAAATTTTTTTACATTTGATGAAATGGTCATTTTAATATTAAAATTATGTTTTCATTTTGAAATATGCACGAGATATTACTTCACAGATTATTTAATTCATGTGTGGCAACATGTTTATAGCAAATTGATGGAATTCTAAAAATAAATTGTTTTTTGAACTGTAGATTCTGAACTGGTGTTTATTCGCTCTCCAGATAAAAAATAAACTTTGAATTACGGTGTTAAGAGAACTGCATTCTGTTATAAAAAGGAAAAAAATAACTTTCGTTTTTTTTTTTTTCTAATGATAAAAATTGTTTGTTAAAAACTTGTTTAGTATTCGCAACTGAACTTTGAAAACATCTGTCTTCATACATCTGCATCATTATTTTTATTGCCATGTTGGTTAAGTTGCAACATTTTTTCTATTAAGAGTTATTAAAATAACACTTGATTTATAAAGATAATTTTCATATACAGTTATTTATAGATGTATAAAATTTAATTTCATTTTAGAAAATAATTTTTTTCCGTTAAGTTCTAAGCACACTGTTAAGCGATAATTGAATCATAAAATATAATCATATAATATAATATAATCGTCTTTAATATATGTTCTTTTTATATACAGAAATAAAAACAAACTTTTATTCTGCTGAAAATATTCAACATTTTTACATCTAAATATTTAATTAAATATTAATAGATCAACTTATGGACATCTACTAATAGATAAACTTATCTATCGATCTAAACTTATAATAGATTAACCTATGTATGTTTAGATCGATATAGATTAAGATATAAGATTAACATATATCTTAATTTTGAGCATGAAATAATTTTACTTTTATTGGACTGTTGTTTGTATATTCTTTGATTTTCTGTTCTAATATTTCTCATAAAGTATAAAAAAAAAAATAATATTCTTTATTAATATGAAGAGATCAGTGAATATGCTAACTCCTATAATTTATTCAAGTAAAGCTAATGTACTGAATCGGATTAAAAGATTCAAATATTTTGTCATCTATAATATATTCTCTTTGTATGCAAAGAAATATAACAAAAAAACCTTTATTCTAATGAAAATATTCAACATTTTTAAATCTAAATATTTATTAAATATTAATAGATCAACCCATACAAAATATTCTATTTTTTAAATAATTTATTTTCTACATAACAAGTAATTTACCAGAAATATTAGCATATAAATAATACGTTAAAGTCACGTGTCTTTTCAATGACTAAAACTGAAAAATCAATAAAGGACGTTTCTTTCCGTTCAGTAAAATTCAAGCTGATTCAAGAATATTTCATTTTGAGTAGTTAGCAAAAAACAGTTTGCTATTTGATTACATAAAAAAAAAAACAATCTTTTTTAATGAGTTTTACTAGGTGAAAGTTTCAATTTTTATTTCCTTTTAAACAATACAAATGAAAAAAAGAAAACTTTGAAATTGCATTTATAACTAAAATCTTGCTCTGTACTATATATTTTTATGAGTTCCAATACCATATCTGAGAGAGTAAGAGGTAATATAAAAATATCTAATTATTGCTTTATTAAATTGAAACATGCTTTCATTACATACCTGTTATTATAGTAATTTAACCTATCCAACAAAAATGGCTTTTTTTGTTATGTATTTATTTTTAATACATTTTTATACATTTTTATTTATTATTATATATATTTATAAAAAAAACCCATCTTTTTTAATGAGTTTTACTGGGTAAAAGTTTCAGTTTCTTTTTTTAAGCGATACAAATAAAAAAAGAAAACTTTGAAATTGCATTTATAATTAAAGTCTTGTACTTTTCTGCGTGTTCTAATATCGTATCTGAGAGAAGTAGGTAATACAAAACTATCTAATTATTGCTTTATAAAATTGAAACATGCTTTCATTACATACCTGTTTTTGTAGCAATTTAACCTATCTAACAAAAATGACTGTTTTTAATAGATATTTATTTAAGCAAATCAACCACATATTTCGTAACGAAAATCAACCATAAATGTTTGCTTATTTGGCGAAACAACATTAGAGGCGCCCAAAAAGTAATTTAACAAAAGAACAGGTGAATCAACAATATTCACAGAACAATTGATTTGCGATATTCAAAATAACATGTTATGATTTGCATTCTGTAGATTGGCCATTTGAATAATATCCATGTACAGACCTACATGATCGTATTTAGCTTTAATGAAAAAACAGTCCTAATTAAAAAGATAATTTCTATTTTTACGAAGCAATCTGTTACACACACACACATTATTGAAAGTTCCAGTAGGATATTACTAAATGTAACAAAACAGGATTATAAATTAAGATTGAAAAATCATTTTTCCACTTGCCTTTGTTTATTTACATAGTTACTTTAACATGTTACAAGCTATTCAATTTCATACATGCAAATCTAAGCACGTGATACACTCATTAAAAATTCACCCCTCTGTTTACCAAAGCAAATCAAGCACATGTTAGTAAGTTTTGTTTTTTCTTTCATCAATAATATTTACTGAGTTTTGCAAAACATTTAAACCACAGAAGTGAGTTACAATGTAATATGCTACTGTGCCCAAGAAGTAAGACCAATTATTATTATTTTTTCAAAATCTCTTTATTTATTCTTCCAAATTTATTTCATCGCCTTCAAAGTAATCCCCCCCCCCCGACACAATGCACTTGTGCCAATTTTCATTGCATGCTAAAAAGTCATCGGCAAGGATGGCCTTCAAACCGCGCGGTGATTCACGTTGAATCTCTTCAATCGACTAAGAACAGTGTCCCCGGAGTGGTCTTTTGACTTCAGTGAATAGCCAGAAGTCGCACGGTGTGCATCACGAAAATCAATGCAGTGTGAGCTGGTGCATTCAGTGTTTTCGGTACTAATCGAGATTTGACGCGTTCTATGCCTTCTTTGAACTGTTTGTACCACTTACTAAACATTTCTTTCCGATATAGGAATGCTCACCGAATGCCTTCTGCAACGTTCTATAAGTTTCCGCAAACAAAATTGAATGCAAGGTTTTTGCTCAATTCATTCAGACATTTCAAAAATCACCGGAATCAGTTTCAGCGTCACACAAAGCCAAGCGTAACTCAAACACTAATGAATATTTTGACGTGAAATTTCACACAGATGTCAAGGACAGTACCAGCAATCAAAAAAAGAAGAAGAAGAAAAAAAAATTGAAATTCCATAAGCCTCGGGAAATTTAAATTAAAAATTTTTTTTACTTCTTGGGCACAGTAGTATTTATTCAGTTTTTTAAAACATTTAAACCACAGAAGTGAGTTACAATGTAATATAAAGAGAAAAAAAAAAAAAAAAAAAACAAGAACAAAAACACTGATTGTGACCTTTGCATGAAAAAAAGTGCAGCTGCTAATAATTATACGCCTGGTGGGGTAATTTTCATGTAAGTACACGCTATATTACTGAAATGCTATTTACCCTACTGCCAATATGATCATATCATTGGGAAGAAGGCAACCATTTTGACGTACTTCCTTAAACTGAATACTTAGAATTTGGATTATTATGCCAAATATATACTTTTCTTCGCATTTGATTGCTAACTGGGTAGAACTCTATTATGATAACACGAACCCATTACATTTTGGCTGATATTTTATGTATTTACGATACTTAAAAAGATGAAATATTGTTTAAAAAATTAGATTTTCACACTTCAAATTTGTTGAAATATTTAGAACAATTTTTAAACTAAAACTTATTACTAATTAACATATTATTTATTAATAAATTTTTAAACTAAAATATATTACTAATTAAGATATTATTAAATAACCAATTTTTTGAACTAAAACTAACATATTTTTACAGATATATCCGGTGAAATAAATATCTGTAAAAATATGTTTAGAATCATATAAAAATATCATCATTCCCAATCGAATGCTTTTGATATATATGATATAAAAAAAAACCCATTAACTTTAATTGCCGATTATTTTAATTTTTTTGTCTTAATTTTTTTAGATCAATTTCAAATGTATATTTATTTTCAAACGAAAATTTTGCTATCGAATTTTGTTTTTTTTAATTGAGTTTCGGAATACTTTTAAAAATATCTTTTAGATTCTGTCTCCTGATGGCCAATTGTCTAGCACTCTGGCCTTTGTTACCAGGTTCAGGCTCGAAATCTGGCTGTGGCATAGATGTTTGTAACTAATTTGAAATTCTCGTTAAACAGTAGGTCCCAAAAATGTGAAAAAAAGATGACTGTAGAGCGACAAATCAACATAGGGGATATTATCGGGGAGAAGGGAACCATTCTGTGGTAGTTGCTTAAACTGAGTACTTAGAATTTCGATTATTATGCCAAATATATACTTTCTTTGCATTTGATCTCTAACTGTGTAGAACTTTATTATGACAATACGAAACCCATTAAATTTTGGCTGATATTTTATGTATTTACGATACTTTAATATATAAGGAAATATAATTTTAAAAACTAACTTTTTTTAGCTACAGATTATTTTTCAATTGCAATTCTATTTTCACAATTTTAATTATTATTATTCTTTTAAACTAAATACCACATTGCATAAAGAAAAATTGTACTTGCATATTGCTAGTTAATACATAACTACATACATATTTTACATCATAATGTGTCTGAAAAGCGTTAAAAATGTAATGTAACCGTGCTTCCTCCTACGCATTGGCAAGAACACCCCTGTGACATTCAGGAGAAATGGTCAGTATGCCTCGAGACTATCATCTGACAGGAAGTACAGTGCAACCTACGCACCCGCTGATAAACATTTAGTTTAAATGTCTCATTTCATTCCCAGAGAAAATATATTTAGCGCGACTCTGTGAATTAATTGGCCTACAGACTCTCACCCGGAAAGAAAGTATATTTCGAACACCCAGCGCTTAGCTGAGTATCTGGTTTTCAGCTTGAGGAATCCTTCCACAAATCTATAGTTATCTGCCTTTAAATGTGTTAAATATTGCATGTCTTTAATTGTATGTGCACTTTTTCGCCTTTGATTGCTAACTGGGTAAAACATTATTATGACAATACGAAACCCATTAAATTTCGGCTGATATTTTATGTATTTACGATACTTTAAAATCTGATGAAATATTGTTTAAAAAATAAGCAGTTTTCCACACTTCAAATTTGTCGAAATATTATCAAAAATTATGTTTAGAATCATATAAAAATATCGCCATACTAAATTGAGTGCTTTTGATACATATGATATAAAAAAAACACATACATTTTAATTGTCGATTAATTTAATTTTTCAGTCTTAAAAGTTTAGATCAATTTCAAATGTCTATTTATATTTTCAAAAGAAAATTTTGTTATCAAATTGCTTTTTTTTAAATTGAGTTTCAAAATACTTTTTAATATTTCTTTAGTTTATTTATCTCCCAGATTGAATGGGAATTTAAAAAAAAAGTTTTAATAAGTGAAATTTTTGAGTAATGAAATGTGTTTGACTTATAACGAGAAAAAAAAAAGCATCTTTAATTTTTTCGTTAAAGTAAATTTTAGTTTAAATTTAATAGGATTAGCTTTGGTGTCAATCAATATTTTTAATATGTATAATTTAATACTATTTTAAAAATAATACATCGACAAAACAAACATTATATTGTTACTGTCGTTAGCATTATATCGTTATATCGTCACTACCGTTATTACTATTATACATCGACCAATAAAATTAAATGGTATTAGCGTTTTTTATGAGTATATATTAAAATAATTTCACTGTAAACAAATTGATGAAACAGGATTATTAAAGTCAATTAAAAAAATGTAAAATAAAAAAAAGGTAAATGTAAAACGTATTATTTTTAAACGTAAAAAGGCACATTGCTAATTTATTATTATCGTTATTAATATTTATTACTACCATTAAATAGTTTTATTGAATGTGATATGCATTTCGACAATTGAATTTTTTATTGATATTTTTATGCATTCTTTAAGCTGCAGTGTTATTTCGATTATTTTTAAAATCGGTTTTAATTTTCCGAAACAAAAATTATTTTAATTGTTTTATTACTTTTTTTTATTTTATCAATTATTTACTTTAATTTTACTACAAATTAAAGTAACAACCTTTTTTTTTTATTTCTTAATAATGCAACCTACTACTTTCATATTTTTATTACATCATAAATTTATATTTGCTTCCATTTTTTTTGTTTTTGTTTATAAAATAATAATCTTTTGCATTTAAAAAAAAAGATTCTAATTAAAATAAAAAATTTCTATCGAAAGAATTGTCATTCATTCAAAACAACAATGAATACTTATCAGTAGTGGGGGAAGGAAATTGAAGAGTTTCACATCTCGCAAACGATTTTAATTCAGGAGGGCTGCCAGGGGAGAGGGGGGAGAAACCGCAGACGAGAAAAGGGCGGCATTTTGATAAGGCGCTAAAAAGCACGTCTGAGAATTTTAAGTTATCCCCAAACATCTCTCCCCCTCACATCATTGGCAAATCTAATTAATCGAAAATTCGGAAGTAATTCCGTTCGAAAAAAAAAAAAAAAAAAAACGGAGGAAAAAAAATCGTTTGGTTTTGAGGTTAGATTGTCACGTGTAAAATGCAAATAAAGCTGGAATTTTATATAATCAATGTCACGCTGTGCATCTTTAAATTAAGAGGCTCAAAAGCAGACGATTCGTAGGGGTAGGGCAGAGGAGTGGTCGATTTCAGAGAACGGTTAATGGGTTAGAATGAAAAATATGCTAATTGAGCAGATTTTTTTTTTGTAAATAAATCTGATTATTTTTGAATAAACCGTGGACAGAAGAAGTATAATCGTATTTAGAGCATTAGAATATTATTGTTCTGTTAAATTCTATTGATCGATTTTCTTGTGTATGTGCGTGAATTTTTCTAAAATTCTGTGAAAGTTAAAAAAGCTATGGTTTTTTTTATGCTTATAGAAATGAACAAATAAATGACATATCTTATCAATAACTTATGTTTTACAGTTTTGAATTCTAATGTGTATTTTTAATTAAAGAATTCGGTTAATTAGTATTATTTTCTTAGTTTATGGTATTGTCTTCTTTTCTGTTACTTTGTAATGCATAATAGTTTTTTAAAATATCAAAATAAAGTATTTTTCTTTTAATTATTTTTTTTGAAATATTTTTTTTAGAAACATTTATTTATTTTGAAACTTATAAACACAAACAACTCAAGCATAAAAATTATGAAATTAATAAAAACTATTAAGCAAATAAACAAATTTCTTTAATAATAGTTTAAAAGAATCTATCAATTAACAGATTGATTTATTATTTTATTTACAATTATATTAATTTACTTAATAAATAAACGATTGATGAATTAAGGATTAAATGATAAATAGTTGTAAAAAATGCCTTACATTTATAAAAAAAGCAATATTTATCAAAATTGATTGACTGCATTTACTAATTAATATGCTACATTTTTTTAAGGTCAGATTAATATTTTTTTAAGGATTTAACATTAAAATTAATTCTTTATTTAAATTCTTTAATATATTCTATTCTATATGTAGAGGTTAGGATGTTAAAGTAACTAACACTAAACGGATAACGGACAACAATGATTAGGGCAACTACATTAAAACTGCATTAATTATAATTTAAAAATGAAGATTTTAAATAAAAAAAGGCAATTAAAATTGTTAACTCTTTTCAAAAGTTTTGCATTACTGGAAAAAAAAAATGCGGAAAAAAATTATGAAAATCAGAAAAATTAAAAGCAGAGCAGGTTCCTGAATTTGAGCAGATTTTTTTTTTTATATCGATTCGTCATCATGATTTTAGGTGCTATGATCTTTACTAATGAATTTAGAAGAATTTGTCAAATGAATTCATTGACTTTAATTGAACTCATATCTATAATAGCATGTTTTGTATAACAAAGTATTTTTTACAACTTTAAAGGTGTAATATTTACTCAATCCTGCATTCTAAATTTGCTCAAAAAATATAAGTCCTATAAAAAAAATAGTACCAAATTACCAAGCACCAAAGATTTATTGAATAACTTCAGACAAATTATATAAAATTGTATCTTTTAATCAGAAAAATGCACATTTGTAATATGTGATCCGTTTTCTTGAAAGTGGTGTAAGTCCATCTTTGACAAAAAGTTAGTTTGATAACAATGAATGCAATCTGCTATGAGATTTTTTTTTATCTATAAACAGTTCCAAAAAAAAAATTATTCAAAATTTTTATCATTTTGTCAATATCAATTTACGTAGTTAAAGAAATTACGAATATAATTACTTTGAAACTGGTGTAAGTATACTTTTCGCAAAGACATAAGATTTAGTTCAAAAATTAAATTACTTAATTTCTCTAATTCATTTTTATATGTGTGGCAACACTATTAATGACATAAAAATTCTCATTCGTTCATTGGCCCATCACATCCGAAAAATCTGACTATTTTCAGAAACTTTCTCATAATGATAAAAATTAAAAATGGCACATATTAATATGAAATTGTAATTAAAGTAACTGAAATGGCATTACATGAAGAAATATTTAAATAAAGTTATTTTTTAACATATTTAATATAAATTTCATAAAAATTGATTTGATTCGATTGACATGTCATATTTAATATTTCATAAATGTATGATTTTCGCATTTTGTTGATATTGAAAGTGGTGTAAGTTCATTTGAGGTACAGGAGTAGAAATGTTTTTAAATTTATACTTTAAAAACGATCATATTATCAATTTAAATTATTTTAATACTTACAAAACATAAAATGAGCCTATGAATGTATACCAATATTTTTCAAACATTCAAATACAACCCCTTATATATCTCCACATAATATAAAATGGACTTACACCACTTTCAAAGAAAACGGCTCATGGTAATTCTTATTTTGTTCTTTTTAATAGAATAACTTCTATGCGATCTTTTTTCATTGTTGATCTAAGATAACATTTTTTTATGAGAAAAGCATTAGTGGTGAGAAAAGATCTCAACATTACTTTATTTGCTGATAAAGTAGTAATTGTCTTCACTACTAGTTGCATCATTGAAGGATACAATTGAATTGCTTCTTTAACACATTTATTTTTAATATTAATTCCTAGAATTGTGGAAAAATAAAAAAATATTTATATAAGAGTGGGGAGTCGAATTTTTAAATGAAGATTTTTTATTTAATTAATTTAATTTTTTAATTTTATTTTTTAATTAATTTTTTAATTAATTTCTTAATTTTAATTTTTTTGTTTATTGATTTTCCTCTTTCATTTTTTATTTTTTAATTAATTTTTATTTTTTTGTTTATTGATTTTCATCTTTCATCTTTTATTTTTTAATTAATTTTTATTTATTTTAATTTTTTGATTTTAATTTTTTGATTTTGACTTTTATTTATTTATTTATTATTATTTTGTGTGTGTGCGTGCATTATATTTTATCATCAAATCATCGTATCATCATCAAATTCAATTAATTTTGTTTATTTATGAATGTTGATTTTGTTGGAATCATCTCATTTCAACTACTTTATATTTTTTATTTGTTCCAAATTTAAATTTATTTAAATAATGTTAAGGAATTATTAATTTTTGGAATGTTGCTTCTCTGACTTGTAATTAAACTTGATTCATTTTAATAAAGCAAAAAAACACTGTACAAAAATTACTTACAAATAGCGAAGATAGATGTCGCCACAGGTACAAATAATAAGTTTCTCTCAGACTTATAAATGCAGAAAAATTGCAAAAAAATAATTTCAGTATTGTTGTAATAAAAAAAAAGGCATTGTTGAAAGAGGTAGGGAAGTACAAGAAAAGGTAGAGGAGTGCAGGAAAATAAAAAACTTTTTTTAAGAAAACAAAAAAATGATTTGTTTACCAAATATTTATACTAAAACACAACTTTTTTTTTTTCTTTTTGAGCGTCGGTGAACTTTGCCATGAAAAGTACATTGATGAGTGACGGTGAGAGAATATTGACTTTTGGGAGTTACAATTAGAGTTAACTGTTCCTCATTTTGGTGTTGTACGGGAGAAAATCTGTTAAACCCAGGCAGCCTATTTTTGATGCGAAACGTTTAACATACGAGTATGTTGCCTCATTTGTTTATAGAGACTGTACTATAGAAATTATTAACTACTCTATGGACTAGATGGATGCTTCTAGTAAATTCGAACGTGATTCCTGCATTTTAGCTGGGAACTTTTTCATTGGGCAACATCGAATAAAGTTAAAACAATTCCAGGGAACGGTAATCAATACAATATCAAAATTATTAACTCTTGTAAATAAATTTTATCCTCATAACATTTCATAAACATTTGCTTTCCGTTTCTAGTAAATTTCATCTGTACGCAAACATATGCTGGAAAGCAATTTAAAATATTTACTTTAAATACGAAATTTATTTCCCTTTTTTATTTTATCCACAAATGTATATTCATAATTAAAAGCCAAAAATTTGTTTTATTATTTAGTTAATAATTTAAGAAAATAAATGCCGATTAAAAATTTAACAATAAGGCTTCATTAAACACAATTAATTAAAAAAAAAAAAAATGGGACAATAAATAAACATGATTTTTTTTTTTTTTAATTTACAATAATTTTATTTAAAAGATACAGATTATAAATTTAAATTGATATTTTTATAAACACAGGATGACTATTTATAGTGAAAGTAAAATTAGTATAACCAAAAGTAAAACTTACATGAATTGCTACATGAGGAAGTAAATCTAGTAAAACTACATGAATTTCACTTATTTTATCACGAAATTAATTTAAATAATAAACGCAATGACTGATTATATTTTATTCATCCTATAAGTCAGGTCTAAGAATAATGATTTATAAAGATATTATTTTAATGAAAATATACACTTGTAGTTTTATCAATACATACATCTTGCGATGATAACTTTACATTTAATGTAATCATGCGCGCATTGATAACTCAATAAACATTTAATAAACCAATAAACAAGTCGAACACATGCGAAAAAAATCTGAATTACATTCATAAATATTCATATATTCACACGGAAAGGATTGAAAGTCAAATAAGTTATTGCCAGATGCTTTCTTATTATAAACATATATAGTATCGTTTTCATTCCACTAGCTTTTCGTATAGAAATCGAGTCCATCTCCGCATTGCAAGTTAAATGTCGCGTGAGAGATAGACCAAACGACTTTGGCACACCCCCAGCGACCTCGTGAGCCCTAATCACAAACCTGTAATGACATTGTTGCAGTATTAGTAATTACATCTCTCCCGAATCGCAAACGATATCCCGTTGTTGCCATCCCTTATTTACGCAAATTCCTTCTAGAAAGTGGAGATTCGTCTGAGAACAGAGGGACTCGTTAGAATAAATGACGTAATTAGGACCCCAAAATCAGCTGCTCCACCCCGATGCAGGTGTCGAACCCCCCTTCCTCTCCGGAAGTAAGCACTTTTCACATCATAAATATTAATTAATTGAGATTGAAGGAAACAGCAAAACTTGGAAACTACGCGGTGGTCTCCTTTTTTTCGAATTTTTGAAGTTCGAAGCTTATCGTATTAGTTTATTAGTGGAATAGTTAATTTAAGTGACTAGCTAAGGAGCATGATCTATTTTCATGATTTAAATCAGGGATGGCGAACCCACATGATCTTGCGTGCCACTTTTGAAATGCATCCTAACTCCGCGAGCCGCATATAAAATTATATATCCCCATATCAGATTTAGACCCACTATAGACATTTTTTTTCGAGTGAAAAATTGAAACGTAATGAGTTATTAATATTGTGTTTACTATTATTCTTGCATGTAAACATAGATAATAATGAGGATACTAAACGCACATTGCACATTGTAAAGAAATATGTAACACTAAAAATAAACTATAAGAAATATAAAAATATAATGAAATAAAAAAAAATGAAATCATTAAAAAATATTTATTTTACTGGTGCGATATGTGTTCCTCCGCTCTTTCACTTAACTTTTGCAAATCGATCTCAATTTGGGTATTTGCACGTCGTAATAAGTTTTGCAGGTTAGCGGCCGTTATGTTAGAGCGTGTTTTTTGTTTTGTCAATTTCATTTTAGAAAAACAAAAACGATTCTCAAGTGTAAGTTGAACCGAAAGCGATAACAACTTTTTATGCCATATTTCTCAAATATCTAGGGATGGTCACTGCGTCTGAGGTAATTTAAAGGGAAATTTAAAACAGTTCAATGGGCATAGACCAAAGGCAATGCTTTCAGTAAACCAGGACAGTAAGCGTGTGGCTGCTTCAATTGATAAGTAGTAAAAAAATTCCTTTCCAAAACAAACTTTCGGTTGTTTTAGTTACCCTTTTTAATTTCAACAATATTTAGGTTTGTTTGTATTAACGTACCTAACACAGTTTTTTCCATCGAAAAATAACTTTATTGAACTTGATTTTGCCATGCACGTAATGAAGTACGGATGAAATCTAAGAGTTCAGTAAAGATTTACTGTACTTACTTATCAATGGATTCTAATTGATCTATAAAGGTATATATACTTTAAATCAGGGGTGGCCAACCGGCAGACCGCTTTCAACATTTTTCCGGGCCGTGATATTTATCGTACTTTTACAAAATATATTTATTTTATAATGGCCAAAGTAGTGAAAACCAATGTATTAAAAAAATACATCACATTTGCATCGCTATATTCAAAAATTAACGGTCGAAATTATGAGAAATAAATTAACTTTGATTTTAAAATAATATTCTTGCGAATATAGGACAGATAATGCCTGTTTTATTTACTTGTTTACAGCTATGAGTTCGTAGAATAATTAAATTATATTCTGCTATCTCATGATCCTGGAACATCTAATACTTATAACATATTCTAAGTTTCCCTTTAAGTGACCTCAGACGCAATGGCCATCCCTAAATATTTGAGAAATCTGGCATCCATTTATCATATTCAAAAAAAAAGACTTATAATTTATTTACTTATCATGACTTATCATTATTTATCATTTATTGAGATTCATCTATTCATATGCAAAAGAAAGACTGCATTACATGAAAACTAGAAAGTTGATTAAGTTAAACAATAATGGAGACTATTAAGGTCACACATTCAGTACGTTTTCAATAAACCAAGTCCAAAAGAACGACTACCTTTAATTGACATAACTACTAAAATTCAACAAAAATCAAGCCAACGATGTATAGTTTTTTTTATTTATTTTATGTTATCATTTATTTATTTTATGGTAAATTATTTGAAGAAATTCAAAGAAATCTCAAGTTTCTAAGAAATGCATTTTTATTTTTAAGCTACTATAAAAATTTAAGCTTACATATTGGACTACTGCAGTT
>BPLQ01009514.1:477689-509105 GCA_021605075.1 Caerostris darwini | reverse complement strand
ATAATCTTTGAATTCATTTTTTCTTGTTATCTCATATTTTCATTTTCCATCATCAATATCACAGACTTCATTTCTTTTTGTTTTGAAACCATTGTTTTGATATATTTATTACACTATTACAGCTCACATATTTCATATTATTTATTTATTCATATTGCTTATTAACTTGTTTAATCCTATTAGTATTTATTTCTTTTGTATCCGGTAACTGTCTGTCTTCCTAATTTATTATAAGAACTTTAAAATGTCACTACTCTGATCTGTATTGCCTGTACGTGATGACCCATGCCCCAGCAAAAGCAAATACTGGTCGTTGAATCAAGAATGAATTGATTGCTTTCCCAGAAAACGCATTTTTGTCCTCATAGTCTGGTAGATAGGCTGTGTGTCTCATTTATTAGGGTGTGTCATCCTAATCGCAGCTACTGGATCCCTGGGCCTGGAGCTGTTACTAAAATAAGTCATGGAGGATTTCCTGAGCATTGCACTAAGAGTGCAGGTCATCCTTATCGTATAGATCTTTGCTAATACAGGAATCTACTACTGTGCCCAAAAAGTAAGACCAATTTTTATTTTTTTTCAAAAACTGTTTATTTATTCTTCCAAATTCCTTCTTATTCCTTCATTTATTTCATCGCCTTCAAAGTAATCCCCCCCGGACACAATGCACTTTGGCCAATTTTTTTCCAATCCTCAATGCATGTTAAAAAGTCACCGGCAGGGATGGCCTTCAAAGAGCGCACCGATTCACGTTTGAATCTCTTCAATCGACTCAAAACGGTGTCAATAGAGCTGTCTTTTGAGTTTAGGAAATAGTCAGAAGTCGCACGGTGCTAAATCAGATGAATACGGTGGTTGTGGAATGATATAGGTTTTAATTTTTGGCGAAAATGTCACGAAGAATCAATTCAGTGAGAGCTGGCTCATTATCGTGATGTAAAAACCAAGAGTTGTCTTTTCATAAATGTGGCCTCTTTTTGCGAATAGCTTCACGCAAACGACGCATAACACTCAAATAATATTCCTTGTTGAAAGTTTGGCCCGGCGAAAGGAATTCCTAATGCACCACACCACGGTAATTGAAAAAAGCAGTCAACATGATCTTGAATTTTGAGCGACTTTGGCGAGCTCTTTTCAGTCTTGCTTCACCTTTGTCACGATATTCGCTCGATTGATTGGTTGTTTCCGGGTCGTAAGCATAAATCCAAGTCTCATCACCAGTTATGATGCATTTCAACTTGTCCTGCTAATCAGAAAGTATTGTTTCACGCACTTCAACGCGACGATGTTTTTTCAAAAAATTCAGTGTTTTCGGTACCAATCGAGATTTGAAGCGTTTGAGGCCCAAAACATCATTTAAAATTTAATTGACTGATACTTTTGAAATTCCAACATTACAATATAGGTCTCTAATTGTAAATTGACGTTTTGCAAGGACCAAATCTTTAATTTTTTGGACGTGAGCTTCGTCGGTTGAGGTGGATGGTCGACCAGAGGGCTCTTCGTCTTCAACGCGTGCTCTGCCTTCTTTGAACTATTTATACCACTTCTAAACATTTCTTTCCGATATAGGAATACTCACCGAATGCCTTCTGCAACATTCTATGCATTTCCGCAAACAAAATTGAATGCAAGTTCTTTGCTCAATTAATTCAGATATTTCAAAAATCGCCGGAATCACTTTTAGCGTCTCACAAAGCCAAACGTAACTCAAACACTCATGAATATTTTGACATGAAATTTCACACAGATGTCAAGGATAGTGCCAACAACCTAAAAAAGTAAAAAAAAAAAAAATTCAATTCCATAAGCCTCGGGAATTTTAAGTTGAAAATTGGTTTTACTTTTGGGGCGCATTAGTACTTTCCTTCGTTGGCTTACATAATGTGCGATGCGATATCGGACTGAATTAATTTTTAATTTTTTGCATATATTATCTCCGTTACCCAGTGGAGACCATAACTAACGACGCTCTGGAGCTCGGTACCAGAGGTTTCGCGTTCGAGTCGGCGGCTTAGATTGCCTTCCAAATTTTTATTTACTACTTACTCTATGATGCTTTCTGCCATATGTTACGATATTAAATTAAGTTGAATCGCTTAAACTAGCAGTAATAATAATATTCAGCTCTTAATAACTAGAACTTATAACTAGAACTTGAATCGCTTAATAACTAGCTTATAATAATCTCTCCTTAAAATTAATAAATATTTTAAGGGTTTTCTTTTAACAAAGTGTGTTGCCTTCTGATTATATAAATTACCATAATTTCAAATCAACTTCTGGCGCCAAGTTATTCTATGAACACAAGATGTACATGAAAATCATTCAGCACGCATTCCCTGCCTAAGAAAATGCGTAGTTTCTCGACATTACCAGAAAGATATAACGTGAAACATGGCAACTCGTGTGGTTACTGGTGTTAAAATCTTCTATTAAATTATATGGGGCCGCGCGAACGCAGCCCCAACTACCAAAAATTATGCACCCCAAGCAACCGCAGTTTGCGGATGTGGCGAACGTCAGCCCATCGAAGTGCTATGATGGGCCTCTGCTCGGGAGATCCTCCTTCTTGATTAAGGATGACTCCAGTGCCAGGTAAGTATGAAAATTCCAGTTTGACAATTTTTTCATATACAAATGGAGTTTAAATTAAAAGTGGTAGAGCAAACATGCTGTAATGGAGGAATTCATTGTGGACATGTTTACAGAGCATTATTTAAAAACAATCTAAATTAATTCTTTACGACGATTTGTGTAGGTGCGAAGCACCTTGTCTCCGAGGCAGCCGCTAGTTTCTATCTTGAGTTTGAGTCCTTTGAAGTTATGAGATAATACATTGAAAAAGAAAGCAGGTAAAGACTAATAGGTGACTTGCCCATATATATACAAAGAATTAAAAGAAAGAGACATATAAAGTTTTGAAGTAATCTAAACAAAATGAGGAAGGGTTTAATTTATTTATTCTTTTATTTATATTTAATTTATAAACATATAAAAACAAATAAAAATAATTAAGAAGCAGAGTTCAAGAAAAAGGTTCGAGATAAATACAAGTATACAGATAGAATTAATCTAAAAAATAAAATAGAAGTAGAATGTAAGGAGAAATGATTGCGAAAAGGCATTGGTTAAAATAAGGCGGGATGCTGAAGGTCAAGGTCAGGGCCGATATTCATTCTTTGACAGAATTGAAATGATAATATACCTATCTAAAGTTTATGTTCTGCAACTAAAAATTTCGTGATAGATAATAATTTTGATAAACAGGATGAAATCTAATTTCTTCAAAGAAACAATTCATCTTTTATCTTAGCAAGTACATTTTTTAAGCAATAACGTGTTAAAATTAGAAACAATTATTGCATATAAGAATAAATTCTTTGTTGGAAAGGTTCGAGTCCCAGCGGTGACATGGATGTTTGTAGTGTTCCGGAATCCACTTTAAACCATAGGTCACGAACTTATATGATCGTAGAGCGTCACAGAGCCCAATCAGATTTCTCACCCATATCATTCTCAAACTGTAAGCAACTCAGTTCTAGGCACAGTGATGTGATGTGATGTGATGTGGTGTGGTGCAGTAGTTGTAGTAACGTAACTAACCACTGTTTGACACTTAAAAAAAAAAAACAGGTTTTGATAAATTTGTAAAATCAACTACAGCAAAAAAGGAGTAGGATAACATCATTCAAAATTCAGTTTATTTGATGATAACGAACTCGATAATATATCACTAATTAAAATACAAAAAGACTTGTACTCTATTGGTAACTTAACATTCGTAAAAAACCCTAATCTGCTGACCTTTCAATTGAGACTAAATCCCCACCCCTAATAGAAGCCAGGATAAAAATAAAGAAAACTAAAATAACTAGGAATTTCCTGAACCTTATTCTGAAGCTTGCAGCTCAACTTTCAAAGCTGCAATAGCCAAGAAAAAAATTACCTACAATAGACAACCTACCTACTCGTTCAGTTACTTGTATAAATAAAAGTAATATTACTGATATTATTTGTTCATCAATCACTTTAGAAACGTAGCCGCCTTCCACTCCGAAATCTAAACAACCTCATTGGGCTACATCAACATCATCAATATACATTTCTATTTCTTTTCCAATGGTTCTTTTCCAATTTCTAAACCAAATTAAATTCATTATATTATTTAACTGAAAAAATCAATTGAAACAAATAAGCAGAATTTAAAGGATGCAATATTAAATTTGAAAAAAAAAAAGTTACTGAGCTGCATTCTACACAATAAGGATCAGAATCGCAATTAAAGACAGAAACTACAAATGGCTAAGCTTGTATAGATATTAATACAGGGGTTTTTAGTATATCAGGAAAGGTAGATTAAACTCAGCAAGAACACGCATAATCTTAATTTGTTTGCTACGTGTTGATGTAGTAGTGAAGTCTTTCATACGGAACTTATTGAAATTATGGATCTTATTAGATTATCCTTAACACTGTCTTAACACAACGTATTCAATATTAGCACTTTTTATTGCCTACACTTGTTTTCATTCAATCCTTACAATAACGTAACACATTCTTTGTGTAAACGTTTTGTAAGGCAATAGACTTTGTTTAATTAATTCCTTGGCGTAACTGGGCCTTCTGTCAAGAAACAACACCTACTTAATATCTCCATTCCTCGTTACTGAGAGGAAGCACTGTATCTTATACTCTGCGACAAGATTTAGTCTCTGCACTTAAGCTTCTAAGCATCAAATTGTTACTATTAAGTGCAATATTAGGTAAAGGGATGGTAGGTTGGTTGGTTGGGTACAAGAATTGTAGCTTAGTTTGCCGTAGGATTAAAATCTCATAAGCGACGCTAGTTGTGACTTTAAAACTGTTCACAGAGTAAACAAGTAATATAAAAACAAATTTTTTAAAGTCAATTCCTTCTTTTTTTCCACTATATTGCAGAAAGTCCTTAGTAAATAATTTTCATTCATTTTTTTAAGTTTACCTGGCGCCATCTATGGGTAGATATATGCAACTTAAATCTAAAAAACACTAAAATGAATTAATTTAATTTAATTGCTGAATTAATATTTGAAAAAACTGTATTAATATCCAGTGTCCTCCACTACAAGTTAAAAAAATGTATTTGAACGTGAATGGACGAATAAAAAGTATTTTATGAATGATTAAAAATTTGAACAAGATATATATAGGGAGAGTGTGAGCTAATAGAAGGAATTTAATAAAGGGTTCATATTGTTTTCTCTACTGATTGTAGCTCACTTTTCCAGATAATTCGAACCCGAATCTCCTAAAGCGCATTTTGCCTCATTACTTATTAGCACCTATTCCCATTCGGTACCTATTTTATCAAACAATGATTGCTATTCATTTTATTAGCAGATACGAATCTGAACCCTTCTAAAAGCTTATCGTGGCTTTACTACTACGGACCAAGTTGAGTAAAGTCTAACCAGCTTGATGGTGACTATAAACAATGATTGTAACTTATTTTGCCATAAGATTCGAACCTAAAACTCCATATATATATATATATATATATGTGTGTGTGTGTGTGTGTGTGTGTGTGTGTTAATACAGTTTAACCCACAACCTTGACGATTAAATTCCTTTATAAATAATGAACACAATCTAAATCAACCTCCAAGTTTTGCATATTAAAAAATTTAAAAACAATTAGCTAACCCATAAAGGCCTCTATTTTGACGATTTTTAAAATCACACCAAGATTACACTGCATCCAGTTAAAAACCAATTTGTGTTCTGGAGACATTTTAAAACTCCATGAAATTAAAAACCATTCATTATACAGATAAAAGTAAAGTATAATATTGGTTCACTTATCTTAATCCTCAAATGATACTGACATATATATATATATCAGTAACTCTTTTACTGTACTTACATGAACAAACAAATAAAACAACAGGGAAATGACTCAACAAACAGTTAGTTTAAGAGAGGTAGAACTCTAGTAGTCAGATAAAGATCTAACTGAAATCCGGCACTAAATCAACCAATTGATATTGCTGCTCCAACTCGAGGGTCGTTGGAGTTGAGAACTGTTGAAGACAGTCAATCCACCCTCCCCCAACTTTCATCACCCACGCATTATCTTTACTTTATTTATAACTGAAGAGGGGGAAGAATTCTTCGAAAGGACATCTCTCGTGGCCATCTGTCAATCCCTATCCCCCCCCCCCTTCTTGCAGGATTCGTCTGGAATGTAAATGGCCGGACCTCCCTTTCTATGTCATCCGCCTGATTGGTGCACGCCTTTGGCTTGTTCCGTGACGTCACATCACTTGATGAATGACGGTCGCTATCTGGAGTCCGGAGCAGGATTTTATCTTCTGGATAAACTCTTCCAATTTCTTTCTCTACCTCCCGGATCGAAAAGTTTTTCTTTTGTTTTCTCCCCAACTGAAAAGTTTTCCTTCGAAAGATGGAGACTGGTATTTCGTCATTTCGTTTGAAGAGAGCTATCGCAGCGCCATCTGAGGAAATTTGTGCTATCAATTTTTTATCCTGTTTTCAATTTAATGTTGTCGTTTATTTATTGAATTAATTTATAATTAAGGAATTGTTTTCATAATTTATTCATTATAAGTGAGCAAAACACAGATTATCTATGATTATTTAAATTAACAAATTTCTATTAGGTTTCTAAATTGATATCTTAAATATCTTTTTATTAAAATATTGAAATGGAGTTAGCCCATGTATGACACAAATTTTTATAATACTATAATAAAAAATGTAAAAATCCACTTACAATAAGACAATCCTACAACCTTGTTTAGATCTAACATAGTTTAAAAATTGGTGAAATTTATATATATATATGACAAAGCATTCCTACAACAAGATTTGAGAATAAATGATTACTGTTACTTGTAGTAGTCAGTTTTCTAGCTCATATATTAGGAATGAGCAATAATAATAAAGAAAGATCAATAATAATATGATCAAAAGTAATCAATATAAATGGTTATCAATAATATATATTGCGATATATTTATGTAATAGTCATATTTAAATTATGTATAACACAAAATTTTTATAACATTGCAATTGAAATGGTAAAAAGTCACTTACTCGTATACTAAGAAAATCCTATAACAATGTTTTGATCTAGCATAGTTTTAAATCTGGGAAAAAGCTTTCTATAACAAAGCATTTCTAAAATAAGATTTGAAAATTAAACATTACTATAGGTAATTACTAGTAGTAGGTTTTTTAGATTGTGTATTATTAATAATAATGAATGAAACTCTTACGTGATACTCATATTAATCTGTAATATTTTTGACTGGGGCAGGATATAGTTTCCAAACTAGCTGTTTTGGACCAGATCGGATCGGTGTGCTTGCAGTGGATTCCCTCCCATGTGGACATCTAAAGGAAATGAAATTGCTGATCTGCTCGCTAGGGAAGGTTGCGAACTTCCCAAAGCTTCTTCTTCCAATCTGTTAGCTTCAGAGGTTCTTTCCATGACTTTAGCCAGAGTGAATACCTCTTGGAGGTCGCCACCAATTCATGCATGGTACGCCGCTAAATATCCTGGTATGTCCATACAGTGCTCCTATCCTAGACCTGCTCAGACGGCTTTAGCTAGACTAAGGACTGGCCACATTAAAAGTTTTACCTTCAATGGAGACGAGAAGACATATGCCCTTTGTCATTGTTCGACCATCGCATCTCCCTCTCATCTCATAGATTGTATTGGTGCCTCTGTGAGGCAATTGTTGAATGAGGGGAGGACTGTTTACGATCTATTGATGCAGCATGATCTACTGGACTTGGTTTAGGATTCTAAATCAAGGGGATAAGCAACAACAACAACAACATATTTTTGATAAGTCGTTTTAATAAAAGAATTTTTCACAATTACAAAATGAAAATGGTGCTTTAATCCCTATTTTCAGAATTTTTTAATCTTGCATCGTTTTTGTACAACAGAACTTTAGATAACAAAACACTTTTTAGGAGTCTAACGATTGCGTTGTATGGGTATTTTATATTTAGACCGACTTCTAATATCTAGTGAGATGAGAATCTACTTTTTGTGCACCTTTTTTTGTCATTTAAAATGACATGGTTGCTTTTTCAGGTTGCTATCAACACATTAAATATTTGACCTTCGAGTGTAGGGGGCTCAAAAGTATAAATATTATGTTCTACCTTTTTAAGTGGATGAAAACAGACCATTTGCCATTTGTAATTGCTTATGTGTAGCAGATTCAGCATTATCTAAGATGATCATGGAGTCTGCTACTTTAAACCCATGTTATGCAATTACAATTTGGAAAGAATCTTAAGGGCTATTTTATACTAATCTTGCAATTCTTCCAGGTTTTTTTCTGAGTATTAATTGTGCTTATACCTGCCAGAAACAGAGATTCGCCATCTCTTTTCAGATTTTGAATTAAACGCCTCTAGCTGGAGAAACTCAACACACTATCCACCATGTTGCTCAATGCCTTCATAAAAATAAGGATCATGTGATTAAAATTAAAATATGTATTAACTTTACATACACAATATCCAAATTCCTCCACAATGTAATAAATAATTAGAAGTTGGACATTTCCAATTTAATTAGAGTTAATTGTTTGATTAATGCAAAGTAAAAAAACGAAACGCTTTGAAAATATTATATTATAGCGTAATGCCTTCTATTTATTGAGTGCATACATTAGTCTATGAATAAATATACATATTTTATCCATATACATAGATTAAGGATTGGCTTTTTCAAACCAATGAAAATGAGCCTGGCAAATTTTAAAAAAATTAGTAATGATATTTTAAAAAGTTTTCTTGAAATTTTTACACTTGTTCCATTTTTCAATTCCTTCTATTAGCTCACACTCTCCCTATATATATCTTGTTCAAATTTTCAATCGTTCATAAAATACTCTTTATTCATCCACTCGAGTTCAAATGCATTTTTTTTAACTTGCAGGGGATGACACTGGATGTTAATACAGTTTTTACAAATATTAATTCACTAATTAAATTTAATTAATTAATTATATTTTTTTTTAGATTTAAGTTACATATATCTACCAATAGATGGCGCCAGATAAACTTAAAAAAATGAATGAAAATTATTTATAAAGGACTTTCTACAATACAGTGAAAAAAAAGTAGAAATTGACTTAAATTTTTTTCTTTTATATTACTTGTTATGCTATACTTATCACCCGTTAATGATGTTGCGCTTGTTTAACATGCAAAACGACTAGTTTTTAATTCACACTAGTAGGTGCATAGCTATCACTGCTATGAAAAAAAAAGTAAAAATGATGAAGACTTATTGCCTTTGAGCACATTTTTTTAAATTACGTTGAGGACTGTGTGGACTGACCATGTCCCTGTGAGCAGCCCTACGTGGACTGCACCGACGAATGCTATTATTCATTTAGCACTATCCAGGGGGCCCGTTAGCTTGAAGATATGCTACGGACGCGAGTAACACTACCCCCACAACGCTCATATTAGGCTGGTACCCACAGTTTAAAGTGTATTCCGAACCACTACAAACATCCATGGTACATCGCCATCAGGCTCCAAAGCAGAAAAGATTTTTTTATTCCAAAAAGACTAATCTCTTATGCAATCTTCATTTACTAAACAGCATCAAATCATCCAGATAATACTCTTTTTTATATCCAGACAATGAATGCATACATTGTTCTATTATTAAATATACACAGTGTATCCATATACATAGTTTAAGGATTGACTTTTTCAAGTCAATTAAAAAAAAACTCAGACAAATGGCTTTTTTTTACTATGTCATCACAACTTGCTTTTTCTAGGATAATCCTTGCTCAATTAAAAAAAAAAAAATCAGCTGTAATTAACTGTTTTTCTTTATCCAATCAACTTATCCCTCAATGGATTCGTAAAATGAGCAGGGAACAGTAATTAAGTCTAGCTTTTAAGTTGAAAAATCAGCAAAGAAGACATGTATATTTGTTTTATACCAAGATTAAGTATTGACAAAATCAATTTGTTCTCTTTGGTGTCTGAATTAAGTGATGTGACGTGTTAACTGAGTGATATTCATGAACGGATGATTTCACGATGGACGTGATGTTGCTAATGAACTTAAGAGACCTCGCTCTTTGCAACTTCTACCTGATGACAATATCGAAAAGTCCAAACAAATCCAGACAACCCTTGATGATAAAGTGTCATGCGTGTCTTCGAATGTCAGTTGACGAACTTGACATCAATAATGATGCTTCGCATAAGGAAAAATGTGTCCTCGTTTTGTTCTTCACTCATGTACTAAATAGAATATTGCATATCTGGCATCTGGGCCTAAATAGCTGAGTCTAGCGCTCTGACGCTCGATGCCACATGTTTTCTGGTTCGGGCCCCGGCGATGCAATGGGTGTTTGTAGTGTTTCGGAATCCGCTTTAAGCCTGTAGGTCTCTGTCTGATATGATCGTAGAGCGTTGTTTTGAGGTTTAGTCAGTCTTCGGCCCTCGTGGCTCCTCGCTAAAGTGAAGTTGCATATTACTCTTAGGCATGGCCCAATCCCTCGCAACGGGGTCTTCTGGACCTGGTGTAGGCTTTTCTGCACCAGGGGGATTAGTAACAACAAAAGCTGAATATTAAATTGGGGTTTGTCATATTTATTTCAAATGGCAGATAATGATCCCGGATTATTACAAAAAATTATGTCTGGAGATAAAAGTTTTACTTATGATCTGGGTATAAAAATTATATGCTCTTAATGCTTGAATTTCTGCTCCACAGAAATATTGATTTTAGAATCAGTGTGAAAATTATTTATTGGAAAGGAATGATTTATAAGAATAGATTGTGAACGCCAAATTTCATAAAGAATTATGAGCAAACTTCTGAAGAGAATAAACGTTGGTTATGCTATCGAATTATTGGTTTCTATTCCATGGCAATTCCCATCAAGCAGTTTCTAATAAAGAAGAATAACCCAATTACATTCATTCTCTTTTACCTCTCTTTTTCTCCATATGATGCACTTGCAAACTACTTTTTTGTTTCAAAAAGTTGGTTCGCTTCAAAACTCATTATTTTAATATAAGTATCACTATTTTAGCATAAAGTCATTTAATAGTACATACTTATAGAATTGAGAAACATTCACTGCAAAATTACATCTCTTCTCATGGAAATTGGCTTACAAAATGGAAGAATGCTGTGAGCACTGACAAAACGGAAGTTATTCTCTTTACGGGCAAGCGTAATATTACTTATCTTAACATCGCTATTTTTAATAACAGTGTCAACTGGTTTTAAACTAAAAACTTAGGTATTACTCTCGATAAAATCCTCACTTATCGTATGCATATTAATAATCTAAGAAAATTTTTAATTCATCTACATTTAATACATGCATCCCAAGATCACATACTCAAGTCCGGCTTAGGGCTCAGCAGCCAAATGAAATTTGGAAATTGTTCAAAGATTGAAAAGCAAAGTTCTTTGAATAGTGACAAATTCGCCTTGGTACTTCAGAAATGAGGATATTATGAACTCTTTTGACCTTCCCAGTATTAGGTAATTCATCTTTAATACCTCTAAAGCGTTTTATGACTTATTCCTTTTTGATGGAAATCTGTTCTGAGATCGCTCCCAATTTATGTCATTACTTTATTTAAAAATAGAAAACGTCCTAGAACTGTTCTCAATATCCTCAGTTAGTGTTCTCTCCTAATCTAATTAAACATCCAATTCAATGTTTTAATTATAAGTTCCTTTTTTTCCTTTTAAATATATTCGTATATGTTCCTATTCTCCTTTTTTTTTAAATTTTATATTAATATTAATAAAATAGAAAGGATAAATAAATAAGTTATAACAATTCGATGGGCGTAGACCAAAGGCAAAATGTTTTCAATAATCAAGAACATTAAGCTTTGGAGCTTTGCTCATCCTTCGATTGATCTGAGACATTGAGAAAAATATAACTACAGATTTAACAATATTCCAAAAGATTAATTGTTTTACGAAGGAATCATGTATATGGATGTTAAAAAGCAGCAATTTCCTTTTTTTTTTTAAATTTTGTCCTAACTTAGTCTGAAAATATTCATAAAACATTATGTATACTATATGAATTTACATCTGTACATTTATTAGAATGTATTATTACTATTAATAGAACGTGCATAATAATAAGAATTGTATCTTCAATTGTAAGAATTGAATCTTACAATTTACACTTTTTAAGAAAATTTTGGTACTATAATACTTTTTAAATATTTCAAACTTACTGAACTACTAGACTTACTACTACTCAACTCTTACAAATCCACCCAATCATTCATTGCTCACTGATCAGGGCTTTTACCATTATGAATCTTTGAAGTAAGTAATGCTGACTTTCTCTGTTTTTGTACAAATGCCAGAATAATAATAGTTTTCTGAAAGTCGTAAATACTAATGCCAGAAGTATTATTCTTTACCCTATGCCAATTTTACTAAATATTTTTATACTAATTTAATTTAAATTCCTTATATAACAACCCATTTTATGAAAAAAAGGTTCAAATTATTAAGCAGAATATATATTTTATTCAATGCTGTGATTTTGAGGATATTTTTCTGAATATTTTCTTTGAATTTCTTTGTTTTTTTGACAAATTTGCGACAGTAAAAAATACATCAATCAAGTGAAGTGGGAAAATTTGTTTATATGTGCTAGTACATAATAACAAGTTGATTATAATATATGAAACTGAGTCATTAATAGTATATCTTTATTTAAATTCTGTAATATATGTGTTCAAAAATATGTTCAAATATGTCAAAAATGTGTTCAAATATATGTTGGTAAACGATATATATACATACATATATATATATATATATTCTACATATTTTCTTTTATCTATTTAAACTTAGATTCATTGAAAAGAATGTGTTCTATTTAAAAAATTAATAATAATTTGTGGTTTATAAATATTACATATTCACATTACTTAATCAAACATATAATGGTAATTCGACTGAATATAAAGGAACATTTATTGCTGAATTGTCGGGTCAGACATTAGTTTAACTTTGAGTCAATAGATGGCGCACAAAAACATTTTAGTATTCTGAAAAGCATTTGAAAGAAATGTAAGGAGCGAAAAGTCTTATCGATAAAAACAAGAGACATTTCGCTCTAAAAACTTAAAACGTAACGCAGACATTTATTTCCTCACAAAAAAATTATCAGGAAGCCACTTTCTTTTGAAAGTTTTTTTTTTTTCATTAGTCCTTACATTGTATGGAATTAACACAGTAGAATCTATTGAGAAGTGTGAAAATAAAATAAATTTCTTAAAAAAAGTTATCCTGATATAAAAAGCAGTAAAGTAAATATGACATATTTATTTATCTTTTTGAAGTTGTTATTGCTGCAGTATAATTAATAAACAATTGTTACTAAGGTAAAAATTTATAAAAAAAATTAATGTAACTAAGAAGTAATACTATTTATTATAAAGTTTTCAAAAATAATTCTAATTTTTTTTTATTAGGAAATTAATTCAAAATATATAAATAAATATATTTCTAAATATCTTCATTTATTGGAATTGATATCAGAACAATAAAGTTTTATATGACTAGAATTGTATTGCTATAAAATTCATACTTCTTTTCTAGAAGTACTCTTTACGTAGTAATTTTTTTGTATAATTCTTTGTTCTAGTATTATTTATTACTTTTTAAACTTAAGATAATTCATTTTATTTGCGTGCCGTTATCTAACTTGACTAAATGAGCTATTTTTCTAAATTTAAAATTAGAACAATTTATTTTATTATTATCATTTGTCTTCATTATTCAGATCAAAATCAGTTGATAAAATCCCATTACTACCTCTTTTTCCACTTTTTGCCAATATATTGATTGATATTGATATTTTTATGACACAATTAAATGTTTGATATGATTAGTTAATTTCTTTTGTATTAATTATTTATAACTATAAACATCTATTTGTACATAATTATTTCTGTAGATGAAATAAAAGTGAAATGACAACAAAAAGGAAATTTTAATTGAAAAATTAACAAATAGAATATTCTGTTAGATATAACACTAAACTATAGTTATAGCAGCATAAAAAATATAAAAAAAATTGTAATATAAAACAGGAATTTATCCTGTTCTATTCTTTCAGGAATTTATCCTGTGCGAACATACTTTGCTGAACGGGTACACGTGGGAGTTGACGAAATTTACGAAGCATTGGGTCAGAAAACAATAAGAACGGGTGCTCTGCACTTTAGGGTTCCGCTTGTTTGTTGGACGATTTTTTCCCCTTGAGTTTTTGCCAAGACCCCGGTCTAAACAAATAAAATGACTGATACGATTACAAATTTAGCGGTTTTGATGATTCGTAGGCAAAAAGGCGAAATCGTAACTCTAAAGTGCAGAATTGCCCCAAGTAAGGAATAGGAATATGATACAATTGTTCAAGTACTACGAGAAGCACTATCCAATTCAAACAGAGAAGTCTTGTTAAGGGATGGTTAAATTGACTTTTATAAACAGACTAATCCTTAGACACTATTTATGAAATATTGAAACAATACACATATCCCGACATACACATACATATACATTCCAGACATACCCATACATATACATTCCAGACACACACATACATATACATTCCAGACATACACATACATATACTTTCCAGACATACACATAATACATATACTCCGATTTACACGAAAGATAGGTTCCTTCTAAAACCCTGTAAATCGAAATTGTAAATTCTTACACTTAAAACCGAGTAAATTGGTAACAAACTAAAATGTGCATAATTTAAACGTAAAATAAAACTTACCCTTTTTTTTTCAAAAATCTGCAAATCTCTATTTTTAAATGTATTGGTATCAGTTGGAATCCTCTTTTGAATGGTGTCTTTCAGCCATATCATTAAAACATCTCTTTGCATCCTACAAAAGTACATCTCTTTTGCAAGTACTGTGCGTACAAGTATTGTGCTCATACTCTTAAAAGATCCAGCTGCTATAGTATTTCTAATGTAATCTTCATTTTTTCTTATTATCTTTATTGTGGCTTCATTCATGGAATAAAATTTAGCAGCACCTGTCACTCTTTTTCCATTATGTAGACGATCTAAAATTTTAATTTCACTTTCTAACTTATACAACTTTTCTTTTCCTTTTTAAAAATTTCTTTTAGCATGGTAAATCCATAAAATTTTAATAAAATTATAAAATGCTACAAAAACTATAATTGTAACTAACTAATAACTATGGAGTTTTAAAAAATTCCGCATAGAAAAACACAATGATGTTCACCTTTCTGCTGCTAAAAATTTACTGCATTAAATTACATGAACAGAAAGTCTGATTGTACATACAAAATGGGGAATTCCCATTTTACGTTGGAATAAACGGAATTCAGAATAGAATGGAATTAAAAAATGACAAATATAAGCGCCAATGTTACCAAGCAAATAGAATTAATAAATGGCTGCAGATTATTATTATTTTTTAATTTCTTATTTTAAAAACCGTGTAAATGTGAAATCGTGTAAAAAAAGTACGGTGTAAATTGGTGGGTAAATGTAATCTATTTATATTTTGAAAGCCACACAATTGAAATGAACTACAGAGCACGTGACTTGATGTGGGTCCATCGTTAGATTTTAACAACACATATTTGACTCCAGTTTTAAAACTTACATATAAATCAGGTGGCCACCTGAAAATCGTCAATTAAAAATATCACGTATATAAGTTTTAGAAACGAAAGTTTTTCGTGTTATGCAAGGAGATTAATCTGTTTTCAATAATAGCTTACTTATTTTTCAATTCCTACTATTAGTTCACACACGTTCACGTAAATTGATTTATATTAATTACATGTCCTATTCGTGGCTCAGTGACAATGCGCGGAGGTTAGGGCGGAGGTTCAATCTGTTGGTGGCTTTGTTGCAGACACATTTTTCAAATAATGAAGACACTCGATGGCGTTTGTGATGCTCAGCATCTTGCCTCATGAGTCAGAGTACCTGGTGGGAGTTTTGCGGGTTTTCTCCCATACAATAAGCAAATGCAGGGTTAGTTTCCCGTAAAAGTCCTCCCAAAAGGCATTTCCTTCCTTCTTCAGCGATACGGGGCCAAGTCCTACGGTGCTCCATTACAATAGAAGCTACCCCCTTTCCCTTCAACCATGAGTCCATACGGGTTCGTGGACCTGGTCTAACTGTCTACCAAATGGGATAAGAAACAACAACAGATCCCACCTTTAATATATTTTTTTTGTGTTTTCTTATTTGAAAATCATTCAAAACAAGTAGTATATATAAAAAAAAAGATTTTATAGTCAATTCCTACTTTTTCTCTCTATATATTGCAGAATGTCCTTTATAAATAATTATCTCTCCTTTTTGTAAGTTTATCTGGCGCCATCTATTGGTAGATATATGCAACTGAAATGTAAAAAAAAACCTAAAATTATTTAATTAAATTTAATGAATTAATTAATATTTGAAAAAACTGTATTAACATCCAGCGTCATCCACTACAAGTTTTAAAAGAATGTATCTGCACTTGAGCGGATGAATGAAAAGTATTTTATTAACGATTGAAAATTTGAACAAGATATATATAGGGAGAGTGTGAGCTAATAGAAGGAATTGAAAAAAAAGAAAAAACTTGATTATTTTCCTTTTTTTTTCAATAAATAATCTATAAAATTTTTTTAAATTACTAATTTGTATTGAAATCAATACGTAGTATATAGTCCGCTTTTAACATATTTTTTTATGTTTTCGTTTTTGATAATCAGTCAAAAAAAAAGGAAGGATAAAAAAACTTTTACAAAATCACAAACATCCTTTCAACAGGTTCGTTTACAAATTGCAAGTACAGGAAGGAGACTAAAAGCAAACAAGCATCGACACTTTCTGCCAATGATACTGAATAGGATGACCTCGATATGTTTTGTTAAATCTTTTCCTAAACAGTATTGAACAAAGCCGGAATTTTGTTTCCACCTGTCAAGCATTGTGATTGCAGCTGTCACTTTCTGTATATCCTTTCACATGATTTACGCAGAGAATATTCGAACAGAAATATATCATTTTATTTGTCTTCGGTTCTTTATCCTTTTTGCAATGTTGAATATTGTATTGTATTAAAGAAAAATTTACATGCGCTTAGGAATTTCAGTATATTATCGTTAAAAATTTTGATGTGATTATTTTTTTTAATCATGAAATTATGCACAGGTACTTGTACAGGTGAGAAAGCAAATGACAAAGGAAAGGAAAGATGGCAGAATGGATGATGACAAAGATGATAAAACGGAAAGGAAAGATGTAGTCAATTGTTGAAAGACAAAAGTAACACTTAATATTTTATATTCTTAAAAATAGTGAAATAGTTATAAGGGTAACTATCCAATATTCGCTCCGTGGCAGAAATTTGATAGACTCATGACAGTAACGGATGAGCAAGCTGCAACAATCTTTTGGTTAAAATCTTCCTGGAAATTGATTATATGTATATATGGTTTGGTTTTATGCAGCTAATCTTGAAACTATTGAAACCTTTCAAAACATCACTATCCGCCAAATAACATCTGTTAATTGGTTTATGTGCAATTCTGATCTAAATAAAACTGTTAACATTCCTTCTTCATTAACATTCCTTCTTTTTAAACTTATTTCCAGTAAATACTTTAAAACGCTTGATAACCATAACAATATGGCAATCCAGGAGATTGAATCATATATTCCTAATAATGGTCTTAAACAGCAGCATAAAGTTCTAAGTTTCTGTAAATTGTTTTATGATTTTGTAAATTTATACTGGGCACTATTCAAATGTTTTCAACTGTTTGTTTTATATTACATCGGAGATGGGGCTCTCAGGGGTTAAATAGCTCCAAAATCTTAAAGTGTCAAATTGATTATATAGATATTTTTTTGTTCTAATGCAGCTGGCAAACAGACAGCGTGGTCTTGTATGCCTTAAGGAAAGCGCTGCACAGATGTTACTCACTTTGCATTACCCAGGGGGAGCGTGTAACTGGAAGATAAGCCACGGACGCGGAGTCACAATGCCCCCGCAACGCTCTACGGTCCTATTAGGACCGGAACCTACGGTTTAAAGTTGATTCCGAACCACTACAAACATCCATGGCACCGCCGGGACTAGAACTCGAAACCTGTGGTACCGAGCGCCAGCCACTCGGCCATTCAGGCCCCAAAATTGATTATATACTCGTATATATATATTAAATTTATATCTATATAGATATAAATTTTAAGTTAATGCTAGCATATGTTAACTAATCTTTGGTAATTCGATTTCACATAAGTTGACGAGAAATATACTTATTTTCTATTGAAATAATTTCCTTTTATTTAAAACTCAATTATGAATAATTTAATGAAGAATAAATTTTGTTTCAAATCATTCTCAAGTTCATTTATAAAACTGAATCTTTTTGTTAGAAAAAAAAATAAATTCAATTTTTTTTACGATTGAATTAGAATATCCATATTCATTCGCCTGAACATGCGTCAGATTGCATATCAAAGTGACGAATGTAGAAGTTATAAACAATATTCTCATCATCCTTTGAACGTTATAAAACAATGTCCTTGATGAATTTCCACCGCAAGAAATTTAGGAAAGTCAAACCAGGATATTATTTTTTTTCCATATTTCCTTGTTTTTTAAGTTTTCTATGCTACGCTTTCTATTTTCTTTGCTGCAATTCATTGTTTCATTGATTGATGCCATTTGTTTCTAACTTGGCCTTTGTATTTAATTTTCTTTTTGATAATATTTGTTGCCCTGTAAACTTGCCATTGGAAATATAAAAAAAAAATATTTTCGTTTATTATATTATATATCTGGATTGCATACTCTGTAATATTAGATGGGTATGATATTATGAGATGGGGATATTTTAATTCGTCGCTTTGTGCCGATCATGCTACAAAAACAGTACAAGCTACACACATATGGTTGGTCATAATCCAAGAATTATTATACGAATAATTATCCAAGGAAATCATGGCTCACAATGGTTGAACATATTGTGCCTTAGGAACACGTTATGGATCATAGGGAATATTCACAAGATCCTAAATATCCCAATACTTTGTCCTTACTCTGTCATGCAACTGTGCTGTAAAATGTTTAACTCAAAAATGCATCTTGATTGCAGGATAAGATACCTTTAGTAGATCGTTACAAATGGGAAAAACCTATTAAAGATAATTGCAGCTAGACAATGATATAGTTATTTATAAACATTAGTACGATAGAGTTGCTCTCTCAGCTTGTCGTGATTCACAATAATTGCATGAGTGCCATAGCCAATAACATTAGCAATAAACCATTAACATATAAATCATCTTTTTTTCTTAATAATGCAGCTGGCAAACACTTAGACACTTGTCTTTGATGCCTTAGGGCAAGAGCTGCACCGACGTTACTCACTTAGCACTACCCAGGAGGGGCATGTAGCTTGAAGATAATCTTCGGACGCGGAGTGACAATACCCTCGCAACTCTCTACGATCATGTTAGACCGGGACCTGCGGTTTAAAGGGGATTCCGAACCAATACAAACATCCACGGCACATCCGGGACTCGAACTCGAAACCTGTAGTACAGATCGCCAGAGCGTTAGCCACTCGGCCATCAGGCCCCACATATAAACTATAACTTATAACATTTACAAGATTCTCAATATTCCATTACGTTTGATTTTGTCATGCTATTGTAACTATTTTAATTCAAAATTGGCTCGATGTTCAGATTAATTGAATGATAAGACATCTAAGAATAGATTGCAAATGTAAAATCACTGTAAAAGAAAATTGCTACAAGTCCATATGGTTGGTTATAAATATCAATAGGATAGATATGCCTTCCTAGGACAGTCGTGATACACAATAGTCAGAAATATTCTGCTATCATATACAATCGGGAATATCCATAAGATCAATATTAATTTCTCTTAATTCAGTCATGCAAGTGACGTAAGCTTTTTGAACTAAAACTCTATTCCATGTACAACTAAATTGAAGGATAAGATATCTCAGGTTACGCATCTGCAAATGTAAAAAGGCTATCAAAGTTATTATTAAAGTCTATTCAATACCAAATCCACATGAGCAGGGATCCATTGCAGGGTGCGCATTCTGTGCAAGAAATGTATTTGTTCTAAAAGAGAGGTAATCTTCAAGACCATACTTGAGAAATCTCTATTAAGTCCCTTTATCTCTTCTAAGGCAGACGTTGAGTCATAGAAGATAGTAATTCCATGCATTTGTTGTGATGGAAGTTCCAAATTTTTCACTGTTCTCGATTTCAAAACGCAGAAAAACTTTGCATCGTAAGATAGCGACATTAGAACATCTCCGTTTTACTACTATATTTAAGTAACATGACTTATCGGCCATGTTTTGATCATCAAGACGTTTCTAATACAAACTCTTGAGCAGGAAAAGGCAACAACAGCAATCTAAATCATTTTAAAATATATAAAATGTATATATTAGTGTAAATAGTGGTATAAAACTCAAACACTGAATAAATTATTCTGAGTATACATAGACGTTTGCTGTATATTAGATAACTTTCTATATTATTCAGTTACTGTATACTTTTGCTACTGGGATGTAACTATTCACATTAAATGTGTTAGTTTGATCTGCTCCTTAAAACGCTCCATTAAAACATAGTAGCTTGCTTTGGTTTTGTTGAGTTCAATACCATTGAATCAAAATCTTTGTTAAATGACCATTGCATTAAAAAAGAATTTACTGCATGGCCACAGTTTATGAAAATAATTTTTAGAGGATTTTTCTTCTTCATTTGTGAAACTATAAAAACATTTAAAGTATACCCCATGCTTTAAGAAAAAATAATTTAAAATCAATTGTACGATATGCAACATGCAAAATGGTTCCTGAGCATTCCTTAAAAATGATGCAATTATTGAATACTTTCTCTCAAATGCTTACATATGATAGAATTCTAGCTTGGAATGCGGCCTGATGGCCAAGTGGCTAGTGCTGTGGCTATTGGTACCATGGGCTTCAGGTACGAATCTTAGCGGTGGCATGGATGTTTCTGAGTGGTTTGGAATCCACGCTAAACTGAAGATCCTGGTCTGATTACCCTAAACTGTGACTAAGATGACCGTAGAGCCACAAATTAAGCCTACATTGGATTGTATCCGATATTATGTGTCACTTTGATGTAATTTTATTGAGTGGATTGGTAATAAAAGGCATTTGTACTATAAATTATTTAGCAAACATTGAATCATTTTCAAAAATCAACTTTTTTACAATGTCCCGTTAAATACAAATTTTAAATCATAAGCTCTAACATCCTTTCTGAAATGCTCTAAAGTATTCTGTTTGAACAAAATATAATGGCAATTATTAATCAGAAAAAAATTCTAACGTCCTATGCTTTTTGAAGCAAGTGATTTATGCGGGGTATTGTGTTACTACATAGTAAACTTGCAATAACTGTAAAATGTTACAGTACTGCTTTTGAAGCCTAATTAGCTAAGTAGCTACAATTTATATGCTTCACTTTGATTACAGCATTTTGGTGCGAAGTGCTTGTTTGTTCCTGTTTTGATATGAGGAACAAAGAAAGTAAGATGCTTTGCCAAGGACGGAACGTCGAGGAAAAGGAAATAAAAAAATATTATACTAAAATTGTAGTTAAAAAGATATATTTGGTAATTCGATTACCTGAAAACAATGAGACCTTTATCATTTTAGCATGAAACAGGGTTTTTTTTTCGAACTTCTTAAAATCTGTAACAAATACTTATAAAGCCACATTTCCTAATTACAGATGATTAATATAACCCCAACGGAAGAATAAAGAAATGAAATCTAAATTGATCTCTGGGACACTTATAGCTACGATTTATATGTTTCCTATGAACGCAGAATTTCTGTGCGAAACGCTTATTTGTTCCTGTTTTAATATAAGGAACATAGAAAATAAGATGCTTTGCTCAGGAAGGAAAGTTGAAGAAAAAGAAATTATTAAAAAAATGTTTGTAAACTTAAAATAAAAATTAGTATAAGAAAATAAGAAGTATGAGTAGAGAAATTTTTTATTTATTATTGCATATTATATAATTTTTTATTTATGCCAGCAAATGATCTAAATAGAAGCATTGTTTAAATTGGAATCGATTTGCCGATAATATTGTTTAGAAGGATGAATAGCTTGTGTTTTAGTAGTTGTTTGGATAATAGAGGCTTTGCAGTCCCTCTTACCCAGTGAAAATGCTAATGAATACTGGCAGAATACATATCATTGGACTAAGATTCTCAGTTGCTATCAGAATAGATGGGAAATTAATTAATGAAAGAGTGGGAGTTGCAATTTGTTGGTCTTGAAATGTGCTTGTGAATGACATGTTGGTAGATACTGGCTTAATTATAAATACTAAGGACGGATATAATAACGAGACTTATTTTAGGTACTTGGAAATTTTAGCTACTTATTTAGGGGGCACTTACTTGGGGCATTCTCGAAAAGCGGCAGTGTGATCATATCCACCACAATTGATACATTTAAGGTTTTCGATAATTTGAAGTATATGGCAAGATATGGAATTGTAGGGACCACCACGTTATAATCACTGGGATTCGGATTGACTATTAGCTGAAGAATGATGAAAATAATTGCAGGAGTAACATGAAGAAACTCCTCTCCATTTTGATGGGTTTTATTCCTCATTATTTTTTTACTTTGTTTCGATGGTTTTTTTCTACAGATTATTTTAGTAGATAGATAAAAGAGCTTGATAACATCAAACATTTTCTCATTATTTTTGTTGCGTGGGAGTAACACTTATCAAACTGATGCTGAGTTTAAATTTTTTAAATTTGAGTAACTTGTTCTGATCAGCTAATTGGTTACAAGCGTGACACTCATGCTTCCGTTGGTGATTCTTTCCAGATACCTTCAACAGCATTATCATTATATTCCCTCGCATGTAAAACCACCATCACACCAAGACATTGAGTAGCAAGGCGTCAAGCATTAACCAATCACACGTCTCAAACTTCGTGCTCAGAGAGTCATGATTAGTGAAAACTTCACACCTCACCGCTTAAGATTTTGGTGTGAATGCTGCTTACAAAAAATGTGAGTCTATTACCTCTTTAAGATTTGGTTTGGTTTGTCGCTCTACGATCATCTAGTGCACAAGAGGGCTAAGCATCCAGGGACCTAAAGTTTAAAGTGGATTCCGAACCACTCACAAACATCAATGCCACCGCCAGGATTTGAGCCTGGAGCCTGTGGTTCCAAAGGCCAGAGCGCTAGCCACTTGTCCACCAGGCCGCTCTTCTTTAAGAAGAATGTCAATTAAGGAGACAATGCTTATTAAAGATACTATTGTTGACTGTATGCCCCCTTTTGTAGGGAACCCTCTCTATATCCATAGTAATGACGAATCGAACAATATTAAATCAAATATTCCGCACTTTTTACATTGGTCAACAGTTGAATATGCTCCATGTTCTGTTCTTCCATCATAATAGTTTGAAAATTAGAGTTTTTTCAAAATTCTTTTTTAATGCAAAATATTTAGTTCTTTTAAGTAGTAAAATAAAAATAAAGGCCACATCAACTAATGACCTAAGCCAACAAAAGAAAATTGTCGGAACATAAGGAAACGCCCACTTCCATTTC
Source organism: Caerostris darwini (assembly GCA_021605075.1). Taxonomy (NCBI): domain Eukaryota; kingdom Metazoa; phylum Arthropoda; class Arachnida; order Araneae; family Araneidae; genus Caerostris; species Caerostris darwini. The sequence goes on along the minus strand of BPLQ01009514.1, from coordinate 485,364 downwards.
ATTGCACTCACTCCATATTAAACCCATCGACTTCTCACAAAACAACTCAGCAATACAGCAATTCGACATTATACATACAAAACGATTTAACTTCCAAAAGTATATGTAACAACGATTATATAAACCGATATCCTATTGGTTGGTACAATCCTACTAACGTGCGTGAAAAATTACAACCGTGTATCTACAAAACGAAATTGTGAAAGCCAATGAAAGTTGAATACGGAAATGGGTGGAGACATACTGAAGAAACAACAACAACAAAGAAAAAAAAATATCTCCCACCATCTCTGTCTACCAAAGACATAATACTAAAGATAATACCCTAATCATGATTTTACTGTTAGTAAAATTTGATTTATACATTAGAAGTATAAGAATAGCGTGATCGTATTCATTTAGAAGCTGTTGCCATTCAAGAAGTGTAAATATTGTTGATCACGCGACGCCAATCGGAGATATCTCCGAACTTGTTTTTCGCGCCGTTTTCAGATAAAGTCTTTGTGGCCTGGCGTCTGTTGTAATGTCGCAAGTCTTGTTTTTTTGCACAAAGAACTAAAACGCGATACAAGTGCTTGATTACAATTTCGCAAATAAATGGGATTATTTGCGTAAGCGAATAGCTTGTAGTTGCGGCGCGAATGTTTGTGTCGAGTTTTATGGTGTATAAATTATGTATAATGGAGCTCGGTACATGGAATTGGTTTGCAGTGCTTTGAGCTAGGCCTTTTTTGTTTGATTATTTATTTGCTTTTTAATGAAAAAAAAAATTAGTAAAAAAAATATAACAGAAGTTGGGGAGCTGGTATCGTGTGTTTGAAATGAGACTTCGAAGTTCATGCAATTTTGGCCAATTTTTGCATAAAATTTGCATATCAAAATGGAGTTTCAAATTGTCATTCCAAATTTCACATTGTGCAATGGTGCTATTTGTATGTAAATGAGTAATATAATTGACTTTTCAGCATAAAACCACTGGTAAAAATCAATAAGTCCATTAAAGTTACACTTCAATGTCCAGCTGTTGTGGTGTGAATTTTCCATATGCGCATTGTCATATTTTTTAATGATAGTATTTAAATGATTGTAACTAAATCGAAAATGCTGTAATTCTGTTTTCCTTTCATTATTTTTCCTTTAATGTTGTTCTAATGCAGCTGGCAATACAGGGACATATAATCTTTATGCCACAAGCAAGGGCTGCCCCGCTGTTACTCATGGAGCACTACACACGAGACACATGTAGCTGGAAGACATGATATGGACATAGTAACGCGAGCCCCCCCCCCCAACGCTCTACGATCATATTAGACCATAGAAGTCAACCTACGGTTTAAAGTGGATTCCGAACCACTACAAACATTCATGGCACCGCCGGGACTCGAACTATGTGGTACCCAGAGCCAGAGCGATGGCCATCAAGCCCCAGTTCATGCATTATTAAACTATAAATATCAACATGGCCTTAATTTAATTAAATTATCTGCTGATAGCCTAAGCTTTATGTTGTTGTTCTAATGCAACTGGCAATACAGAGGCAGTAAAGCAAGTCATAAGCCAGTACTGTACCGTTATTACCTCATTTAGCACTACTCGGGGGCACGTGAAGCTTGAAGATATACTACGAACACGAGCAACACTACCTCCATAATGCTCTACGATCATATAAGATAAGAACATACTGTTTAAAGTGGAATCCGAACCACTACAAAAGCCGCTAATATTCGTACCCGAAAACCTGCGGTACTGGGCGCTAGTCACTCGACCATCAGGCCCCGTTTCCCCCTTTAATTAAAACTTCAGATATTTACATGCTTTTGTTATTATTATAATTGAGTAAATTTCTGTATTCTTTTACAAGGATCGTTGTACTAACTTTAATTACAAATTTTATTGCAATAAAATCCTTTAATTCTGGAATCACTTGTGGATAAAGTCATGGTCATCTGAACTAAGAGATTTTGGTTTTCGAAACCCGATAAGAAAAGCCAAAATGAATATTTCCTATACCAGACAGAGGTACAAAAATTGTTTAAATCATAAAGTCCTCATATTGAGTTTGAGAATGGAAAATATGAACTTTATAAACTGCGTACCGACTTGGTAGTAAAAATTTTGAGATATACACATCAAATGCTTTGGTGCAATTTGGAGGGAAATCTAAGCGCATATGATTTTGTTTGGTAGACATGAAACGGCAAGATATATGGCAAGATTGGCTTGATATGAAAATTTGATCATATGTCAAAGGATTTATGACATTCCTAAAGATGGGTGTTCATTGTTTTACATGAAACAATAACGGGGATGGTTTTTCGAATTGTACTTTCAAATCCTTTGGATGGTATATAAAGTTTGGCTGAATGTTCAAAATCTGGAGGCCTTTATAGATATTAAACCCGAGGATTTTAGTTTCAATCACGATGGCACAATAGAGGTATAATGCAACATTTCCTCATTGGGGCAGACTAGGTACTACTGAGTATTTGCCATTCTATTAGTATATGACTTTCGATCAAAGGCCTATCACCTGAAAAAAATAAGCAAACATTACATTGAATGTAACACCAACTTTTTTTTCAATCCTCAATGCATGCTAAAAAGTCATCGTCTGGGATGGCCTTCAAAACGCGCGCCGATTCACGTTGAATCTCTTCAATCGACTCAAAACGGTGTCTCCGGAGCGGTTTTTTGAGTTTACGGAATAGCCAGAAATTGCACGAAATCCAACTCATTACAAAGAATCATAAAGGTAAAGAAAGTGCAGACCACAGAACTGTTATACAAAAGGCCCAAAGGAGTTTAAGTTGATTTGAAAATAAAGTAGGAATACTACGTCAACGCCTTATTACTAACTACCGCAAGCACTACCACTCTACTACAACTAAATGCAAGTTAAGAAAAATTTCCTTTTTTTCTGGCAAAACATTTTAAAAATCAAACCCAATTCCATTAATGAAGCTAGCATTTTCTTTTTTCCTCACTTTACCCGTACCTAGGGCTATGTAGCCCCTTACCAGTTAGAAAGGTGAGAGTACGACCACGAACAGCCTTCCGACGGGTGATGGGGAAGGACAGTGGTATGCACGTAGGATTCCGGGAAGGCTTTTTAAGGCTAACTGTCCTAGAATGTCGTATGGGAGAAAACCAGGAAAAGTCAAAACTGGCTGCATGACTATCGATGACAAATTGAGATGGCGATTGAGACATAATCGTCATCGAGCCTCTTCCTTTCCTATACAACGACTACAACAATTCTGCCAGCAGATTCGAACCACAGCTCTCCTACACGCTAGCTGCGCGCATTGCCACTAAGCCAGGAGTCGGGAAATGATGCTGACTTGTGAATCACTATTATTTCTTCGAATTCTGTTCTAGAAACGAATTATAGAAAAGAAGGAAACAATTGAATAAACAAGAATGAGATGATTGTTGAGACTACTTTCAAATTCCTGTTCTCAAATTTCAACGATTATGATGATGAGAGCTAATCTAGATCCGAATTTCCACAAAGAAGTCTACGAAGCTTTTAATGATGATCTGAAAATCTCTAGATTTTTCCTTTTAACTCTATCTGATCTCTAGACTGATCTATGAGTATCTACGATAGGCGAATATTGAATTCTCTATCATTACGCCGAAATCTTTAAGACCTCTTAAAGCTGTCTTAAAAGGACTTCATGTAAGTACCCCAAACAGGTTATCGAGAATGCGCTGATAGAACTTGGCTACGCAACCACTGCTGTCACTCAATTCACCAACAGGATAACCAAACAACTGCAGCCTATCTTGCAAGTGGTTCTCATAAAATAAAGGAAAAGTTTGGATATTTGTGAGGAAGAACGACTTTTTCACCTCACAGTTAAGGTAGAAAAATTTAATTGAAAACTTTTTTCTATCCAATGTTTTCGTTGCAAATTTTTCCAACATGGAGTTAATAATTGCAATTATAAGCCTGTTGCGCCAATAAAGAAGAGGAAGCTCTGAAGGGGTCTATGGACTTCATCTTATTTACAAAGCTTTGTGGAATAAAATGTGTGAGAACCCTTGATTTAATAAAAATAAAAACAGTAAGATTTAGTTTTTATCTATGCTTTGCCTCTCATACGAATGTAACTAACTCCCCGGCACTACAGTCCATACTGAACCATGGCCATCCTCCAACTGGCAGATTCCAAAACAGAAGATGTTTTCTTTTTTACAGGGTAGTGTTGTCAGCCCTAGGCAAAACGTTCTATAACCATATTAGACTGGTAGCTACTGTTTCAAGTGGATTCCGAACTACTACAGGCAACCATGAAACTGCTTGGACTTGAGTCCGAAATCTGTGGCACCGAGCGCTAGTCAAGATTGGTTTAGTTTGTCCCTATACGGTCATTTGGTACACACATTGGGCTAAATAGACGTGGATTCCGAACCCCTCACAAACATCCCTGCCACCGTCAAGATTTGAACCTGAAACTTGTAGTATCAACGACCAGAGCTCTAGCCAACTGGCCCTCAGGCCGTTGCTAGTCAAGAGGCCACCAGGCCCCAACGAATATATCACTACTTAAAAATAACCTTTTTTGCTGAATCGAGTTCAATAACGTAGAATTACTGCTCCATAAAAATAAATTAGTTAAGTAGAAAATACTAGTTCTCTCTACTACGTCCAAAAAACAGATTCACATTTTCAAAATATTTGATCAGGAATAATATTGACGTACAGCACAACATGGCCCTTTATTGTCTAATTCATGTTGTTTGTTATGTAAACTAATCTCAAATACAGATAATCGATAGCATTTAAAGTTGGTACAGATTTTAAATGTTCGTGCGGTTCGTGTACCTCTTATGTGGTTAATGAATGTATAATGTTGATAAATAATCAATATTTATACTAGTTATAAAATATTGTTTAGATATATCATAATTATGTAAACTTTGTGTTAAAAACTGTAATGCAAATAATAAATATTTGGACTGCTAGATAATTTACTTTAAATATATAAACCACGATAACTATCCATTACAACAACCTAGTATTTCTCTTTTGCAAATAAATATGTTTACACGTCATTCGCTTTACTGAGAGTTATGTTCACTAAGCATGCAATTTGCAAGCATTCAAATCTGTTAGTTTAGTAATGAATATTCAGAGTTTTTATTTGATTGGATTTTAGAATGATTTTTGGGAAGTTTAACCCAGTATTTGCTTTATATTATTTGAATTTTACTCTGAAAGAATTGTGCGCTTTATTTAAGAATTCTGAAATGTAATTTAGTAATTTGGTATGCTTTTCTGATGACAGAATCAAGGGGAAAAATAGTTTAGATCAGAAACTGCTTCATGTTCGAGCAATCACATAATCTGGTTGCTATAGAAAGGTTTGTTAGATAGATAGACAGACAGACAAATATATAGATAGATAGACAATAGACAGATAGATAGATAGACAATAGACAGATAGATAGATAGACAATAGACAGATAGATATTGCCATATAGATAGACAGATTAGACAGACAGATATATAGATTAGACAGATAGATATATTGAAAGATAAATATATTGACAGACAGATAGATAGATAGACAGGTAGATAGACAGATAGATAAATGTATTGGCATATAGATTAAACATATAGATATGTAGACAATTATATAAATAGATAGACATGTAGACAGATAAATAGATAGACCGATAGATAAACAGACAGACAGACAGACAGACAGATAGATAGATGGTTAGATAGTATCTGAAGACTGTATTTTCCTGTATCAAAGAAGCGATTTTTGATTTCCCAATGAAAAGTTTTTTGTTTTTTTTTCCAATGGCAGATTATGAACAGTTACAGCAATAAAAAGAACAACGAAAAATAAAAAAGAACAGAGAATACAACAAAACATCCTTCACTGATCTAACATATTTCTAGCCTCCCAATATCGCTCGGCGAGAAAAATCTTGCTCAGAACAGGACAGTGAAGTAGATGCGTGGAGTTCATGGCCTCTCCAGAGGTGCATATCGGGGAAGGAACAATTTTGAGTCTGTAAAGATGGTTTCAGAGGCAGTCGGTTGTCAAATTAGCCTTCATAATAGTAAAGACATCAGAATCCTTCTCACACAGAATCAGCAAAAGCTCTGCGCGCTCGTATTGAGACAGTCCACCGGCATTCCACTGCAGGACTCGAAGAGTATCAAAGTGAGGGGAGGAAGATATAATGCCAAGTTGCAGATCTTTTAGCTACTAAAAAGTGTTACCAGGTGCACCACGGGGAGGTAGATCTACTGCGCATCCCCAATGAAAAGTACCATCGGCCAAAGGTGAGCTGTAATGTTTTCTAGAAGACTTAATGCATATTTCCAGATTGTTAAGGTTTCTGGATCGCACTAGACTCAAAGGGGATTCATCTCCAATATGGGCAGCTTATTGTTTGACCGTGAAGCTTATAATTGAAGAGCCCGATTGGTCCTATCTTGGAATAAGGAACATTGAAGATCAAATGTTTTACTGAGGTAAGAACAGTAATTAATTTCGTCGAAAAATCTATTTTTTAATTTTAATGTAATGTTAAGGTTCTATTCTTTACCTTTATACCCCCATTTGAATTTTGCTTCTATTTTATCTAGAACCGGAGTTATAGCTATTTTAATATTATAACACAGCTTATTTAAAAACCAAAACTGCGTTTCCCTGAACCGAAAGTACTTGAAAATGTTTGTTTATGTCGCTATTTTTGGCAGGTATTTATGTAACCAATTTATATGTAACCAGTATTTAGGTAGATTTTTTTACTTAAATAAGTGATTAAAATAATTATTAAGTTTTCCAATAATATAAAAATCGTATCTGGCAATATATATGTTTCCTAATTCCTTTTAAAATTTAGCAACAATATTTTGTTATTAAACAATATTTATTGTCATATTTATCTTTTTCAAATATATGATAATATGTTCATCAAGTATTGAATTGTATTTAACTTCTTTATTATTGACACAATGAGAATATTACTATAAATGTGTATTCAATCATTATTTGCATCATCATCATAATAGGAAAACTTTTTATCGTTATAGAAATTGTGCACATTAATTTAATCAGTTTTTCGAAAAATTCTAAGAATAACACTTCGAAAGAAATACACTTAAAAATTTTTTTTATTAACTTAAAAAAAAATTATTTCAAATTTTCATCAATTCAAATCATTCATTCATTCATTCAAATTATTTCAGATTTTCGTTAATTTTATGATGCTCTGTAATAACATTATTTTAAAATAATTTTGCAATAAAAATATTTAAATTATAGCATAAACGTAGGAACAATTATAAAATTGGTAAATATATGTAAACAAGACATTCTATAAGTTTTAATTTTATTCTTCTGTTTTTTGGTGACGCATAATTCAGTGTCACAAATAAGCACTCAGAAAAATAATCTTATCTCACATTTAATGTGGAAATCTTAAAATACACTGTAGCTTAGCAGAATATAGGACTGCAGTAATTTAAATGTAACACACATTTTTGAAAAATAAATGACAATGGAACGAAGAAAGCTTGAAAAATGGCGATGAAGAAGACAAACCACTACAGAATAGCTATATAATATACAAAAAGGACAAACCACTACAGAATAGCTATGTAATATACAAAAAGGACAAAGTGAAAGAATAGTGATGTAATATA